>CM021101.1:501201014-501233100 GCA_007115665.2 Sequoiadendron giganteum | reverse complement strand
CAATGGGTCTAGGTACTGAAGGTAATTATTTAGTTCATTGATTTTTTCATTTAGTAGATGATACTAACATTGAAAAATATGAGGATTGGTGTACATTAACATGATCGAGCAAGCTACACTCTTTTAGAAGCTCCAATGTAGGTACATGGAATATCCATATGCAAAAGATGGCATGATTTTTTTTTGCATGTACACTTCAAGCATGGAATGATTACAAGTCAACAAAGTGAGTTGAAAAATGGTTTGTAAGCAGTCTAACCCCACTTGACACTTATCATCTCTTGATGGCTCTACAAATCAAGGATATGCAATCACACATTGAATTTGATCATGTATCAGACCTACTAGAACTAGGTAATATATCTTACTTATACGTTTTATTATGTTGCTTAGTAAATACATCTAACAAGATGAACATATCAATGTAGGGCATGTTTATGTGGTGACTGCAGATGAAGAAAATGAAGAGGGTACAAATTATTACCTGTGTCATTGTATCGAGGCCAAAAAGAAATTGGAGGCCCCAGTTATAGACGAAGAAAACATAGAATATCCTATAGGTTCGGTGGTTGTTACTGGAACATGGCTTCAAAGGTATCCAGTTAAGAATGTTGCAGTTTGGTTGTTTGACGACTTCGACACACATCAAAAGATTCTTCACTAGTTGAACCTTGTTGTCACCACCAACATTCATTTGATCAAATATAAGGGAAGACCTACGAACAAGAACTTGTGGAAAGTGTTTGAGTCTGACCACGAGGCAATACTTGACACAATAAAGAGTAGAGCAGACCCAGATGATTCCCTGGATTGATTTGTAAGTATACACATTGAATTTGTAAAGTCATATTATTGATCACTCTTTTGGACCAACACCTTGCAATCAAGATTTTTCACCATTAGTGTTTGGTGTCATATGCATTTACGACTGTCATTGATCCTTTTCTGATTGTGATTGTAGGTAATACTGAAGTTTTTCAAAGTATAATAAAAGAACAACATCGGTTTGTGGTGCAAGTGTTCAATGGTATGAGAAAAATCGATTGCTGGTGCATTTTCTAGTTGTCTATATTTTCTTTCTTTTCCATCTCGTAGATTTATCAGATTCTTATATGTTACATGTTTTATGTTAATTATACTAGTGATATATTTGAAATTTATACATAGGATCATCGAGAGATGAGAAAGTAGCAAAGGGGCACATTACCAGTGTAGGAACTTCAATCGAACTCCTTATCTAGCATGCATGAAGGTGATAGTAAGTCTCATCAGGTGTATGACTAACATTATTTAGTTATTGCTCTTTTATGATTTTTATGTGAGTCCATGTCTAAGATTGATAGGATTTTGCAGGTTTTTTGTGGACCAAATTCCTATGATACTACATAACCATAAAGAGGCTACTACCCATGTGTTTTGTAGGGAACATGGGATGTACATGTTTTGAAGAATTTTGGAATACAAATAACTAGGCCAACTGATGTGGAATGGAGAAACGAAACTGGGCAACAACTCCTTTTGTTTCTTCTCAAGTACAATATATTTCATGATTTGTGCTACAAATGAGAGGATTATTTTCCTGCATGTATTGCTACAAGTATTGATAAATGGGAAGATTTTCAAGATGTTCTTCCATCACTATTGTAATATTTGTCATTGACTTAGTGTATTTTTTGATATACAAAAATTATGAGAAATTAATACATGCAAATGTGTATATTCCTTAATATATGCCTCAATTAAATGTGTATATTACATTTAAAATTAGTTGTAATGCTCCATGGTTTAAATTTAAACTTGTCTTCAAGGAAAAAAATCTGGATTTAGGAGTAAGAATGAAATAATGTCTAATATAATTGTAGAAAGACATATTTTATTGCCCCTATTGATGGAGAGGTGGTGGTAACCCACGACACAAATTGACACAACTTCTCTCAAATATGCCAATCAAGACATCGACTTTCAATTAACTAAACCTTGTAAAATAAAATAAAAATCAACAAGGAACCTACAGAGGTTGTCAAAATCCAAGAAATGATAATTAAATCAAATTTGCACAATCCCCAAGGCAGATTCATTGAATTCCTCAAAACTCACCTATTGACATATGTTTCCCTTGCAGTAGTTGGAAACCGATTTTTTAGACTTTTGGCCAAATTTTTCCAAAACACTTAGGAAACTAATCATGAATTCAAATACCCTTCTTAGAGATACACAATATACAGGAAAATCAGATACACCTTCTTAGGACCATGCACCTCGAAATTTGACTTTCACAATTTTAAGCCTCAAATTAGGCCATTTTTACTAAGAGACTACATTTAGATCTCCACACTAGACCTTCTAACCCCAAAAAAAGTCTTGAATAAAGTTCCCAAACCAAGTATTTTCCAAGTCTTCTAACCCCAAATGCTCAAACAAGCCTCCAATGCAAAAAACCCTCCTTGTAGCCTAAATAACTAGGGTTTTAGGGTACCATTATTGAATCTTCACCTTCCCAACCCTTCCTTTCATTCTTCAAGCCAAGGTATCATCATTCCACACCTCCTACTCCTAAATTAACATTCCCTATACTAAAATACATCATCTCACCAAGTTAAATTTGATGACAGTAGGTGGGATGATGGTTATGCCATTAGAATAACCCCAAACCCTTAAGGCTGTTCAAGAACTTGGTAGGAGCAATTTGATGAATTAAGGCACTAAAAGATTAAACCAAACCCTGCCAAGGAACCAGAAACAAGTTAGAACATTTATCTATTGTTTCTCAAGGGAATTCAATACATATAAGACTTGTTTGTCCTGTACACAGGTAGGGAACTCAAAAAAATCAGTACAACTATGAGAAAACAAAGTAATTTCCAAGATTTATTCTTTTGCCTCTACTCCAAAAACCACAACTCGAGCCTCTCCAGGATTTACATATAATTTATAATACTTCTCTAACTAATCAACGCCCCTAACCACCAAGAAACCGACATTTCAAAACACATAACCGTTGCAATTACAAATTTGTTGCATTATGCAACTCACAAATTTGCAACTTTTATCACTTTTCCTACTAACTAAACTAATGACTCCATTATGTCATTGAGATACAATCTTTCAAACTCACTTGTTGACACATTTTTAATGCAAGGGTGCATTTTGACCATCACACATGGATATTTGTGACTAGGTGCCTAGGTGCTCTTGCACCACCTACCTTGTCAATCCTACCGAATTGGCAAGCTAGTGAGCTTGGCAAGATAATGAGCTCACTAGCTTGCCAAATCCGTAGGGTTGACAAGGTAGGGGCAATGCATGCCTCATAGAAATTGATGAAACCTAGGCCATCTCTAACATACCTCAATTCCACCTAAGATTCCTTTGGAGCAACTTGTTAAAAACTTGAAAACAACGCTGTCCAACCTCACTTTTTCATGTAAAAACACCCCAAATGCCACCTAGGGCATCACCAAAAATTGGTATGCGCACCTCCTAATGCATATTTGATCAATAAAGATGTGATTTGACACAAATTCTCTCAAATGTGCCCACTAAAACATCGACATTCACTTGACTCAACAGGGTACCTCAACTTCCCAACCATGGTGTCCATTAGACCAGACATGATCAGAGGCTTGGGAATATCTTCAACATCCCTTACTTGACTGATCAACACCCACCAATAGGACTTTGCACTTTAGGAACAACCAATGAATTTTCAAAACAACATTAGGCCTTAACTTCCTTGTAGTCCTATCAACTAGGACAATCGACAATAAAAATGGTTGGGTGTAAGAATCAGACAATTGACATAGGTTTTAGACCCCTTATGCAAGACTCTTCAAACCCCCAAGACCTCAGGGTATGACATTCAACAAAACAATTACTATGGACCAATCTACAACACCACAAGGGGACCTAATGAGGGTGTTCCAAACAAGAACCAAGCTATCTAGGCACTCCCCAAATCCCCTAATTCATGGACATGGTTCTTACAAAATCAAACACACATTTAAACACCCTTGAATGACCCCTCTCAACAGATTCCACTCACAACTCATAAAACTCAGAATTTCTTACACAAAATTAGGCTTGTCACATGAGGATGCCGAGCCTAAGGTAACCAAGAAATCACTCTAAACAAAATGTAGTTCTCCAAAAACTCTTCAAACATAAAGTACATGATGAACTCTGCCATTCCACCAAGAATTAAGCCTTAACCAAAAGGGAATGGCGAGTTGTGTGCATTTTTGTGATCAAACCCTAGTTTTTGAGGGTTTTTGACTAGTTCTAGAAAAATGATGATAACTCCCTCTATTCTTTATGGAATTGGACCAAACCACTGCCAAAAGGAAGATATATCACTCCTCTATCTAACTATGTCATCCTTGCAGCTGTGCATAAAAGCTATAGTCCATACCAAGCATGGGATCAACAAATTTACATAGAAAATCAGAAAAATAGAAAAGAGTGTGAATAATTCTTATTAGATATTCTCCAAAAGTTCAAAAAAAACCTCCATTCGAGCCTCTCAAGGATTTACATAGTCCTTTACACCCTTCTCTAACTGACCCACACCCTTCTCTAACTAAAAACCAACTTTTAAAACAAGTAACCATTGCATTTCAAATTTGTTGCTTTAAGCAACTTAAAAATTTGTAACTTTAGACTCCTCCAACCTAATGAATAAAACTAATGAAATGTAAACCCACACAAATGGCTTGGAAAGAGCCTTATTAAATAAACAAAAATCCATTCTTGCACACTCATAAAAATTCACAAATTTTCCTTCAAAGGCTACAAAGACAACTTCTAGTGCAAGATTGAGATTTTCACATTTTTTAATCACTAGACCCAAAAATCATCCTAAAACATACCTAATGGCCTTAATTGACCTTATTAAAGGAAAAAAATGATCAAAATACCCACAACAACCTATTGACCAACCTATTCACCATAAAATAATCAAATATTGGGGGTGAGGTGTAGGTGCTCCTGCACCACCTCCCCTGCTCAAGAAACAATGCAAACATGTTTATCTATCTCAACTAAGACTATCCACCTAGTTACAACATCATACAGTGGGTGGAAGGCTTAAAACACCATTTTAAATGCACTTAAACCCTTGAAACAGGGCTCACAGACCGCCCTCCTACAACTGACTCCGATCACCATCCTACAACTGACTCCAACCAATTTTCAAACTCATTATGAATGTTGGAGTACAAAATTGCACTTTTTTACATTGGGCAGCATTAACTAGTCTGCCAAACCACCATTGGGCAGCATTAACTAGTTTTCCAAAGTGCCAATTCCTCCACTTTTAGGGCGTGATAAACCCTCTAACATAACAAACCCCAAAACCCTCTTCATTCACAAGTTAGGCAAGGGTTTATTGAAAAACCATACTCCAAAACTTCCCACAACCAACCAAAGCCTAAAACACCTTCAAAAGGGTCTGCACAAGCTTAAAATTTCAAGAGATATCGCTGCCCCAAAGATTTCTTCAAACCCTAGCACTAAACCACCATTTTCCACTAAAAAATGCACCATTTGACATCTACGACATCACCTAAAAACCCTCTATTTGACTCCCTTGCACATGGAAATTTGCACACATGTTTTATAACCCTAACTAAGCCTTTCCATTGAGTTATAGAAGCATACAGTGGGTGGAAGGCTTAGTATGACATTTTAATACACTCAAAACCCTTAAAACAAGGTATATAGACCGACCCTCAATAGTTGGCTTCTAAAATGCACAAAATCACTTGAAATCCAACCAAACCAAAACTAAAACGGATTTAAGTTTGTTGCCGACCAAATTCCATCAAAAAGAGAACACAATCACTCTGAGATATGTTCAACCG
Organism: Sequoiadendron giganteum; assembly: GCA_007115665.2. Lineage (NCBI taxonomy): Eukaryota > Viridiplantae > Streptophyta > Pinopsida > Cupressales > Cupressaceae > Sequoiadendron > Sequoiadendron giganteum. The sequence goes on along the minus strand of CM021101.1, from coordinate 501,227,242 downwards.
GTTCGATCCCTTAAGGGTCCAAAGTGCAAAAGGGCATCGATCTTTGACAGGGTATTACTCATAAAACGTGGTGCTTACGAAATCTCCGTTTGAACCTACATGATCATGTTGGACCTCTCTATAATAACCTCTATCGGTTTTTTCTATTTCAGAGGCATTTTCCTATGGTGTCCAATTTTCACTTGATGGAAAAAGTTTCAAATGCAAGTAGTTGAAAGTTGCAAAGTGGTGCAACTTTCATTCTATAGCTCGTGTGACCAAACAAACCATTCCAATGCATCTAAATAGGTATGTTTACACTAGGCATGGTCCTCTTTCGTATCCAAACACACAGAATCACTTTGAGCTACGTTCAACCGGATTGATCCGCCTTAAGGGTCCAAAGTGCAAAAGGGAAACAATCTTTGACATGGTATTACTCATAAACCATGGTGCTTATGAAATCTCTGTCTAAACCTATGATATCACATTGGGCCCCTCTACAATAAACCCTCTCAGTTTTTTCTATCTTAGAGGCATTTTCCTGTGGTGTGTAATACCCCTTCGTTTTGCCTTCTGGTTGGACAGTGTGTCCTTATGTTGTTATGTTGCTTTGATGTGTTTCTGGATATTCAGATACCTTTTATGTGTACTTTATTTTAGTACCTTGACTATGGTACTCGGCTTCTATTTGATCGCTATCTGTAAAACGACGTGAATGTTATATTTTGATGTGTTGGTATTTTAATCATATGTTATCATTATGTCATGTTTTGAATTAACATAAATGGATATTCGAATTAATGATGTCTATGCTTTGGATTATATTAGCATGTTATATTTGTTAGTTAGCTACATTGTATTAGTGAAGGGGACGATATCGCATCACTCGCTTGCGAGCGCCTTGCAATTCCATGATTTCCTCTTCACGGTGTGCCTTATTTATGACATATTATTGCATATGGATATACTCTTTGTTTGCAGGTTAACAAGTACAGGACATTGAATCCACCTAGTTTCACAGGTTTGAGCATGTCAATTTCTCAATGGTATTTGATTGGGAGATAGTAGCTAGGTTTTTCGTGCCAAGTCGTCACCCTAGTCCTAGTGTGTCGTCAGGTGTTGTTGGGTTCTGTTGCTTTGAATATTGTTTCCTCTCTTCGTTATTTAATTTCAAGTTAGAAAAAGGTAATTAAATAATTTTTTTGTATTTAAGTTATTGATTAGATTAATTTGGTTTTTATGTTGCAAGATGTTATTTAATTAATTAATTAATTTAATTTAATTAATAAAATGATTTAATCTTGGATTTGCTTCATTTTATTGAATTAATTAAATTAATTAAATTGAATTAAGTTACTTGTTGGAATTGATTGATAATTTAATTGGAAATTGGAATTAAAATTGAAAATAAAAGAAAATGTTTAAAAAAGTTAATTTAGAAAAAATTGAATTCAAAAATTGGAAAAATGAGATATTTTCTATTTCAGTTTTTTGAAATTGATGAGGGTGGTTGCACTGATATTTTGGATTTTTCTCTATTATTGAATTTTTGTCATCACAATTTTGGATCATGAAGTTTGAAAATTGACAATAGAGGAGAGGAGGAATTGTTGCATTTTTGTGGGTTTTGGATTGAAGTTGTGAAAATTGTTGATTTGAAGAGGGAATCCAAGCAAGGAGCTAGGCACCATCTGGATCTCCTCAAACTCAAGGATACCAGGTTCTTTGTTTATTAAATTTAGTTTTTTTAGTATATATGTTTTGCTGTTTGGAAACATTCAAAACCTAGATTTGGTTTGCAAATAAAACCCATCTTGGTTCTAGCTTCAAAATTTGAAAGAAAAGAAAACCCCTGTTTGAAAATAAATTTCTCCATGGAAATGATGGTGTTCTTGACTGAAAATTATAAATTTTAGTATTATTTCCTCAATTAGTTATGTTAATTCCTTGTGAATATATAAATATATATACATATGTATTAATATATACATATACTTGCACATATATATATATATATATATACATACATATATGTATATTTTGCATATTTCATTTTGTTTGGTTGGGGAAATAAAAACTCTATTTTTATAATAATAAAATCTCTGTTTTTATTATAATAAAATCAGATTTTGTATTTGGGGGAAAAGTCCGTAGGTTTTTAAAAAAGATTAATAATAAAAAAAAATGATGAAGTTTTGGGGGGGTTGGGGGCTCACCCCCACCATGCCCCCATGGGAGGCGAGTGGGAGGGCGCTGCACCCAGCACAACCCCCACGAACCACCCATGGCCATGCTTACACAACCGCCACCACGGGTAGTGGTCGGCTATGCTAAGCACAACCGCGCCACCCGCAAGGGTGGACGACTGAGCTTGGCACAGTCGCCGCCGCCACCGGCCACCCTGGTAAAACGCCACCGTCGCCCTATATGGAAATCCGTGTGGCTGCCCAAGCCCTAATCCGTGGCACACACCCCTAGGCATGGTTGACCTTTAATTTTGGTTTATTATTTTTTATATATTATATATATATATATTTAATATTTTCAATATTATATTTTTATATTTTTATAATATTAAATTATTATTATATATTAATAAAATAGGATTTATAATATAATATTTAATATTATATTATATGGCATTAAAATATTAATATGTATATATATATATATATATATTATTTTAATATATATTTATATTTTTTAGTTGTGATATAATTTAATATGCATAAGAGATGGTTGATTTAAAAGGCATGATTTAGAAGTAATTAATGAGTTTAAATTATGATGCTCTTAGACAAATTATGGATTTTAATTTAAAATAATGGATTTAATGGAAAAGTAGATTTGATATTTTGGTTGGTTAAGTTAAGTTAACTGTTTTAGAAATGAATATGTTGAAAAGAAGAAACAAATATTTATTTTTAAACGATGTTTTCTAAATGGTTGAAATAAATGTCTAATTTATATTTATTTTAAAACAGTTAGTGAAATTAAACATTTGATTTGAATTTTATCTTTCGTCTGAAAGAGACGATATTTTAATTCAGATTTCTTAAGGCAATTAGGTACTGATTGTTAGTACAAGAAATGGATTTAGAATATCCAAAGGTAGTTTCTTTCAATTGCCTTCAGTGAACATTTCCTTCGTGTTCTTGTTTGGGGAAGTGGTTTAAATGTGTTTTTAACTTGCAAGTCTTCTAGATGGGGATCTTATATTATGTGGGTTGTCGTGTCATGTTTGTCCACCTATTGTGAGTTCCTTGGGTAGTGCATGGTGTCTAGTTAGTGTTTACCCGGTTTCCATGAATGGGGATGTTTTGTGTCTCCTGTGAAAGGAGTGGATTATGGGATCTACGTCTCCTTGTAAGGAGTGACCTTGTTATGTGGTTTGTTGCCTCCAATGTTGGAGTGAGTTTCATTTTATGTCGCCTCCTTAGAAATGAGTGATCGTTATATCTTGTGTGTTGCACTTTGTACCCTTGAGTATGGTTGAAAATGTGTGTTGTCAAGTAGAAGAGTGGCTTCCATTAGAAGCCAGAGCCCAAAGAGGTAAGATTGGGTAACCTTCAGAAGTAGTTTAATCAAGTGAAACTAAATCAATACTTTGAAGATTAAGACTAAATTCTCACTAATCAAGATAAGTTGGCCTCACTCACAAACACAAGGGCTCGTTTAGACTTGGGATGAGTGGGAAGGCCTGAAATGGCAAGGTCATCTATCCTGTCTATACATAAGGTATTTGATCCCGCATTAGTAAGTATGAGGGCCAGGGGATCGGTAGAGGCCACCGGGTTATCCAGAGCCTAGGAAGATCCGCTTGGGTAACTTATGACGAGCTGTGTGATGACACTCTATCTAGGACAATAGTTGGTACTTGTTTATTGTGGGTATGGTTTTCGTAACATACCTGATGTGACCATGGTTGGTATTTGATTCTGTGTGTATGGTTTCCGTAACATACCTGATGTGACCATGGTTGGTATAAGATTCCGTGTGTATGGTTCTCGTAACATACTTGATCTGTTGTTTATCTGGAAGCATTGTGACCTTGTTAGAGTTGTACTTGTGTTGTGCTTATGTGGTGCATGTGATTGGTTGTGTCATTTTGGTTTAGTTATGTTTCCACCTGTGTCTAGAGGTAGATAGCCTTGGCTATGATTCCTTGTTACTATCTCCTAGCTTGAGGGGTGGGCCTTCGGGTACCACTTGGTTGGGTGGCGTGCACCTAAATCCATTGGGATTTCTTCATGATTGTGTGGATGAGACTTCCAGTTGGAGAGCTCATGGGATTCAATTCTAGTTCTTGCTTTATTTCATTTCAGTTATTCTTATAATTTTACCCCTCAGTTGTTATCGAGGTAGAAGTTGTAATTTGTAATCATGTTTATTAGATTTACCTCATTCGGGGAATGAGAGATGTAATTGTAATATTTAATTATGGATAAATTGAACTGAAAGTTATCTCTTATGCTTTGATGTAATTCACCTTATTGGAATGTATGTGTTTAAATTATTAAGTAAATGAATGACATGGTTTAAGTTCATATTTTTTGTTGAGGTTCTATATAACCTCTGTCTCATAACCTTAGAGGTTGTTGGCATTAGTTAGTGAACTTGCATATTAATTGTACTTAAACAAATTTTTTTTTAGCCTATTTAAGTAGTTGTTTGCAACTTCCTCTAGGGTTGTGTGGCGGGGCGTTTCATGGTGTCCAATTTTCACTTGATGGAAAAAGTGTCAAGTGCAAGTAGTTGAAAGTTGCAAAGTGGTGCAACTTACATTCTGTAGCTTGTGTGACCAAATAGACTCTTCCAATACGTCAAAATAGGTATATTTATGCTAGGCATGGTCCTCTTTTGCACCCAAACATGCAGAATCACTCTGAGCTACGTTTAACTAGATCGATCCCTTTACGGACCAAAGTTGAAAATGGATGCAAACTTCAGCATGTTATTACTCGAAGACTGTGATGCTTAGAAACTTATCATCTGATCTTAAGAGATCATGTTGGGCCCCTCTATAATAACCTCTCTTGGTTTTTTCTATCTCAGAGGTATTTTCCCGTGGTGTCCAATTTTCACTTGATGGAAAAAGTGTCAAATGCAAGTAGTAAAAATTTGCAAAGTGGTGCAACTTTCATTCTATAGCTCATGTGACCAAATATATTTTTCCAACAAGTTTGAATAGGTATGTATACGCTAGGAATGGTCCTCTTTCACACCCAAATACGCAGATTCACTTCGAGCTACTCTCAACTAGATCGATTCCTTAAGGGTCCAAAGTGCAAAATGGCTTCAAACTTTAGCATACTATTACTCGGATACCGTGATGCTTAGAAAATTATTGTCTGATCCTACAAGATTTAGTTGGGCCCCATCTACAATAACCTCTCTTGGTTTTTGCTATCTCAAAGGAATTTTTCTGTGGTGGCAAATTTTCACTTGGGAAAAAAGTTGTCAAATGCAAGTAGTTGAAAGTTTCAATGTGGTGCAACTTTTGTTCTGTAGCTCATGTGACCAAACAAATTGTTCCAACGTATTCGAATAGGTATTTTTACGCTAGTCATGGTCCTCTTTCGCACCCAAACACGCAAAATCGCTCCGAGCTACGTCCAACCAAATCGATCCCTTAAGGGTCCAAAGTGCAAAATGGCTGCAAATTTCACCATGCTATTAATCGGATACCATGATGCTTAGAAAATTCTCATCTGATCCTACAAGATTGTGTTGGGTCCCTCTACAATAACCTCTCTCAATTTTTTCTATCTCAGAGGCATTTTCCTATGGTGGAAAATTTTCACTTGGGGAAAAAGTTGTCAAATGCAAGTAGTTGAAAGTTGCAAAGTGGTACAAATTTCGCTCTATAGCTCATGTGACCAATTTTTTTTTTTCCAATGTGTCTAAATATGTATGTTTATTCTAGGCATGGTCCTCTTTCATACCGAAAAACGTGGAGTCGCTCTGAGCTACGTTCAACCGGATCGATCCCTCAAGGGTCCAAAGTGCAAAATGGCTGCAAACTTCAACATGCTATTACTTAGATACTGTGATGCTTAGAAAATTCTTGTCTAATCCTATGAGATCATGTTGGGCCCCTCTACAATAATCTCTTTTGGTTTTTGCTATCTCAGAGGCATTTTCCTGTGGTGGAAAATTTTCACTTGGGGAAAAAGTTGTCAAATGTAGGTAGTTGAAAGTTGCAAAGTGGTCAACTTTCTTTCTATAGCTCATGTGACCAAATGAATTGTTCCAATGTGTCTAAAGAGGTATTTTTATGCTATTTATGGCCCTCTTTTGCACCCAAACACGCGGAATCACTCCGAGCTACGTTCAACCAAATCGATCCCTTAAGGGTCCAAAGTGCAAAATGGCTGCAAAATTCAGCATGCTATTACTCGGATACTGTGATTCTTAGAAACTTCTCATCTGATCCTATGAGATTGCATTGGGTCAATCTACAATAACCTCTCTTGATTTTTTCTATCTCAGAGGCATTTTCCTATGGTGGCAAATTTTCACTTGGGGAAAAAGTTGTCAAATGCAAGTAGTTGAAAGTTGCAAAGTGGTGCAACTTTCATTCTATAGCTCGTGTGACCAAATGAACTATTCCAATGCGTCCAAAGAGGTAGGTTTATGCTAAGCATGGTCCTCTTTCACACCCAAACATGTGGAGTCGCTCTGAGCTACATTCAACCAGATCGATCCCTTAAGGGTCCAAAGTGCAAAATGGCTACGAACTTCAACATGCTTGTATTCAGACACCATAATGCTTAGAAAATTCTCGTATGAGCCTATGAGATCATGTTGGGCCCCTATACAATAACCTCTCTTATTTTTATTTTATTATCTCGGAGGCCTTTTCCCATGGTGGCGATTTCTCGCTTGGGGAAAAAGTTGTCAAATGCAAGTAGTTGAGTGTGTAAACATGACTTTTTAGCCATTCCACCCATTGTATCCTACTGCAACTTACTGTAATGGCATAATTAGGGGTAGGGAACATATGTGCATGGTTTCTGGAGTAGGAGAGGCAAGTTGAGTGGTTTGGTGTGATGCCCTAGTTGGAAATTTGATGAGTTTTGGTGAAATTCAGTGGTTTAAGAGTGGAAATGGTTGAAGTCCTTTGGGGCAGCAGTTTGTGAGGGAATTTTAAGCATGTGTACATTATTTTAAGTATGTTTGATGCATTGTAAAGGTGTTATGAGTTGTGGGAATAGGATTTTCAATAAACCCACCCATTTTAGGCTTTTAGCCATAACAACAAGGCAATGAACTATTTGATAAAATGTTTTGGTAAACATGTGGTAGCATAGACAAGGTAGTGATTTTTTTGAAAAAATGCCTAAAAAAAACGTGGTCTCATGGTGATGGAATGTCATGAAAATCCATAGCTGTGAGGATTTGTGACTTGAGGATTGTGATTAATGATTAGAATTGTGTTTAGTGAGATTGCAGGACCTCCCCTACTACATCAATATTTTAGGGTTTTATCCATAGGAGGAAGGAAATTAACTGTTTTATATAATGATTTGATAGACATATATGAAAAATGTGGTAGAATAGAAAAGGCAGTGAACTCTTTGAAAAAATGCCTCAAAAAAATGAGGTCTCATGGTGATGGAATGCCATGACAATCAAAAGCAATTTGATTGTCATGGAATTCCGTCACCATGAGACTACATTTATTTGAGGCATCTTTTGAACTAGTTCATTGCCTTGTCTACGACTTGTCATGGCATTCCATCACCACATTTATTTGATGCATTTTCACTACCTTGTCTATGCTATTGACACATTTTTTTGAAGCATCCATAGCTTGTTCAAAATCACTTGTTTTAGGATTTTAGCCATAGCAACAAGGTAGTGAACTGTTTGACAAGATGCTTTGGTAGACATGTATGAAAAATATGGTAACATAGACAAGGCAGGGAACTATTTAAAAAAATACCTCAAAGAAGTTTGGTCTCAGAGAATGCCATGATAAGAAAATGCAATTGGCAACTGCTCCTAGTTATTAGTTATGCAATGTGAAGAAATTACATAACTGCTTAGGTTGAATTTGTAAAAACTATATTGTAATTGAAATTTTGTCATCTATCAGCATCTAGTTATTAGTTATGCAAAGTGAAGTAATGCTTTGACTTTGAAAGATGTGCAATGTAATGTAATCAATGATATGAATATAGACTACAAAAATCTATTTTTTACAATTCATTAGTTAAAATATTTATTTTATTTTCTCTCTATATCTCTATATGCTATGGAAATACCTTTCATTTAAAAAAAAAAAGTTGTTATCTCTTGTTCAAAAATTTTTCTCGATTTTTTCACAAACTATTATACTTTTGGTTTGTCAAAATTTTCCGCAAAAGATTTTTGCTGCTATGCATTAGAAGCATGAAGCATACAAGTGAATACACACAATATAGGTGAAGTATACATGTGAATAAGTGAAGCATACATGTGAATAAGTGAGGCACAAGTAATTGAAGCATTCCAAAGGATACAAACTACCATGAATGGAGCTTATTTACACAATACGCTTTAGATGGGGCTTATTGAGCATTCAACAATAATTAATTAAGCATTAGATGTAAACAAAATCCATGCCTACAACATTCAAGCATACAATTTACACGATACACATGATAACATCATTCAAGAATGGCAGTAGCAAAATAAGATTTTCTTTAATGAAAAATCCAAAAGGCTATACAATGATATATATTGATAAAAGTATATACAATATATCCAAAAAAACCATACAGGATTAGTAAAAAGGAGCCATATGGATATAAAATTTCATGTATATATCGATAGTACAAAATATATGTTCCAAAATGCCACATAGGCATACAACAAACAACACTAGTACATAGTCATTTCCCTCTAGGGGAAGGAAATAGATGCCGTGCTACCTTCGAAATTCGGCTAGATGGAGTGATTGTTGCTTCTCTTTTCTTTCAAACACGCTCGCTAGTCCTCCTCTCTTCACTCTAGACCTTTAGTTGATACAATGAAAAGTAAAGATGTTAAAACATAGAAATTGAATTGTGGAATGACATATAACAAAATATATAATCACTTACCGCATACATATAGTCATCATGCACATTTACAACATCACCACGTTGATGATCTAGAGTGACAACCACCTATAGAAACCATCAAGATAGAAATTAAACTGCATAAAAGTATCGAGAAAAATTTCTATAATAGACCATAAAAGAGCAAATATAATGTCAAATCGACTAATCTATTTCATACCTCTCTTAATGGATCAGAATTGGCTATTGTTGTAGAAACTCCATGGTCCATCATGCCACCAAAATCACCAGGGTTGTCTCTTGTCAACAATTGTAAATGAAACAATATCTCAGGTATCACGTTGATAGAAAGAGCAAGAGGGGATAATGGAACATAAGATGAAATAAGAGAGGGTAATGGGATGGGAATAGAAGGGTGATGCAGAGAGGGGGATCAAAATAATTCAAAGTGAAAAATTGCATTCAAGAGGCATCTAACAAGATTCAAATGGCCTATTAGAGTAATCCAAAAAATTCTCAAAGCTTGACAACAATCGGGAGTAATTTCTCACTTTCACCCATGTAACCTAATAGTAGTGCAAACTCAATGTTTGGAATTTACCTCCCATGATTTCCAAAAAACTTGACAATAAGAAGGTGGATTCAAATACCCATTTTAGAGTTATACAACATATCTCTTAACTAGATACAAGTCTTTTTGACCAATCCCTTGAAATTAGAACCTCAACGCTGTCTTAGGCCAGATTTACAAAGCAACACACCTTTAAACTTAACAAAAACCCTTGAAACCTTGGGGAAAAATTTACTATGCCCTCAAACCTATAAAACCACAATCAACACCCAGGGTTGACATCTCCAACATAGCAAACTCCAAAACTCTCAATTTCATGCCAAGTCAAGAGGGTTTATTCAAAGTCCCACTTGCACAACCTCCCAGACCATGCCACCGACTCAGACATGTATATTATGACCCCAATATGCTCAAAAGTTTGAAAAAAATTCACACTCTCATTGATTTCCATAAACCCTAGACCCAAGGCTCCATCTTCATGTGTTTTTCTTCACAAAGCTCACTAGGAGAACATGTTTATCTCCTTAGTTCCTTCTCCACAAATCTAATCATGCAACCTACAACCTACCCAGACTCCCTAGGGCCCATTACACTAGTTACAATAGGTACAATTAGTGTAAGGGCCCTTAAATCATGATTTTGGTTACAAAACCCTCAAACAATGTGTCCTCGACCTATCACAGGAAAATAAGGATATTTACCACAAATCATAATGGATCTCCCTCAAACCTGTTCCAAAAGATTGTTAAAACTTTACACCACAAAGTAAAATTATTTACATGGCACAATTAAATTGTATGGGCTCGTACAGGCCTGCAAATGACAAGAAAACTCAGAAATTTGATGAAAAACTAAGATATTCTAGTTGCTAATGCTTCAAACTTCAAACCAAAGTTACAAAATGAGTTGTAATACATTTTTAAAGGATTGTTCTCATCAAAACAATGACCAAATTCCTTACAACTACTTTTTAAACCTCTCATGACTGTTGCATTTATGCAACTCACAAATTTAACACTTTCAAGTTTTGACTCTTTATTGTTTCCTAGACCCTCTTAAACACCTAAACTATTAAAAATAGTCTAATGAGGGAAACTTATGAGACCCAAAGCGTGAAAATGAAAACACCTAATGTCAATACTTTAGAAGCCAAGAATGGCTTAATGGAAACCCTTCCTTGGGATCAGAGGCTGTTTCCTGGGAAGGACTGGGAATCAGGAAGAGAGCTAGAAAGCCAAGATGAGACTGAATGGGAGGAGGTTATTTCACATTCAAGGTCAAAGAAGGAAAAAAAAAAGAGGATGGAAAACTCAAGTGGAATGATCACCAGAACTAGGGCCAAGGTGGACTGTGGGAATACTAAGCCTTGCCAGGTAAGGAGATCAAAAAAATGGCAAAGGGAACAAGGCAACCTTCAGGATATTGCGGATGGGATCCAAATGACCATCCCGGAGATACTTCAATCCCTAGGTAAGAAATGAAAATCATGTCATGGAATATAAGAGGGTTGAATAGCCATCATAAAAAGGATGTTTTGCAAAATTTTGTTAGGGACCACAAACCTGATATTCTTCTTGTTCAAGAAACAAAAATGCCTAAAAATAAAGTAGAATGCTTTAAAATTTTTCAGAATTGTGGGGCTCACGGAAATAGTTTTGTGGGTGCTTCGGGGGGAATTGTTACCTTTTGGAACAAGTTGTTTATTAAAGGTGAGCCCTTAATGGAGAATGGTAATTTAGTGGCCACCAGATTTACCCACATAAGAGACAATTTTTGCTAGATTCAATCTAATATATGTGCCTTGAATTGTAAGAATGCTAGAAATTCCTTTTGGCGTGAGTTGTCTGGTTTTCGAAAATGTTTTGCTAATGAGCACTAGGTGGTCATGGGAGACTTCAATACTCCTTTCCTGAATGATGAAAAATTTGGGGGTTCTCAAATTAACTGGGATAGTATTTCAGGTCTCTCCGACTTCATTAACAGTAATGCCTTGATTGACCTTGACCTGCAAGGTGCTTCTTATACCTAGACTAATAGGAGGTTAGGACTTGACTTGATCCAAGTGAGACTCGATAGGGCCCTTGTTTCTGGTCAATGGTTTATAGACTATTTTTGTGCTTTGAGAGCTTTATCAAGGGTTGGATCTGATCATTTTCCCATTTGTTTAATGGCGGATCCTACTAAGGTGAAAAAGAACTCCCCTTTCAGATTTGAAAAATTCTAGCTATCTCATCCTCGAATCTTTGAGGAAATCAGTAGATGGTGGAATATTGATATTATTGGTACAGTTATGTTCAGGATTGCTAAAAAATTAAAGGAAGTGAAATTTAATTTGAGGAGATGGAAAAAGGATGCCTTTGGAAATATTTTTGGAACTAAGATGGAAATTCAGGGTAAAATTCAGGAGATCCAGGCTAAAATCCAGAAATGGGGGTACATTGATAATTATAGAGAAAAAGAAAATGAACTCATTCAAGTGCATGACATCATTGCTAAAGAGGAAGTTTTTTGGCGGCAAAGATCTAGGGTGTCTTGGTTGACTGAGGGAGATAGGAACACCAGATTTTTTCATCTGTCTGCTTTGAAACATAGGGCTGCTAACATAATCGCTTACGTTGATGTTAATGGGATGAGGTTTGAGGAGGAAGATGATATTAAGAAACAGGCTGTCCTTTTTTTCAGCAACCTTCTTTCTTGTAATGGAGAGATTGTTCCTGAAGCTCAAGATTCCTTGATTGAGGCTATACCCTAGGTGATTGGTCACAACGAAAATTCTATGATCACTGCTATTCCTTCCAAGGCTGAAATTAGGAAAGTTGTTTTCTCTTTTGATGGCAACAAAGCTCCAGGACTAGATGGTTTTCCCTTATTCTTCTTCCAAGTGTTCTGGGAAATTCCTGCGGTGGATGTTGAGAATGTTGTCAAGGAATTCTTTGGATCAAGATGTCTTTTGAAAGAACTTAATGCTACTTTTATGGTCCTTATTCCAAAAAAACTTGAGGCTTCGGAGTTTCAAGCTTTTCGGCCAATCAGCCTATGCAATTCTATCTATAAAATTATTTCAAAGGTCTTAACTACAAGATTGCTTTCTGTGCTTCCTCAAATGATTGCTCCGTAGCAGAATGGTTTTGTGCCAAGTAGGTACATTCTGGACTCTGTTATTATTGTTCATGAGAATTTACATTCTTTAATGGTATCGAAGACAGAAGGGTTCATTCTTAAATTGGACATTTCCAAAGCCTATGATCGGGTTGAGTGGAATTTTTTATTTAAAATCCTGGCCAAGTTGGTTTTAATAACAGAGTCATTTAGATGGTGAACCAACTTATGTCTACAGTTACTTCTTCTATCATTGTGAACGGGTCACCGTCGAGGTTTTTTCAAACTTCCAGAGGCCTCAGACAGGGAGATCCTATCTCTCCTATTCTATTTACAATTTTGGCTGAGAGTTTGGGAAGAAATATTAAAAAGCTTATTGATCAAAGATCCCTCGCTGGTTTAAGACCTTCCTCTTCTCTTCTAACCCGTTCCCACCAACAATTTGTTGATGACACCATTCTCATGGGAATATCTACCGTGGCTGAAGCTAAGACTTTCAAAAGAATTTTGAATCTTTATGAATCTGCTTCTGGGCAAGTTGTTAATAGGGCTAAGAGTTCAATTTTCTTCCTCAATACTCCGGAGCATAGAAAAGTTAAACTTGCTCGGATTCTTGGATGCCGGATTGAACCCCTTCTGTCAACCTATCTTGGTTTGCCTCTTTGCATTATACCCTTGGACTCATTTTGGATCTCTTTGGTTGAAAAATTCAATAAGAAGTTGTCGAGGTGGAAAGGAGCTCTTCTCAGTCAAGCTGGAAAAATCTAGCTTCTAAAGGTGTCCTTGCAAAATCTCCATGTGTATGCTCTTAGCTTATTTAAAATTCCTGCTAAATATGCTGAGGCCATTGAAAAAATTCAGAAAAGGTTTCTCTGGTCTGGAGTGGAGGATAAGAAGAGAATGCCACTTGTTGGATGGGATCTGGTTTGTAGACCTAAATCGAGAGGGGGCCTAGGTTTAAGAAAAATTAAAGTGCTGAATTTGTTCCTTCTTGCTAAACAGCTTTGGAGAACTCTTACTTTGAGAGGGGAATGGCAAGATACCTTAAAAGCCAAATATTTTAGTAACTGTGAGTCTCTTAATGAGGTTATAAATTCTTCTTTTTTACCTCGTGGGTCTATTTGTTGGAATGATATGAGCAGAGGTAGAAAGTTGCTAGAAATGGGAACTGGTTGGCTAGTAGGAAAAGGAAATTATGTTAGGTTTTGGGAAGACAGATGGCTTTTTAAAGACCCTTTAATCAGAGATGAGAAATTCAATAAATGGATGGTTGATTGTAAAAGGGAATTCGGGGTCTTAGTTAAAGATTACTAGAGGAATGGGGGTTGGGTTGATTTGAAGACCATCAGTCAGGATCTTAGCCCAGTTTAGTCGACCTTCAGGGCCCTAAGACTAGCTCAACACCAGGTGGATGATCTTGCTGTGTGTTAGACAATCCGTTTGGCTTTTTTTCAGTTTCTTCTACTACTTCTATGCTGGCTAGCTCGATGGAGCCTCCGCCCTTCTAGGCTAAGGCTTGGATTAATCACCTGATTCCTAAAATCAATATTTTCTATTGGATAATGCTACAGAATAAGATTCTCACTTTGGACAATCTTGGAAAAAGAGGAATTCAATTACCTAACAGGTGCTACATGTGCAGGAACGATGCTGAGACTGTTAATCATCTTTTTCTTCATTGCCCTTTTGTTTCACACATTTGGGGTAAAATTTGTCAGCTTCTTGATTTGGTTTGGGTTTCCCCTGCTTATGTTGAAGACTTTTTCTTGCAATGGAAAGCTCCTCCAAAAAATCCTTTTGTGCGAAAGCTCTGGTCTTTTGTTCTACCTTTTGTGTCATGGAATATTTGGAAGGAAAGGAACAACAGAGTGTTTAGGGATAAAGAGATAGCGGAGGGGGACTTGCATGAAAAAATCGTAAGGGCTATAAAGGAAAATTTATCCTTAATCCCAAGAAAAATGGTTGATAAAGCTAATTGGTCTCCTTTCGATATTGCTACGGTTGAAAAGTGGAATTCTAAATTAGCAGCGTTAAATGTCCCCATGCTTGATGTTTGTGGGAGGGAGAATGCTATTTGGTCTTTGCCGCCTTTGGGTTGGTTGAAAGCCAATTTTGATGGTGCTGCTAAAGGCAACCCTGGGAATGCTGGCAGTGGGTGTGTTTTAAGGGACAACTCGGGGGCTTTTATTGCGACTTTTGCTGTGGACATCGACACCCAAACTAATCATGTTGCGGAAGCTGTAGGGGCTTATCATGCGGTTAACTTAGCTTTCAAGATGAACACGAAATGTCTTTGGTTGGAGGGTGATTCTATGAATATAATAAATTGCATTCTTGGGCTTACCCCTCCCTCGTGGACCATTAAAAAGTGGATCGAAGATACAATAATCTTATTAAGTAAATTCGATAAAGTGAAAGTGTCCCATGCCTACAAAGAAGCCAATAAGGTAGCTGATTATTTTTCCAATGAAGGGGTTAAGAGGGGTAGGGAAAACACATGGAGGAAGAATGACTACCTCCATTCTGAGGTGAAAGCGCTAATTTATTATGATTCAATGCATGGAAGAGAAGCTTGTCTTCGTCATGATGAAGAGGATAAGATTAGGTACATCAATTTCATTAGATTTGATGGGACCGACGTCATTTTCTTTTTCAAGAAGAGTCTCCGGCACACTTTCTGGGTGTTTGATAAAATATGCTTAAACAAGACCCAGAGCAACTGTAGGGTGTGGTATAACAGAGCTTTGAAGATGGGGGGAAAGAGAAAATGCGTGGAGCCGAGCAGCTTTCAAGAGCATAGAAAGAATGCTAAAGCCTGGGAAAGAATTGAAAAGGGAGGTTTAGTCCTGTTTCTGGAAAAGCTCCATGGTACTGACGAGAGGATGCTAGACTATTTTGCCAAAAATTGGAAAAATGGTGAGATTGTGTTGTTTGGTAGGAATGTTAAGCTAAATGAGGAAATAATCGGTGAGATTACTGTTCTTTTGACTGAGGGCGTGAAATTTTATCGGGACCGTCGGTTCTCTGATGAAGCGGTCATAAGATTTCCTAAAAAAGACAAGGAGAAGGTTAAATTGGTTAAGGTTTCCAATAACTACTTTGATGTGGAGTCCATTAAATCTATCTGGAGGAACGTTTTAAGAGTTATAATGGAGTATATCACCATTGACGGGCGCTTCACCAGGGCGTATGGTTATCACTTTTCCATTCTGAACCATTTTCGTCACAAGCTTCGTATCTCTTTGCCTTTTTACTTATTCTCTTCTTTGAAGAATTTCCTTGATGAAGTTGAAAGAAACCCTAGGAGGACTTCTATTATTCACCCTGGTCTTGTCAGGCTCATCTATGAGCATTATCAAAATTTACCTGCTTTGCCTAAAATTGTTGATATTGGGGAATTAAATGATGAGGATACTGAAAGTAGCAGGGAGAACGACCCCTTGGCCCATCTTGTTTGTGCCCCTGTTGGTCCTAATACCATTGCTCCCTAGTCCCTGTCTTGTCAGAATGACCTTATGGATTCTGCTCCACCTTCATGTCCTAATCTGCAGCCTTTGCACGATTGCCCTATCCCGGGTTTTTCCTCATCGCCGTGTCTTAATCCCCAACCGTCTCCTGGCTACCCTACTCCGGGTTTGGTCTCGGGTTTTAAAGGTACCTCTGTTATGAAATTAGTCTTGTACTTTGGGAATTCTATGGAAAGTCTTTCTGATAAACCTATGGTCAGTAAAGAGTCGACCCCTAGTGCCCCTGCGTCTGGTGGGTTTGGGAATACCCCTAATGATTTCCCTAATCAGGATGAAATTAATTTTGCCTTGAATAAGCTCAAGACTGAGGACATTGTGAGTGTGGTGGAAAAAAGTATGGATGGCCTTTTCACTGTTCTCAAGTGGACCCAGAAGGAAGTCTGTGATTTGAAAGGCCGTAATAGAGATCTCAGCAACAGAGTCATGGATTTGGAGCAGAAGATTAGCTAGAGTCGTAATGAGAATGAGGAACAGGATACCCCCTTACCCAGGAAAAGACAACATTCACAGGAGGAAAGATTGACCAGGCTCAAGTGTAATTTGTCCAAGATTGGATAAAATATTAGGGCCACTGTGGAGAATAATCACAAAATTGCTAGGCGTAACACCATTATCATCAATGCTATGGCGGAAAAGCTCAAAAAAAATCAAAAGGGCTCACTGGTCGTGGATTTGGATATGGATAGGGGTTGCAGCAGATCTACTGTTAAAGGGATTTCGACTTGCACCCGGGCTAATACGAAGAGGAAGACCCCGATTTCTTCACATATGGTTCAAATCTTCAAGCAGGGGTTACAGGATATGAAGGATGTTGAAAAGGAGGCCGAGGAGTTGATGAAAACCTTGGAGTAGTGCAGTGGTGTTTGTTTCTGGCTTTTTGGTGGTCCTTTCTCTGGACCCTGTTGTCTCTTTTTGCTGTCGTTTCCTTTTTGGGACAGTTGTCTGTATGTTTGGACTTGTTTTGATTTATCTTTTGGTGTTTTTACTTTGTGGTTTCAGGTCCTTGTAAAACCTTTTTTTTCCTTTTCAAAAAAAATAGTCTAATAAGACCTTATTTAACTAGGAAATCATGAATTACTCAAGAAAAAAAACATCCTATCTACCTTGACACCCCTTGTCAACTTTGACAATTCCTTCGACGTGATTTACAAACCTTACAAGATGAATACAAAAACCCCCAAAAGTTGATCAATTAAAATAGAATGGTCACATTGAACCTTATTAAGACTCAAGAAATCAATTCAATAATCCTAACACACCTTTTCTATCAGACACTCAATGAAGAAACATAAAAAAGAGTGGTGCCCTTGCACCAAAGGGATTAATGGAATATAGGATGGACTAGTATAGATTGATGGGATGGGCTAGGATGGGATAAAAAAATATAGGGTGGAAAATTAGAGGTTAATGGGATGAAATTATTAGGGAATAATGCAACATAGGGTGAATTAGGAGGTGTCTAGGGTTTGACTATAGTACACAAAGTGCGAAATTGACCCATGTGTAGCAATAATAGAGAAGAGTTTTCTAGGATGAAACATGGATAAATATGGTATAACATAGGATGATATAAAGGAACATAGGGTGGAACACATGGGATCATGGAACATCTAGGGTGAAATAATATTGGGTACAATAATATGGGAGTAGAAGGACATAATGGCACATAGCATTGACTATAAGATATTAGTGGGATGGGATAGGAGGGGATCATGGAAAATAGGGTGAACTATTAAATGTTAATGGTATTGGATTAGGAAGGAATAAAGGAACAAAAAGTGAATTAGGAGAACATAATGTGACACGATCAAGGAATACAAATGCAATGTTTGTGTTTCTCATCAATTTTTTAGATTTGTATATGTGTAAAATTATGAAAAATAGCTAAAATAGATTTTTTACAACACCATTAATGAATAAAGGCTACCTAAGTGTACGTTGTTTGAGGATATGAATCAAGAGGTGTGGAGGAAGAAGGTGCACTAGGAAATTGTTTGAAATCCAAAGCATGTTATGAGACAAATATTCAAATATAACATTCAACTGTTCAAATGCAATAATAATATCTCTAATACTAGTTGCATACCTGTGGACTCATCGTCGAGAATGTATAAGGGTTTGTAGGAATAGAGCATGCCTCATGAACAATGCGACCCTGAAATTTCATCATATCAAAATTCAACTAATTTAGTTATTCTTAAATTTCAAAATATAATTTAATAAACAACATTAAAATAACTTGCTAAATTTTACCTGAGTCAATGTCGAATGTATCATTCAGAATATCATCTATGAAATCCATCACCTCTACAATTGATGTAGGTTGTGTAGCTGTGTCATGAGCACTTTGATAATCGTACGTGCAAACAACACCACAAGCGCCACAATGGTGGGGTGGAGCTCGACGCCTACACTTCTCCTCCACACTAGGCTCTAGTAGAGGACTCACACACTGTAAAATGGTCTGGGAGTGAGTCAATCGACTTCAGCGTGTCCACCTCTACATTGTCCTTAACAATGGAAGGAACAATGACATGCTCCACCATGGGTCTGACCAAGGCTCTTGGTGCCAATTGTGGATTACGTCATGCATCAGGTCTATCATGTGTGGAGCCCCCACATCTACCCTGAAAGTCTAAGATGTCAAAATAGTTTGCAATTTCATGAGGAAAAACTTGCAATAGAGTTTCCTCAAAAAGTATTGCGACACCTCATGGTTATTGCATGGAGGTTGGTCAAATACCATCCACCACCGCTCCCAAAATTTATTGTTAATTAACTTATGATGGCACCAATGGATGGGGAACCTCCTGCATGCATGAGACAAAGGTTCATTGGTTCTCGGGTCTATAAATAGGGCACACAAGTCGGATTTGCTAATTTTTTGTTTTTTGATATCTGCATATGACAAACTACTAGCATAAAATTATCTCATCTCATGCCTCTTATTTGACCAAAAAATCATTTGCTCGCTCATTTCTCCTACATGAGTTACAATTGACTTCAATGATTCAATAATCCCTCTCCTATAAGGGTGAATTTCGACATGCTCAGTTAATCTTCCAATTAATTGTTGAATGTCTCTTTTATTGTTTTCAATTTGATTTTGAATATTTTCTTGTGTTCCTTGAGGATGCCTATGAATTGATGGAGGGGTTTCGGGTTGTTCTTGTATAGGAGGCTCTTTGTGAGGGGGTGATTGTGAATTCTCAATGTTTCGATGTGGAGATTCATTCCCTGAGAATTAGAACAAAGTTTTATTATAAAAACCTATTGAAAGTTGCATCCTAAATCAAATTCGAAATAAATAGAATAAAAATACATACCTCTTTGCAATCTTCAACCTCTCCGACATGTTGGCAGAATCCTCATGGAAAATGGCAAGCTAAGGATGTAAACAATGGAGGAGATTTGGCGAGCACGAGTTGCAGACCTAAAATCCTCTTCCTCAAGCCGTGGGTTGAAGAAAAATGAGGGTTTTAAACCCGATTTGTGACTTTTATGTCTACTTTTTTTATTTGGCGCACACCAAATTTGGCATGTGCCAAATGGCCTATTTTGAGCTTCTTTTGAATGTTTTTTCAATTTGGTACCTAAATTGTGTCACAAATTGGTGCACTTAACCCTTTGTAATGTATACTGGTTTCTTAATGTGTTGTATCTATGGAAATATTCTCCACAAATGTAATAAGGAAATTAGAATTTGTTATGCAATAATGTGATATTCAGATATTTCTTTATCTATCTTATTTATGATTGGATGCATATTATATTTATGTCGTTTCTTATTCATGCTTCTATTGTTTATTTAATTTGGTTTTGGATAACAATGTTTTTGGTTGGGTTTGTTTCAAGTAGCGCACCATGTGACCCCATGGGACTAGGTTGATGTCATATGGAGTATATTAATGTTGTTTAATTATTTAATTATGGTTAATGTAATTGTTGTTTGAAAAAAAAATTGTTCCAATTTTTGTTAGTTGTTGTGTCCTATAGGTTTTGCATGGCGGGGCATTACACATCTATAATTTTTAATCTACATATTAAGAGTTTGAGAAAGAAATCCATACAAGGTATTTGGGTGGTTAAGGAAGTAATTTGCATAAAGGTTTTGAGAGCCAAAGTTTTGAGTATCTATTGGTTCACCCACCTCTCAGTAGATCATTGTATTCCAATAATTTAATATATGATAGTTTCAAATAAATTCTCATGAATTAATAATAGCCAATTTAGAATATATTTTCCAACATAGGATAAAAAATGATTAATCAATCCAAACTCTTATATCTATTAGGATTCTTATCCATACAAGAAGATCTTAATATAACATTAATAATTTTGACCAATCCTCTACCCAATACAAGATAGGTAATATAGTCAGCCATATAGGCTTACAAGGATAGGAATAATTATAATTAACCTTCGACTAGAGTCTTAGAATCATCAAGACCAATCAAATCTTGATTCACTTACAAAAAATCATTGTACATGTCCATAATACTATATCTTGAGGTTTTTTGAAAATTTAAAAATAAAATATCATGTACTCTTTCTTACGATTATGGGCTAATAGACAAGTATAAGGTAAATCCAACTTGAGAATTTTTATGAGTATCGATGACTATCATATTTTATTTTTAGTACCAGTTAAATTTAGAGTTAGCTTCAAGAACTTATAAAGCCTTATGTAATGATATCTCTCTCTAAGAACTGTAAACATCCTTCATTTCCTAGGCTTCCTGCACACTTTATATCCACATATAGTTGTATTTGAGTTTATATTTATGCAACTATATGAGAGGGTATACAATCCTTTCTAGATCTATTTCCCCATATAATTCTTAGTTGAATACCACCCACTTAGGTGAAATAGGGATGGCAACCTGATTAAAAAAACTACTTGCAAACATCCTAGATAAATGTTTTTGATGTTAATTTTTGCTTGAATGATGCTTTCATGCTTACTTAAGATGAAAATTTGGTCTAAGGAAGATTTCCCATTCATTCAAACTAACAAGTTTTAGATCTCCTTATTCAAAGAGGTTATTAATTTTACATATTAATTATAAATACCTAATTCCAAAGAAGTTTCTTGTAAAATAATACATCTTAAGTTAACTGATTCAAAATAATTTATTCACAATTAATTTGATTCTTAACACATCTAACTAGCATGATAATTATACCACTTATCCATATAATTAACAAAATAATTGTTCAATGGAAATTCAATGACACTATAACACTATGAAAACTTATCATCTACTAAAAGTAACCTACAAGAAATCAGAATAATTAGTAATATACAATATTTCCTTAACTCAAACTATATCTCAAACTATCTACAAAATACATAACCAATATCTATTAACTTATTTTCTTATTCATTTTAAGTCGGTTTATTTTATATATTATGACATTATCAACTTTAAATTAGACACGCAATCAATAGAACTAATATTTCATTCTTTATACTCATAATATGAATCAAATCCATATAATAAAATCTTAATCATGCACATAAAAATAAATAAGTAATCTAAACAAAATAAGTTATAAAATCAAATCCACTCTAAAACACTATACAAACAATGTGTTTAACTTCAAAAGTTAACTCAATGTACGTCTTATATTTATATTTCTAAAAGTTCTACCACCTACTTATTCATTTTAACAAGTTCATTATGGAGTAATACCTTAAGTCTTGTAAGCATCAAAAACTGTAATATCCATAAACTAGGAACCCAAACCAAATATTCCAACTAGCAAGATTTAAAATCCCATAGGTGAAATATAGTATTTCCAACAAATATTAAATCTCCCTCTAAATAATCATTATTAAAAGTACCATAAAAATTAAAACCTTAACAAATCTAATGTTATTTTGACATAAACCTTCAAATGTGTAACTCAATTAAATCATTCTTGTAATTTAAATAACATGTTAGATAAAAAAACATTATTTTCCATTTTGACCACCAAGATCCCTATTGGGTGAAGTGAGAGCATACAATAGTTTCATGAGCCAATTTTTGATAATCTAATCAACTAGGACATATATATGAATTTTATAAATTTCATTATCAAATGTTCATGCTCTTGAGAAAAACATGATCATTTAAAATTATTTAAACTATTTAATACATGAACTATTATCATTTAACTTAATATAATTTTTTAATATATGACAAAAGGGTATGTGCAGGATCATCATGGAAAAAATAGGCCCTTAAGTGGCGATAAAATTCAGAAAAAATAGAGTTAGGAAACTTGATGTAAAAATTTGAATAAGTTATCTGTATTATTTCAAAAATATGTAAGAATAGAATCTGTAGAAAATTGAATGTAGTTTCTAAACTACTAGGTTTTTAAAAAAAAAAAAAATCTATTTGGTGAAAATTTGAAATTTCAATGCAGTAGTACTTATATTTTAGGAAAAAAATAAGAAGTAGGTGTCTGTCTGACCACCCTTACCACAATAAAATGATAATATTTTTTATAATATTTTACATATAAGTAGAGTACTCATCTCCCGATGTGATGCATATTTTTTTGTATTTTTTTCCATGTAAATAATTAATTATGAATTTTTTTATTACAACTTAAAAAAAATATAAAAACTCGTATGTCTAACCATCTTAACTTGGTCAAAACTTCATGAAATTAATTTTTTTTTAATCCTATAGTATGTGACACATGTTTTATATTCAAAAAATGTGATACCGTTTGAAAGCTATACATTCTTTTCAATCAACCTATTAATCAAGACTTTAGTCATAATTTAAATAGAAAATGAATAATAATAATTTATTAAATTCAAAGTAAAGAATAATTTATATTGGTGGAAAGCTGAGAATCTCCTTTAAAAACCCTTTTCGTTTCATCAATTTTGGGTAAAAAAAAGTCGTCAGCCACATGGGCCATCATATCACTTACATATCACCACTTTTTGGCCCATCACGATCTTGCACATACCCAAAAGAAATAACTACAATATCAAGGATTAATATCAATTGTTAATAAATTTAGTCATGCATCCTTATAGATCTAATATCAAGGATCAAATCAATATGTATACCACATTTATAACAAATGAACTTCTAATGCTGTGCATTTCAATTAGTCCACACCTGATGCGGAGTGTCCTCAACCTCATTATGTTAAGAAAGTGTTGGATACTATAATGTGTGTCCACAATAGTGCAGTTAGATTGATTAGACTGTTGTGAGCCCTTCTTTGGAAAACCACTATGATGATGTCAAAGGATCCATGTACATGATAACAAGGAACTCAATGTGGTGCTTGGAAATAATTTCATTGAGTTGTATCCCATGAATACCACTCCCGTCTTGCCCCTCATTTGAGGCCTCTTCAAAATTTTGGTTTCAAACCACCTTGATCATTCTATTGTTGCTGATTTTTGGGTTCTTTCCAAAACCAAATTCCAGTTTCTTGCTCCAATCTAAAGCTTATGTTGGTCTTTTATTTTTAATTCCTCTCTAAGCTTTGCTAGTCTTGTTATTTTATGTAGTTGGCTTTTATCTCTCTTCTTGAGAGATTTGTTATTTTGTTGTTTTTCTTGTCTCACTGTTGGTGAGATTCATCTTACTTTCCTCTTTGGATATTTTGTAATGTGTTAAGGCCCTTTTCCTGTGTTTACCTAATCAAAACAAATGAACTTCTAAGAAATACCAATCATTAACTAATAATATTAGCTATTAACCATGCAAACCTACAACTTAGATCAATATTAATAAATACCAATTTGATAACTTATGCCAAGAAATTCTAGGAACTATCAAATTGATAACTATACAAACCTAATGAATATCAATTGATAATTATTCCATACAAATGAATATCACATTCATAACTAGTGTATGCAAATGAATATCAAATTGTTAACTATATCTATTCAATACTAATGGATATCACATTGATAACTAGTGTATTTAAATGAAAATCAAATCATTAACCATATCTATTCAATACTAATGAATATCACATAGACATATATTCACATCTAGAACCTTCACCTCCACTCTGCAAAGTATATTTGACTATCTCATATCTCTTTTTCTCAACAATATTTTTTCCAAATTCATGTTCGGAACCCTCATGAAAACATTGAACAAAATTTGACAAGCCACCACATTGTGAGAACTTCGCATTTAAACAATCATTTCTATAGAAAAAGGAACCATCATATCTAGAACATAAAAATAGATCTAGCAAGTCCCTTCATGATTTTAGAAGAAGTATTGAACCACACTCCTGCAACATTTCATTCTAGTATGCAAAGTAGAATAGATATAGCATAATAGTTCATGGTACATTGAAAACTCCACATGGTATTTGCAACAACAAGTATTACAAATCTTAAGAGGCACACAATAAAATGGCTTCAAACCTTCAAAAGTTCTTTGTGAGATTTCCATATTTGGATGTGTTCCAATAAATTTGTTGAACAACATTGTTTGGCTTGATTCCAAGAAATGTTTAGGATGCGGTGTACGGTCTCGATTTCCGATTCTTAACTTTAAAAAATCCTTTGCATTGGGTGATACTCTAGAGTTATCATGCCAAAATTGTTGAATTTCCTACTTTACATTATCGGTTAGCTTCTTATCAACACGTGGAAGCCTCCCGACAAAAGCCCATGTATAATTTTGAAGAGGATCATCTATTCTTTGTCTTCTTGCAAGTGCTCTATCCAAATTTTTATGATTTATGTCAAAATGAATACAAGTTTGTCTCATAAAGTGAGCCTTTTTCAATTGATGGATTACTAGGGCGGTTGTAATGACTCTTTGAGCAACTCTCTTATCTTTTTCCTTATTATTTTTTCCAATAGACATGAGAGCATTAAAAATATTTTTGACTATAATAGAATTTTTTTCGGTCTTCTTGTTCACATGAATCTTCAATTTGTCTAGAAAATGTCTCATCTTTTGCATCTTTAGCAATTGTACAAAAAGTTGGCATTGCTCAGTCAATGTCTTATCGCTAAAATATTGGTTGAAAAGTCTTCTAGCCCACAACCGAATAGTTTTTGTTGACCTCTTGCCTTCAAAATTGTTTATAATGTTATCACCAATTTCAACTAACCATTTAGGGGTTCTTGAAGGTCTTGAATTTGGAATATGCCTTTCTTCCACACAAGGTTCTTCATTTCTCATGTAATCTGGTGAAACATAATTTACAATTGCTTGAATATTATGTTCAACATCTTCATTTCCAATATCAATTTGAATAATTTCATTCCCAATTTCAATATCATGTTCGACATCTTCAATTCCAACATTTTCCATTCCCAATTTGAATATCATGTTCAACATCTTCAATTCCAACATTTTCACCTTGAACATTTTCAATCCCAATTTCAATATCATGTTTTGCATTTTCACCTTGAACATATTCAATTTCCTCTTCACTTGAAAGACCATAGGGCTCAGGTTCACCAATATTTAACGTACCTTGTCTTTTCTTCCTATGACCTTCTCTATCTCTTTGTCTATATTCTGATATTTGTTCTTTTGTAATCTTTCTCTTACACTTTTGCTTCCGACGACTACTTCTCCCCATTATACCTCATAAAAGATGCTCAAAAATTATTCCTTATTACAAATTTGAGTACAAAATGCTCCAAAAAGTTGATCTTTGTCTCTTCCTGTCTGAAACCATGCATTTGTCACCTGCATAGTGCTGCAAATAGAATTTAGGGTCTGTTGGAGTGCACAAAAATGACCCACATGGGGTTTTTCTATGGCCCACAAATCCGATATCCGATATAGAAAACATTTTAAAATGTTTTGCAACGGTAAGATTCTAGCTCTACACATCAGAGTTTCACAAATCGGATGTCCAATTTGTGCCCACATAGACCTAAGGATTAATGGTAGAGAGTGGGAGAGTGGTAAATTGAGAGGGAGAGAGAGAGAGAGAGAGAGAGAGAGAGAGAGAGAGAGAGAGAGAGAGAGAGAGAGAGAGAGAGAGAGAGAG
>CM021101.1:500920113-501200914 GCA_007115665.2 Sequoiadendron giganteum | reverse complement strand
TCTCTCTCTCACTCACTCCTTTTATCTCTCTCCCTTCTACCCTTAACCCTCTACCCTCTATCTCTCTCCAATTCCCTCCCTCACTCTCTCTCTCTCTCAAGTCTCTCCCTCCTACTTCCTCTCCCTTTTTTAGGTCTCTCTCTCACTCATTCACTCCTTCTATCTCTCTCCCCTCTACCCTCTACCCTCTACCCTCCCTCTCTCCCTCTCTCACTAACTCCCTATATCTCTCTCCCCTTTACCCTTTACTCTAAACCATAAACCCTTAGCCCTTAAACCCTTTAAAAATCTACCCTCTACCCTTAACTCTACCCTCTACTTCTCTTTATCTCCTCCAAACTCTATCTACCTAGGCCTCTCTTCATTTTTTATCACCTCTCTCTCCATCCTTATCTCTCCCTCTATCTCTGCTTTCATATCCACTTCTATCTACCTATTTTTCCCTCTATACCTATTTCTCTCTCCCTCCTTGCATCCTCTCTCTCAATATCTCTACCTTCTTTCCCTCTCTCTCTCTCTCTCCTTTCTACCCTAAACCCTAAACCCTTAAACCCTCTACCCTCTACCCTTAACCATCTACCCTTAACCCTCTACCCTCTATCTCTCTCCCACTCCCTCCCTCTCTCTCTCAAGAGTCTCCCTCATACCCCCTCTCCCCCTCTCCCCCTCTCCCTCTCTCAGGTATCTCTTTATTACATACTCACTCACTCCCTCTATCTCTCTCCCCTCTACCCTAAACCCTAAACCCTCAACCCTCAACCCTTAAACCCTAAACCATTAAACCCTCTACCCTCTACCCTCCATCCCTCTGTCTCTCTCCCACTCCCTCCCTCTCTCTCTCTTTCAAGTCTCTCCATCCTACCCCCTCTCCCTCTTTCAGGTCTCTCTCCTACTCTCTTAGGTATCTCCTTCCCACCCCCTCTCCTACCCTTAACCCTCTACCCTCTACCCTCTACCCTCTATCGCTTTTCCACTCCCTCCCTCTCTCTCTCTCACTAACTCCCTATATCTCTCTCTCCTTTACCCTTAACTCTAAACCCTAAACCCTTAGCCTTTAAACCCTTAAACACTCTATCCTCTACCCTTAACTCTACCCTCTACTTCTCTCTTTCTCACACACTCACTAACCCCCTCTATCTCTCCCCCCTCTACCCTAAACCCTAAACCCTTAACCCTTAAACCCTAAACCATTAAACCCTCTACCCTCTACCCTTAACCCTCCCTCCCTCTGTCTCTCTCCCACTCCCTCCCTCTCTCTCTTTCAAGTCTCTCCATCCTACCCCCTCTCCCTCTCTCAGGTCTCTCTCTCACTCACTCAATCCATCTATCTTTGTCCCTCCCTCCTCTTCTCTCCTTATCTCTATCTCACTTCTCCCTCCATCTCTCCTTCCATACATCCCACCTTCTCTTCCCTAGTATCTCTTTATCAGTCACTCCCTCTATCTCTCCCCCCTCTACCCTTAACCCTTAAACCCTCTACCCTCTCTCTCTCAACCATCTCCCTCCTACAACCTCTCCCTCTCAAGTCTCTCTCTCTCACTCACTCACTTCTATGTCTCTTCCATCTACCCTTAGCCCTATACCCTTAAACCGTCTATGCTCTACCCTCTATCTCTCTCCCACTCCCTCCATCCCTCTCTCTCTCAAGACTCTCCCTCTCTCAGGTCTCTCTCTCACTCACTCCATCTCTCTCTCTCCCCTCTACCCTTAACCCTAAACCCTAAACCCTTAAACCTTCTACCCTCCCTCCTCTATCTCTCTCCCACTCTTAAGGCTCTGTTAAACCTAGGTGGGTTCACCTATATGAGTGACACAAATTTTGAATTATGTTTCCTACTTGACCTAACTATCCACAAATGGCAATTTGATAGTGGAAAGATACGATCTTAATTTGGTATAAATTGTATATGTAATATCAAGGGGTGTATTAATATATTCAATTAAGAGATTTCAAATGAAAAGAATAAAACTAATGTAATGAAAATAAGGGAGACCAGTGCCTTGTTGGGTAAAACAGAGTCAAATGAAATCCTTTAATGAATGGTTTCTATCTAGCAGGTTCTCTAATTGTTTGACATATAATTATGAGTTTACAACTGGTATAAACATGCAAGAATCTACTTGATAAACCCTATTTGAGGTAGAATATCAAATCTAACTATCTGATTCTTCTTACTAATCCAAATGACATTCCCAGATTACTATAATTGATTGAAGGGAGTTTTAATTCTTCTTTGAAGAATCCAATGAACCAAATCACACAGAAACAACAAATGTGTATTGATAAATCGAATATATACTTGATACTTCAATTTAAACAATCAAGAAACATCAGATTAGAGACAATCAGATAATCACAAGAATTCAACAAACAATTGATGCCAGGATGAAATCACCAAATTAACTATTTTTCATTATCTTCCTTGAAATTCATACATGCAACATAGCCTCCTAGATTGTCATCATTATGAAAATATAGTACTTACAACAGTCTATCCTATCCTAATTTTTATTTTATTTTTTATAATAGATTTTCAAATTATTTATACATTATAATCGAAGAGTCATGCCCCTTCATTTTCTGCTTATGACCATTTGTATTTTATGGCAAAAATATTTGATTATATTGCCTTTATCGGAAAATCAAATATTTAGACTATAGTTCAACTTTTAATTTTTTACTTTATTACTTATACCGCCCTTAACATTTCTTTTCCCAAGGCTTCCCTTGTGTTTACCGCTCTACCACGGGCTTTGACTTTTCTACCCGTGGTATGGCGGTACCCGGCCCCATGCTGACCATCGTGGTCTCCATCGTTGCTTACCGTGCTACCGCGGTCTTTGCATTTTCTATCAGTGGTACCATGGTAACTGTTAGCCACTTCTCCCAATAGTTTACCGCAGGCACCGTGGTCTTCATTTCATGGTTATGGTACTGCGGTGTGACCGCTAGCCATTTCCTCTTATTTACTGTGGTCACCGCAGTCTTTAAGATAACCCTCTGCGGTACCATGGTAAGATGTCTTGACTGCCACATCATTGAATATTTACCATCCACCGTGCTACTACAGTCTATGGTTTGACCACTAGCGGTACGATAGTGGAACCTTGATTGCCTTCTTTAACCGCTCACCACTTCCTTCGTTGGTTGCTAACGGTTTACCACGCTACCACGGTCAATGAATTGACTGCACGTGGTAGTGCGGTAAACACTTCATGCCCATTTCAAACTGCTACCGCTATACCACAAGCCCCTTAGTGGGAGGCTGTGGTAAAGTGGTAAAGACTTATAGAGTTAAAATGAAAGCAGCAGTAAGGGTTACAAGTTTTTTTTGGCCCTTTTGAATGGCAGTAAAGCTAATTTTTTTATGAGAAGGTAATGAAATATAAGAAAATAAATGGGGGCAAAGTGTAGAAGGCGGTTAATGACTTTTATGGGAAAGATAGCGAAAATGTAAGGCATGAATAAATAAAATATCTTAAGGTTTTGATGGATTTTCATGGAAAATAATAGGAAAATCCTAGGAATTCTTGTGGAAAATTTCAGTTCTAACACCCTTAACCCTTAACCCTAAACCCTTAACCCTTAAACCCTATACCCTTAACCCTCCCTCCCTCAATCTCTCTCTCTAGTTCAAAAAATTCATTAAAAAACCCTAAGGTTTTCCCGTTTAAATTTAATATTTTTCATCAAAAGATTAAATTTGTATTCATTTATACCCTATACTTTCCTTTACTATCTAGATGGAATTAAATGGGGGGAATATGTGAGAGTGGATAATGACTTTTATGGGAAATATAGTGAAAATATAAGGCATGAACAAATAAAATACCTCAGGGTTTTGATGGAAATTTATGGAAAATGATGAGTGGTTTTTCAAACCACTATAAGAATCTAGAGTATCTTGGGCAGACCAAGCAAAGCCATGAAAAATGAAGGCGATGACAGATGGAGGGAATGAACAGATGAATAATATGAAAATGGAGCAAATGGAGAAGTGGAAAACCCTAAACTACTGTGCATGGAAGATAATTTTTTAAAGAGGTATTGCTAAGAATTGTCCATGCAATGGGAATCCTTAATCCTTTGTACCTGCTTTGGTTTAAAAAATTAAACCATTAGGGATGGCCCCAGGCCACCTCAAAAAGAAAAACCTACACTTTCCTCTGTCATAAACTTTGTTCTAAATAAAGCTCATCAAATTTCTTTGGAAACTATCCATTCCACCTACCCTGCAATATGCACTATCATTGAAAACCTTCAGGAAATCATTGTATTCAATATGATTCATATTCATCTCATCAGACTGCATTTCATTATTCTTACTATCATATGAAAATCTGAATACTCCTTATGGCAACCTAAAAACTTGAGGGGTATTCAACAAAACATTCATAGGCATGCTCACTATCATATGTTACTGAATGTGCCTGCAACTACACTGGGACCTGAAAATCAGAATACTCCTTATGGCAACCTGAAAACTTGAGGGATTAAGAGGACCTATAGGGGTCAAGGGATTAGGGTTGAAGGGTTGAGGGTTGAGGGATTAATAGGTATGGGGGTTGAGGGATTAGGGTTTAAGGCTCTACCTATTTGTCCCTCTATACCTATTTCTTTCTCCCTCCTTACCTCCTCTCTCTCACAATATCTCTACCTTCTTTCCATCTCTACCTCTCTCTATCTACCCTTAAACCTAAACCCTAAACACTCAAAACCCTCTACCCTCTACTCTTTATCCCTCTCCCACTCCCTCTCCCTCCATCTCTCTCTCAATTCTCTCCCAGCTACCCCCTCTCCCTCTCTCAAGTCTCTCTCAACCCTCACCTCGATACCCTCTACTTTAAACCCAATGCCCTCTACAATCAACCCTATACCCTCACACCTTAAACCCTTAAACCCAAGTAAACTCTATACCCTAATCCCTCAACCCACAACCCTTAATCCCTTGACCCTTAAACCCTCAAACCTCAACCCTCAACCCTCAACCCTTAAACCCTCTACACTCCCTCCCTCCCTCTATCTCTCTCTCTCAACCCTCTCCCTCTCTCAATTATCTCTCTCTTAGTCACTTCCTTTGTCTCTCCCCTCTACCCTCTACCTAAAAGAGGGAGAGGGGTTAGGAGGGAGATACTTGAGAGAGAGAGGGAGGTAGTGGGAGAGAGATAAAGGGAGGCATGGTTAAGGGTAGAGGGTAGAGGGTAAAAGTGTTTAAGGCTTAAGGGTTTAGGGTTTAGGCTTAAGGGTAGAGGAGAGAGATAGAGGGAGTGACTGAGAAAGAGACCTAAGAGAGGGATAGGGGGAGAGGGGGTAGGATGGAGAGGGTTGAGAGAGAGAGAGGAATATAGGGTATTGGAGAGAGATAGAGGGAGGGAGAGTTAAGGGTATAGGGTAGAGGGTTTAGGGTTTAAGGGTTAAGGGTATAGGGTTAAGGGTTAAGGGTAGAGGGAAAAAAGATAGAGGGAGTGAGTGAGTGAGTGAGTGAGAGAGACCTAAGAGAGGGAGAGGCAGTAGGAGAGAGAGACTTGGGAGAAAGAAAGAGGGTGGGATGGTTAATGGTAGAGGGTAAAAGGGTTTAATGGCTTAGGTTTTAAGGGTTAAGGATAAAGGATTAAGGGTAGAGGGGAGAAAGATAGAGGGAGTGAGTGAGTGAGTGTGAGAGACCTAAGAGAGGTAGAGGTGGTAGGAGAGAGAGACTTGGGAGAAAGAAAGAGGGTGGGATGGTTAAGGGTAGAGGGTAGAGGGTTCAATGTTTAAGGGTTAAGGGTTTAGGTTGAGGGTAGAGGGGATAGAGATAGAGGGAGTGACTGAGAGAGAGAGAGAATTGAGGGAGAGGGAGGAGACTTGAGAGAGAGAGGGAGGGGAGATATATAGGCTCTCCCTTATCCCTCTCTCTCTTAAGATCCCTCCTCTCTCTCTCAAGACTCTCCCTCTACCCCTCTCTCTCTCTTAAGTATCTTTGTCCTACCCCATCTTCTCTCTCTCTTTATCAAGTATCCCCCTATACCTTCTCCCTCTCTGTGACTCCTCCCTCTCTCCTCTCTCTCCCTCTCCCTCTCCCTCTCTATGTCTCTCTCTCAAGTGTCCCTCCCACTACCTCTCCCTCTCTCTCTCAAGTAGATTGAGAGAGGGAGAGGGGGTAGGAGGGAGAGACTTGAGAGAGGGAGGGAGGGAGGGGAGATATATAGACTCTCCCTTATCCCCCACTCTCTCTCTTAAGTATCTTTTTCGTACCCCATCTTCCTCTCTCTCTTTGTCAAGTCTCCTCCTCCTATACCCTCTCCCTCTCACAGTGACTCCCTCCCTCTCTCACTCTCTCTCCCTCTCCCTCTCCCTATGCCTCTCTCTCAAGCGTGTCCCTCCCACTACCTCTCCCTCTCTCTCTCAAGTAGAGGGTTTAGGGACTAAGGGTTGAGGGTTGAGAGATTAAGAGGGATTAGGGTTTAAGGGTTGAGGGTTAAGGGTTGACATGGTATAGGGGTTGAGGGATTAGGGTTTAAGGTTTGAGGGGTAAGGGTTAAGGGTTGAGGGATTAATATTATAGAGGGGTTGACTGATTAGGTTTTAAGGGTTGAGGGTTGAGGGTGCACCTATGTCTATGTCATTATTTTTAGCTTAATTTCTTTAAAAAAGGTAAAATAATAGTTCAGCTTTCTAAAAAATAGGCAAAATAATAGTTAATTTCCACTTTTCCTAAAAATTTGTCAATAGTATTTATAATATAATAATAATATAATATAATATAGTATAATATAATAAAAATATAATATAATATAATATAATAATAATAAATATATAATAAAATTAATATAATATAACATAATAACATTAGTATAATAATAAAACAATAATTTAATACTACAATTAATGATATTTTATTAATAATATAATATTATGGATAAATATAATTTACTAAGTATAATATTTCAAAAATCATATAATAAGAATAATAATATTATAATAATAAGAATAATAGAATATTATAATAGTAGAATAATATAATAGTAATATCGAAGTAATAATACAATATTATGAATAATATAATAATTTAAATATTAATAATATATTATTAATAGTAATATTAATGTATTATAGCACTATAATAGTGCCAACCATTAACCCTTGACCCTTAATATTAAATTATCAACCCTTGACCCTTAATACCTCAACCCTAGGTAGGTAGGGGAACATAGGTGAGATACAGAGTGATGAAGGGAGAGGTAGGTAAAAAAAGGGATAGGGGAGATAAATATAGGTAGAGAGGGTAGGAGATGTAGAGAGAAGAGAGATACAGATAATTAGAGAGGGGAGGGAGGGACAAGTAGGGAGGAGATAGAGGTGTGTGTGTGTGCGAGAGAGAGAGAGAGAAAGGAGACACAGTTGAGATATAGAGTGATGGAGGGAGAAGTGGGTAAAGAGAGGGAGAGGGGAGATGTAGAGAGAGATGATAGATAGAGAGAAGTGGAGAGTGGAGGGATTGTGGGAGAGGAAAGGAGGAGATAGAGGTGAGTGTGTGTGAGAGGGAGAGAGAGTGAGAGGAGAGAAAATGAGGGGACAGAGGAAGGGGAGAGAGAGAAATAGATTAGAGAGGGAAGGGGGAGAGATATAGAGTAGAGAGGGAAAAAGAGAGTAAGAGAGAAAGATGGGTGAGGGAGAGAGTGGTAGGTAGTGGAGTGAGAGGTAGGTAGAGATGGAAGGAGAGAGGGATGGATAGGAGGGAGAGAGGGAAGGAGGGAGAGTGAGATGGAGAGAGTGGTGAGATAGAGAATAGAGAGGTAAGGAGAGAATGGGAAATACAGATAAAGAGAGAGAGGGAGGTTGGAGGGAGGGAGAGGTAGAAAGGGATAAGTGAGACATAAAGAGGGAATGAGGGAAAGTGGGATAGAGAGAGAATAGTGATTTAGAGAGGAGGTAGTGAGAGGTAAGGAGGGAAACTTGGAGAGAGGGAATGGTGATTTAGAGAGGATGGGGTGATAGCTAGAGATAGAGAGGAGAGAGTGAGAGAGAAAGAGAGGGATAGAGAGACAGAGAGAGAGGTAGGTAGAGGAAGGGAGAGGAGAGATAGAGAGTAGAGAGGGAAAGAGGTAGGGAAGGAGGCATAAGTGAGATAGAGAGGGGTGGAGAGAGAGAGTGATGGAGGGAGAGGTATGTATAGAGAGGGTTGACATGGTATAGGGGTTAAGGGATTAGGGTTTAAGGTTTGAGGGGTAAGGGTTAAGGGTTGAGGGATTAATATTATAGAGGGGTTGATTGATTAGGGTTTAAGGGTTGAGTTTTGAGGGGTTGGGGGATTAAGAGGATATGGGGGCTAAGGGATTAAGAGGATATGGGGGTTGAGGGATTAGGGTTTAAGGTTTGAGGGTTGATGGATTAGGAGGGTATGGGGGTTGAGGGATTAGGGTTTAAGGGTTAAGGGTTGAGGGTTGAGGGATTAAGAGGGTATGGGGGTTGATGGATTAGGTTTTAAGGGTTGAGGGTTGAGGGTTGAGGGATTAGGAGGGTATGGGGGTTGAATGATTAGGGTTTAAGGGTTAAGAGTTGAGGGTTGAGGGATTAAGAGGGTATGGGGGTTGAGGGATTAGGGTTTAAGGGTTGAGGGGTGAGGGATTAAGAATTATGGCGGTTGAGGATTAAGAGATATGGGGGGTTGAGGGGATTAAGTTTAAATTAGAGGGTTGAGTTGAGAATTAGGAGGTATAGAGGTTGAGGATTAGGGTTTAAGGAGGTTGGTTAAAGTGTTGAGGGTTGAAGTTAAGAATTATAGGGGTTTATGGACTGAGTTTTCTTAGGGACTACGGGTTGAGGTTGAGAGTTGAGGATTAAGAGGATATAGGGGTTGAGGATTAGGGTTTAAGGAGTTGAGTTGAGGTTGAGGTTGAGGATTAGGAGGGTATGAGGGGTTGAGGATTAGGGTTTAAGGGTTAAGGTTGAGGTTGAAAGTTAAGTATGGGAAGTTGATGTATTAGGTTTAAGTTGAGGGTTGAGGTTGAGGTTGAGGTTAAGGGATTAAGAGGATATAGGAGATTGAGATTAGGGTTTAAGGAGTTGATCATTTTGAGGAGTTGAGGATTAGGAGGTATATAGAGGGTTGAGGATTAGGGTTTAAGGGTTAAGGGTTGAGGGTTGAGGGATTAAGAGGGTATGGGGGTTGATGGATTAGGGTTTAAGGGTTGAGGGTTGAGGGTTGAGGGTTGGGGGTTGGGGTTTGGGGGTTGAGGGTTGAGGGTTGATGGATTAAGAGGGTATTAAGTCTCTCTCTCTCTCTCTCAAGTCTCTCTCTCAATTCTCTCCCTCCTACCCCCTCTACCTCTCTGAAAGGTCTTTAATGTCTCTCCTTCCCACCCTGTCTCCTTCTTTCTCTCTCTCAAGTATCTCCATCCTACCCCATCTTCCTCTTTCTCTTTGTCAAGTCTCCCCCTCCTATACCCTATCCCTCTCACAGTGACTCCCTCCCTATCTCACTCTCTCTCCCTCTCCCTATGCTTCTCTCTCAAGCATGTCCCTCCCACCACCTCTCCCTCTCTCTCTCAAGTAGAGGGCTTAGGTATTAAGGGTTAAGGGTTGAGGGATTAAGAGGGTATGGGGGTTGAGGGATTAGGGTATAGGGTTAAGGGTTGAAGTTTGAGGGTTGAGGGATTAGGGTTTAAGGGTTGAGGGTTGATGGATTAAGAGGGTATAGGGGTTGAGGGATTAGGGTTTAAGGGTTTAGGGTTGAGGGATTAGGGTTTAAGGGTTGAGGGTTGAGGTTTGAGGGATTAAGAGGGTATAGGGGTTGAGGGATTAGGCGTTAAGGGTTGAGGGTTGAGGGATTAAGGGTTTAGCGTTGACATGGTATAGGGGTTTAGGGATTAGGGTTTAAGGTTTTAGGGGTAAGGGTTAAGGGTTGATGGATAAATATTATAGACCTGGGTTGACTAATTAGGGTTTAAGGGTTGAGGTTTGATGGGTTGAGGGATTAAGAGGATATGGGGGTTGATGGATTAGGGTTTAAGGGTTGAGGGTTGAGGGATTAGGAGGGTATGGGGGTTGAGGGATTTGGGTTTAAGGGTTAAGGGTTGAGGCTTGAGGGTTGAGGGATTAAGAGGTTATGGGGGTTGATGGATTAGGGTTTAAGGGTTGAGGTTTGAGGGTAGAGGGATTAGGAGGGTATGGGGGTTGAGGGATTAGGTTTTAAGGGTTAAGGTTTGAGGCTTGAGGGATTAAGAGGGTATGGGGGTTGATGGATTAGGGTTGAGGGTTGAGGGTTGAGGGATTAAGATGGTATAGGGGTTGAGGGATTAGGCCTCACTTATCTCAAAATCCCTCTCTTTTAGGTTTCACTTACCTCCCACCCTAATTTCTTAGGTCTCTCCTTCCCACCCCCTCTCACTCACTCCCTCTCTCTCTCTTAGGTCTCTCTTTCTCACACACTCACTCACTCCCTCTATCTCTCTCCCCTCTACCCTAAACCCTAAACCATTAAACCCTCTACCCTCTACCCTTAACCCTCCCTCCCTCTATCTCTCTCCCACTCTGGTGCTCTCTCTCTCTTTCAAGTCTCTCCATACCACCCCCTCTCCCTCTCTCAGGTCTCTCTCTCACTCACTCAATCCATCTATCTCTCTCCCATCTCCCTTAAACCCTATACCCTCAAACCAATACCCTAAACCATCAACCTTATAGGTCCTCAACCCTATACCTTCAATTCTCAACCATCTACTCTATACATTGGATCCTCAACCCTCATCTATCTTTGTCCCTCCCTCCTCTTCTCTCCTTATCTCTATCTCACTTCTCCCTCCATCTCTCCCTCCATACATCGCACCTTCTCTTCCATAATACCTCAACCCTTAAAACCTTAAACACTCAACCCTATACCCTAAACCCTCAACCCTCAATCCTTAAATCCTAAACCCTTAAACCCTCTACCCTCTACCCTTTACCCTCAACCCAATAACCTCAACCCTAATCCCTCAACACTTAAACCCTTAAACCCAATTAAACTCTCTACCCTAATCCCTATATTAGGTATGTCACTCACTCACTCCCTCTATCTCTCTCCCATTCCCTCTCCCACTCCCTCTCTCTCACTCTCTCCCACTCTGCCTTTCTCCCTCTCTCTCTCCCTCTCTCAGATATCTCCCTCCCACTCTCTCTCTCCCTCTATCTCATGTATCTCCCCCCCACCCCCTCCATCTCTCTCGAATCCCTTTATCGTGATTACTCCCTCTCCCTCCCACCCCCTCTCTATCTCTCAAGTCTCTCTCTCTCACTCCTTGTATCTCTCCCATCCCTCTATCTCTCACTCCCTCTCTCTCCTACTCTCTTAGGTATATCCTTCCCACCACCTCTCTCCCATTTTGTCTCCCTCTCCTTCTCTCTCGTGTGTCTCCCTCCCTCTCTCTCACTCTCTCTCTCTATCTCTGTGGATTAGGGTTTAAGGGTTTAGGGTTGAGGGATTAAGAGGGTATAGGGATCGAGGGATTTGGGTTGAAGGTTTGAGGGTTGAGGGATTAAGAGGGTATGGGGGTTGAGGGATTAGGGTTCAAGGATTGAGGGTTGAGGGATTAAGAGGGTATGGGGGTTGAGGGATTAGGGTTTAAGGGTTGAGGGTTGAGGGATTAAGAGGGTATGGGGGTTGAGGGATTAGGGTTTAAGGGTCTACCTATTTCTCTCTCCCTCCTTGCCTCCTCTCTCTCAATATCTCTACCTTCTTTCCCTCTCTACCTCTCTCTCTCTCTCTCTACCCTTAACCCTAAACCCTAAACACTTAAAACCCTCTACCCTCTACCCTTTATCTCTCTCCCACTCCCTCTCCCTCTCTCTCTCTCAATTCTCTCCCTGCTACCCCCTCTCCCTCTCTCAAGTCTCTCTCACTCACTCACTCACTCCCTCTACCCTTATCCCTCTACCCTTAACCCTTAAACCCTCTACCCTCAACCCTTAACCATCTACCCTTAACCCTCTACCCTCTATCTCTCTCCCACTCCCTCCCTCACTCTCTCTCTCAAGACTCTCCCTCCTACCCCCTCTCCCTCTCTCAGGTCTCTCTCTCTCTCACTCACTCACTCAATCACTCCCTCTATATTTCTCCCCTCTCCCCTCTCCCCTAAAAACTTAACCCTTAAACCCTAAACCCTTAAAACCTCTACCCTCTACCCTTAACCGTCTAACCTCTATCTCTCTCCTACTTCATCCCTCACTCTCTCAAGACTCTCCCTCCATCCCACCTTATCTTCCCTAATCCCTCAACCCTTAAAACCTTGAACACTCAACCCTATACCCTAAACCTTCAACCCTCAACCCTGAAATCCTAAACCTCTAAACCCTCTACCCTCTATCCTCTACCCAATACCATCAACCCTAATCCCTCAACCCTTAAACCCTTAAACCCAATTAAACTCTCTACCCTAATCCCTAAAACCTTAACCCTTAAACACTCATCCCTCAACCCTCTACCTTCAATCCTAAACCCTTAACCCTAAAACCTCAACCCCTATACCTTGTACCCTATATGTTGGACCTTGAACCCTATTCCATCAAGCCTATACCCTCAACCATCTACCCTCATCCTTAAAATCTTGACCCTCAACCCTTAAACCCTAAACCATTAAACCCTTAACCATCAATCCTCAACCCTGAACCCTTAATCCCTTAATCCTCAACCCTTAAACCCTAAATCCTAAACCCTTATACCCTCTACCTTATACATTAGACCCTCAAGGCTAATCCTTCAACCATATACCCTTAAACCTATACCCTAAACCCTTAAACCTTCTACCCTCTACCCTCTACCCTCTACCCTCAATCCAATACCCTAAACCATCAATCCTATACCCTCAATTCTCAACCCTCTATCCTATACATTAGATCCTCAACCCTCATATATCTCTATCCCTTTCTCCTATTCTCTCCTCTCTATATCACTTCTCCCTTCATCTCTCCCTCCATCTCTCCCTCCATCCTTCCCTCCCTCTCTACCCTAATCCCTCAACCCTATACCCTCAACCCTTAAACCCTTAAACACTCAACCCTCACCCCGCTACCCTCTACCATAAACCCAATACCCTCTACCATAAACCATATACCCTCAACCCTTAAACCCTTAAACCCAAGTAAACTCTATACCATAATCCCTCAATCCTCAACCCTTAATCCCTTGACCCTTAAACCCTCTACCCTCTACCCTCTACCCTCAACCCTCAACCCTTAAACCCTCTACCCTCTACCCTCTACCATCTACCCTATAAATTAAACCATCAACCCTCAATTATCAACCCTTGACCCTTAATACCTCAACCCTAGGTAGGTAGGGGAACATAGGTGAGATACAAAGTGATGAAGGGAGAGGTACGTAAAAAAAGGGATAGGGGAGATAAATATAGGTAGAGAGGGTAGGAGATGTAGAGAGAGGAGAGATAGAGAGAATTGGAGAGGGGAGGGAGGGACAAGTAGGGAGGAGATAGAGGTGTGTGTGTGTGTGTGAGAGAGAGAGAGAGAGGAGACACGATTGAGATATAGAGTGATGGAGGGAGAAGTGGGTAAAGAGAGAAAGAGGGGAGATAAAGATAAATATAGAGGGAAGGAGATGTAGAGAGAGATTATAGATAGAGAGAAGTGGAGAGTGGAGGGATGGTGTGAGAGGAAAGGAGGAGATAGAGGTGAGTGTGTGTGAGAGGGAGAGAGAGTTAGAGGAGAGAAAATGAGGGGACAGAGGAAGGGGGAGAGAGAGAAATAGATTTGAGAGGGAAGGGGGAGGGATATAGAGTAGAGAGGGAAGGAGAGAGTAAGAGAGAAAGATGGGTGAGGGAGAGAGTGGTAGGTAGTGGAGTGAGAGGTAGGTAGAGAGGGAAGGAGAGAGGGATGGATGGGAGGGAGAGAGGGAAGGAGGGAGAGTGAGATGGAGAGAGTGGTGAGATAGAGAGTAGAGAGGTAAGGAGAGAATGAGAAATAGAGATAAAGAGAGAGAGGGAGGTTAGAGGGAGGGAGAGGTAGAAAGGGATAAGTGAGACATAGAGAGGGAATGAGGGAAATTGGGAGAGAGAGAGAATGCTGATTTAGGGAGGAGGGAGTGAGAGGGAAGGAGGGAAACTAGGAGAGGGAATGGTGATTTAGAGAGGAGGGGGTGACAGGTAGAGATAGAGATAATGGTGAGATAGAGAGGAGAGAGAAAGAGAGAAAGAGAGGGATGGAGAGACAAAGAGAGAGGTAGGTAGAGGAAGGGAGAGGAGAGATAGAGAGTAGAGAGGGAAAGAGGTAGGGAAGGAGGCATAAGTGAGATAGAGAGGGATGGAGAGAAAGAGTGATGGAGGGAGAGGTATATATAGAGAGGGAAAGCAAGAGGAGAGATAAAGAGTATAGAGGGGAGGGATAGGTAGGGAGATAAAGGTGTGTGTGTGAGTGAGAGAGAGAGAGAATGGTGACATAGAGAAAAAGATTGACTGAGAGAGAAAGAGGGGGAGGGAGGGAGGGACAACAGTGAGAGAGATTGGGAGGAGAGACAAAAAGAAGTGGAGGGAGGGTGAGGTCGAGATAGGGAGGGAGAGGAGAGATAGAGAGAAGTAGAGAGGGAAGGATGGAGGGAGGGAGTGTTAGCGAGGGAGATAGAGGTTTGTGTGTGAGAGAGAGAGAGATAGAGAGAGTGGTGAGATAGAGAGGGGAGAGTGAGAGGGAGGGAGAGAGAATTATGAGATAGAGAGGAGAGAGTTAGAGAGAAAGTGGGAGAAGAGAGGGATAAAGAGTGAGAGAGATATGTAGGTAGAGGGAGGGAGAGGAGAGATAGAGAGTAGAGAGGGAAATAGGTAGGGAGGGATACATAAGTGAGATACAAAGTGATGGAGGGAGAGGTAGGTAAAGAGAGAGAGAGAGGGGAGGGGGGAGGCAAATGTAGGGAGGAGATAGAGGGGTGTGTGTGTGTGAGAGAGAGAGAGAGAGGGAGTGGAGAGATAGAGAGTAGAGAGAAGGAGAGAGAAAGTTGATACAATTTGCTGACTACTAAAATTTGACCTCTTGATTACTGAAATTTGAATTGCTGATTACTGACATTTGACTAAGTCTGA
Source organism: Sequoiadendron giganteum (assembly GCA_007115665.2). Classification (NCBI taxonomy): domain Eukaryota; kingdom Viridiplantae; phylum Streptophyta; class Pinopsida; order Cupressales; family Cupressaceae; genus Sequoiadendron; species Sequoiadendron giganteum. The sequence goes on along the minus strand of CM021101.1, from coordinate 501,185,875 downwards.
AATTTTTAAGATCTTCCAAAAACTAGAATTTGCATTATAATTCCTAAAGATCTAAAACCACTCTCAAACATCCTACTTATATACATGTAATATAACTTAAAGTATAAGAAATTAAATTTCCATATGTAAATGTAAACTTATAATTAAATGTTTATTTCATGTATATAGTTTCCTTGGAAGAGAAAGCGAAAATAAAAGAGTTTAGAAAAATGCATTCCAAAATTCATTGCAAAAAGAAAGAGAACTCACACTTGTTCACCGATTGCAAAATTCAAGCCATTTGGCACTCGCCAAATGTTAAATCCATTTGGAGAGCGCCAAATGTGGCATTTTTCAAATTTGGTGAGCGCAATATGGCTTATTATGGATTTTTTTTGCAATTTGGCATCAAAATTGTGTCACAAATTGGTGCACTTACCCATACAATAGGGAGAGTTTGATTTTAAAAGGGTCATGATTTCCACATAGGCATGGAGGAGAGCACAGGTGCAGCCAACAAGGAAGTCTAATTAGAAAAGGCTTTATTGAATTTTTTTGCTGACTATTCTTCAACTCTCCAATGCGCAACTAGGAGGATTTTGATTTTGTATTTATAAAATAAAATAGAGAGCTATGAAGGGGCAGCCAGGGGAGAGTCAAATACAAATAGAAATATTTGTCCCATTCATTCCACTTAAGCAACAAGGAGAAGACAGAGGAAAGGAACAGGTGGAAGAGAAGAGAGGGGGAATTCATAACAAAAATCCCTCTCCATTGTATGCATGTGAAGAGTGGAAAGGTACACAACCAACAAGGGGAAAAAGAAAGATTAGGAGAGAACAAAAGATTGACAGGAGATGAAGGAAGTGTTTGGCCAGAGAAAAGGAGAGACGGATGGGAAAGAACAGCAGGAGATTAGGAATAGGGAGTAGATTCATTCGTTCAAGATACATGCACATGCACAGGAAGTAACAAAAATGCAAATAATCATCATCAGATTTAGGAGAAACTCACACAGAAAGTGACAAATATAAAAGTATCTACATGCAAGATTGAAAAGATTCACAGCTACTGCAGGAGATTAAAGTTAAGTTATTGAAATAAAAGTTTTACTAGTCTTAAAACAAAGAATGTAATTGTGTAATTTATATCTTTCTTTTGCAAAATCTAGTAAAAATGAAAACATATCTGGAAGAAAGATCAAACACCAGACGATATTTTTTGTTTTATTTATTTAAGAGAAAGAACGAACATGATTAGAAAACTATTATGAAACAGTAGAGAAAACCATGAAAAAGAAAGCTATTAAGAAATAGTAGTTTTCTTGTTTAAATAATTTTGTTTTAGCATGTTTAAAGATTTGCAGAGATAACAACATGTTTTAGATTCAGAAAACTCCGAAACAAAAGCTATATTCGTTAAACTGTACAGACAGAAAAATTGGACATTGTCGGAAAAGAACATGAAGTTATTAAATTATCACTGAATAATATTGTAGAATGTTTTCCAGAATTATAAGATTAAATACTTTGTATATTTCAATATGTTTGAAAAGAAGAAAAGTGGATTTTGTTAATTCTTGAGAAACGATGCTAAAATTGCTGCACAATAAAAGTAAATATGAGGTATTATGTTTTGAAAAGATATTATTTAAAAATGAAATATGAGAAACAGAAAAGAAAGAAAGTAAAATTATAAATTATAAATTACTTTGAAATGAATGAATTGGAAAAGGATTATATTGAACTGTGATTGAATTTCTTGAGTAAATGAACTGAAAGAATGTGTGCTCATTTAATTCTTGTTTAAATATGTACTTAGAATATATACTTGAGATACACCTTCTTTTAAATTTATTTTATTTTAAATTGAACTTAATGTTGTTTAAGATTTAAATCCATGAAGTTATCACAATAAATACCATGTATGCTTGAAAGATAAAGCGCAGTTCATGTGTTTGTTAAAGATCATTTTATTTTGAATAGGAGCCATGCATGCTTGATACTTGAATGCACATGACATGTGTTTGGAAAGTTACCTTCCGGGACGGGTGCCGAATATGGGTTATTAGAGAGTGTAGTTTTTCTTTTCCAAAACTGCTTTTATTTGTCATGCATGGCATTTTACTTGGCCGAGTAACTTAAGGACCATTGAAACAGATGGAATAAATTAAATCTCTACCATATCCTAGTATCGAACTTGCGTGTTTCTTAAATGAAGTAGAAAAATGAAAATTCTTGTGGTATTACTAGTTATGGTAGGCATGCACCGGATTCCATCTTGCTTGTCGACTGCTTTTTGCTAAGCGATTCATGCAAGGTTGGGTATTTCTTGAATGACTAAAGAATTTCGGGGAAGCGTAAGTTTTGAGGTTGGGTGGAAAAAGCACCTGATTCTTGTTTTCGTCTTCATGTTTGAACATAAACTATTGGATTGAAGAACAAAGGATGATTTCTTCAATTATGTATTATTAAATTATTGTATGACTATTGTAGACCTTAAGACAACAAAATGCCTAAGTCTCGAATTGTAACCTTATGTTACAAATACCTTTTTATTATTATCAATGTCGTGTAAGATGGCATGTGTATGAATTTAATTGGAAGTATTATGAATCTATTTATCGACTTTAAGTCATCGTTTTGAATCGTTTGGATTTTATGAAGTCTAATGAATGAAGTTTTGACTTTCTTTTGAATTTGAATGAATTTTTTTAAGGAATTTTCGTTGTTTGGATTTAAAGACTTTCGCTCTTTACACATTGAATCTTCATTTGAAAGTGATGTTTCATTAGGAAACTAGACTATTGTAGATGATATTGAAACTTATGTTGCCACATCTTATGTGGATGATAAATTCATTGATACCCCATCACCATCACCTATCGCAGATTCATATTCTAGAGATGCTTCATCAAAATCTTCTAGTGATTCATTGCAGCGGGATCAATTATGTCTTCTAGATTCAGTCCATTGGGACCAATGTCTAACAAACATCTCTTGTTTGTTTGTAGAGTGCCTCATTTCGAACCTAGATGACACTATTGAATACATATGTCTTCTCTTTGAGGACCACTCTTTTTTCCTTGCATATGTTGCTACTTCAGAGTTCATTGTTCCTTCTTCGAAAGCTTCTAATGAATTCTTGCAGCGGGGCATCCATACTCTTCCCGATTCAACCTCGTGGAATGATCTCTTGGCAGTTTTTTCAAGCTTGTTTATGGAGACACATATTATAGATTTGGGAGACAATATTGGTTGTATTCATCTTCTCTTTGACAAATTTGATTCTTCATCAATTGTTGTGAGGGAACACTTTGACCCTCTTGTTCATTCTTTGCATGATCATTCCTTACAATTTGACATGAGTGTGCATCATCCTTTGGAGGAGACATCTTCAAAGGATATACTTGAGTCTTTGGATTGTGTTCTACATCAGTCTCTAGGAGAATTTGATTTGTCATCTTGAGTAGTGTGGCTTAGAATGCATGATTTGATTATGAAAATTCCAACATTGACATGAGGAAACTTGAGCCAACTTCAAAGAATTCATAAATTTTGCACTTTATTCCTACATATTCTTTTCAAGAATTGGGAGATCGCTTACATACGCCATGTAATACCCCTCCGTTTTGATTCTTGTTCAAATTGCTTTATGCTATGTTTGGTTGCAATTACTTTGATACTGGATACATTTTGTTATGATGTGTTGATTGCTATTATTGAGTGACAACTATTATTGTGGGATGTAGTTATCTGATTATTGTTTCACATGCATTATGGATTAATGATGTTGTAGAGTTAACATGAGATGTTATTATGAGATTACTGGATTATGATGGAAGTGTCAGTTCAATGAGTGTATTGGTGAAGGAATGGTTTCACATCAACTGCACCGAGCGCCCTACGAATCCGTTTCTTGTATGGTTGTATTATATGCTGGATATATTGTATGATGTTGTTTACTTGGTTGCAGGATTGCAGGTACATGACATCGACTCCACCTGGTTCACAGGTTTGAACATGTCGATCCAACGGTTAAGTTGAACGGGAGATAGTAGCTAGGTAACATGTGTCAAGTTTACACCCTAGCCTTAGTGTGTCGTCAGTTGTGTGTGTCGAGTTATTGTCTATCTTGTTTTGATGTTATTTAATTCTGAAGGATTATTGATTTGGAAATAGATACTTAGAATAATTGTATTTAAATCATGTTGATGATTATTTAATTTAAATAATGCAATGTGGATAAAAGTTTATACTTAAATTAATTAATTATATTTAGTTTATTTAATTAATTAAATTTGATCCAAAGGGTTGAATTTAGTTATTAAATAATTAAATTAATTAATTAAACGTGATGCAAGGAGAATGAAAGGAATTAAAAAGAATTAGAATTAATTTTGGAATTTAATTCCAACGTGTGAGAATTAAATTAGAAATTGTAATTAAATGTTTATTTGGGAAATTGGTTGCAACTTTGGAAATTAATTTATTATTTGAAATTGCATTTTAAATTGAAAGTGTGGTTTGAAATTGAAAAATTGAAATTGAAATATCTAATTTGCATATAATGTGAATTAGGGTTGTAAATATTGAAATTGAAATTGAAATTGAAATATCTAATTTGCATGTAATGTAAATTAGAGTTGTAAATATTGAAATTGAAATTGAAATTGAAATATCTAATTTGCATGTAATGTGAATTAGGGTTGAATTAGGTATTTTTGATTTATAAGAATATATGTTTTAATTTTAGGGCAAGAAAGTTTTTAGAAAAATACATTTTTACAGCAGGGAAGAAATTTTGGAAAATTTGCACAAGGATTTGAAGAAAGTTTGATTGTAGAATTGATTGAATGAAAGATTGTTTGCATTTGTTGGATTTTGGAGGATTGAAGAAAATTCAGGAAATCTTTGAAAGAGGCTTGCATCAAAAATTCATCTCTTCCTGTAGCTTCTTATACCAGGTTTTTCTCTTTGTGTTTTATTATTCTTGATTGTTTTCTTTAAAATAGTAATGATTAAAGATTTGTTTGTTAAATCTGTTTTAGAAAACAAATTTGATATTAGAAGAAAAGAATTAAACAAAGTTACAGCCTTTGCTTGTGAAAATTCTTGAGTGAAAATTGTGAAAACCTTAGTTGAATTTAAATTAATTGGGGAAATTGATTTTGTTGTTATTGAAAATCAAACATAGAGATTGAACAATGCATTTAGAATGTTTTTAGAAAATGAAACCTTCTGTTTATTATTAAAAAACGGATTTTAAAATCTGCAGTATAATTATATTTTCATGGTAAAATGGTCTAATTGCGTCGCCTATAACTTCACTTTCACAAACTGGGTTTTCAAAAAATTTAAAGGGTTTTTTCATTTTGCAATTTTCTAACCCCTGTCCAAAAATCTCAAATACCCAGATCGTAATTTTTGAGTTATGCTTGAAACATGAGACTCTTATTAAATTATTTTCTCATGGCTGTTCTGAAAATAAAATAATAATAAATTGATATTTATAAATATTAATATTTTATGTATTGTTATTATAATATTAAAATATTATTTAATAATATTTTATATTATAATTTATAATACTAAAGTATTATATTTATTTATATTATTTTAAATAAAATTTGTATATTAGATTAGTGGAATTCAAATTATAAACATATGAGAAATTATTGTTTATTTTAATATGACATGTTAAAGTTTAATTGAAGGAGTTAAATATTTGATTTAAAGAATGCATAATTTAAAATTGAATTGTGAAATTTAAATCCATATGTAAAAGGTCCAATTATTAATTTGATTTAATTGGAAAAATATATTTATATTTTGGAATATTGATGATAAAAGATATTTTATTTTGAATTAATCAATTTGATATTCTGCAAAGGATAGAAGATATGTTAATGATTAAATATATTTAAATATATTAATTTATATTTAGTATATATATAGTGAAGGTATATATCCATTTGAGAGAATAAATAATATTTTATCTTATTTTATTCTGTTGTTTGCAAATTGGGTATTATTAGTGTTTTAAAAGAAATGATTAGTATGTGTAGAAAATGTATAGAGAAAGATATTTTTTAATAGAAATAATTACTTGATTTAAAAGAAAATATTTATTTTGTTAATATGATTGAAGAAAATATATTGAAATGTATATATATATATATACATGAGTATTTTCAATCAGTATTTACCTTGTTTTATTTGAGTGCGTGTAATTTAGCTTTGCATGAAAAATTTAAATGATAAGTTTTGAATGTATGGTCAAAATTGATAAGAAAAAAGATATTTAAATATATTGATGAATTATAGAAATATTTATATTTAAATATTTGTTTTAATTAATGAGATTTAATTAGAAACAATATGAATGCGTGGTCAAATAGATAAGCCAAAAGATATTTTTATACATTGATGAAATTGCATGTTTTAAATGGATAGTTGAAGAGATATAGATTCTGGATAGAAAATTGAAAAGATTGTTTGCGATAGTGTTAGGTTGCATTAAAAGTAAATTAAGAAGTTGTTTTATTGATGAGGCAATCAATTATGTTATTTATTAATTTCTATTTAGATTAATTGAATCATTGTGATTGGATTATGAAAGAGATATGGATTTGGTAATCCAAAAGTAGTATCTTCCTCATGATTATCTTAAAAGATTTAATTCTCTGTATTCAGTAAAGGTAAGTAAGTTTAATTGTTTTAAATTTCCTATAATGAAAAGGAAAATAGGGGTTATGATTATTTTAGATGATCTACTTATCATGTCTTTGACTTTGTCAACACTATTTATTGAATGAGTATGGATTTAGGAAATCCAAATATTAGATTTGATTGATGACTTGAATGCTTTTGTTGCTATGTCGTCAAGTTGCATTGTTGGTCTTGGGATTTAGTATTAGTCCTAAATTATAAGTCTTCCAGAAGACCTTAAAGGATAAGGGTTGTTGAATCTTTATGACATCCAGTTGTTTCCCCTTGGGTAGTGCATGGCGTCTTCCCAGTTTTACCCGGTTTTCATGAACGGAGATGTTTGCACCTCCTTAGTTTAGGAGCGGATTATGGGATCCGTGTCTCCTTGTATGGAGTGACCTTGTTATGTGGTTTCATCGTGTTGCCTCCTGTGAAAGGAGTGGACTAGTGGACTATGTGTTGTTGCCTCCAAAATGTTTGGAGTGAGATTTTTGTACCTCCTGCGAAAGGAGTGGACTATGTGTTGTTGCCTCCAAGATGTTTGGAGTGAGATCTTTTGTACCTCCTGTGAAAGGAGTGGACTATGTGTGGTTTCCTCTAAGATGTTTGGAGTGAGTTTCTATTAATTGTATCCTCCTTGTGTTGGAGTGGATTATGATGCTTAATTGGTATGCACTTGTGTTTCCCTTGGTGATTGGTTGTGAGTGTGTTGTCGATTAGAAGAGTGGCTTCTGTTAGGTGCCAGAGCCCAAAGAGGTAAACTGGATAACCTTCAAGAGTGATTTAAACAAATGATAATTAAAATAATGTACTTAGAAGATTAGGACTAACTTCTCACTAATCAAGATAATTTTACCTCACTCATAGACACAAGGACTTGTTTAGACTTGGGATGAGTGAGAAGGCCTGGAATGGCAAGATCAACTATCTTGCTCTTGCGAGAGGTAGTTGATTCCACATGAGTGAGTATGAGTGTCGGGATTCGGTTGAGGCCACCAGGATTACTTGTGCCGGAGCCTATGAAGAATGCCCAGAGGAGATCTCATGACAAACCTTGCGATGACATTCTATCTATGACAACTGTTGTTAATTATTTTATGTGTATGGTTATTTGAACATACTTGATCTACTTTATGTCTGGAAGCAATGTGACCTATTTTAGTGATGTTGGAGTTGTACTTATATTGTACTTGATTTGTACTCATATTGTACTTGAATTGTACTTGATTCATACTTGTATGGTGAATGAGTTGTACTTGTTAATTCTTTTGGTTGGTTATAACAGTATGAGTCAGTATGAGTTTGCCTTTGGTTAGAGGTAGTAGAATCTTTGTCCATGTTACTTTGTTACTATCTCCTAGCATAGGGGGTGGGCCTTCGGGTACCACATTGGTAGGGTGGAACATGCACCAAAACCGTTGGGTCCCCATCGATCTTCAGTACTTGGTGTCGAGACATCTAGATGGACAGCTCGCAGTTCTTGTTGTATTATCTTGTATTGTAATATTTTAACTTGTATAAGTTATTTTATCCCTCTTATGTTTATGAGGTGGAATTTTGTAATTGTAATCTTTTGTACTATTGCCTCATTCTGGGAATGAGTAATGTAACTATTAGATTAAGACAATGTTTATGAGATTGTATTTTGGTTGATTATCTTATTATGTTATGTGGTATTCTTATGATGTATGATGTTTATTTCATACAGTTCGTACTGCTATGGTTATATGTAATATGTATGTGTGGGTTTAAGTAATCCTAACCTTGTAGCCTTAGAGGTTGTTGTTAATTAGTAAGTGAATGTGTATGTTAAATGCACTTTTAAAAAAATAAAATTGGTTCACTTAAGATGTTAATTGCAACTTCCTTTAGGGTTACTTGGTGGGGCATTACACGCCATTGGTTTTGTTTCTTCCTAAGGGGAGGAATGTTGTTTGACAATTGTGGACCATCTTCTCCATTCAGTTTCAAGTGTCTACCATTGGATCTCTTTGGGGGGCTACTTAGTCCTTTTCTTCTTTTGTCTCTCTATTTGAAGGGGGCCTTCTTCTTCTTTTGGGGGGAATTTTATATGTACATGGATACCTGATATGGCCTCATTTTTTGAGACCCATCATCTATTGCATCCTCCTAAGTTGTGCTTAAGGGGGCATGTTAGTATAGGTTTTTATTTTCCTAGTGGGATATTTAATTTTCCCTTAGTTATAGGTTTTTCCTACACATTTATTAAGATTTCTTAAGATAGTAAAGTGAGTTAATTATTTAATAACTAGGAGATAAAGTAATGAACTGTTCTCCACATTTTAAGGGTGGAGTATTTACTTTTTATCACTTTATTTAATGTTGGTGGTTTTGGTGGTCAATTCTCATTGGTTGATTTTCCACTTCCATCCTCTCCTAAGTTCTATATAAGCTCACTACCTAGTTTATATTTTCATCTTGGAATCTCTTAATGCATTTTGTCTTATTGACATTGTGTAATCCCTCAGAGTTCTAGTTTGCATTCTTTATGCTTTTCCAGTTTATGTAGCTTTGATTTTTCTCTTAAAAAGTTCCTTGGGTTATTCAATCTATTTCAAATTTCTAATATTTTTGTGATCAATCAAAATTTTCTTCACAAGAGAAATGATTTCTTACTACTAATCCTCTATCTAATCAATAGAATATTTTTTTGAGGCTTCTAAAATCTCACTTGATTACACTTCCTCCTCTAACGCGTAAGAAATTTCATTATTACAATCAAGAAATTCATTATTTTGTACATATCATGAAGTGCTTAGTCATTCCAAAAATAAATTTCAAGCCTTGGGAAACAAAATACAACTTCTTGACTCCAGTACCATCACTCTTCCATTTTCTAATTGCATGACAACTGACATTGGATTGCACCTTTTTCTTGACCCTTCTAAATGATAAAATTTATTCTATTGTGTTGCTCCTCAACATGTGGCATTCATAGATCTATGTCTTTTCTCATTGTCATTCATGGTGGTACAACCTTATGTGCAACCATAATTCATCTATGGTAGAAACACAATAGTTTCTAGCATGGTTGTCCTAGCCTATACATTGGGGTAGGGATAACTGGTTTTGGAGGTGTGCATCCTTCTTGAGGATCCCCTCTATTCTTTCTATCCCCCTTCTTTTCCTTAAAATATCAACATAGTAAATATGATAACATTTTAAGGGGGGCATATCACCTACCCATATGTGCAACCACAAGCACCCTTATCCATTCACACTTCTTGAGCTTTGTATTATTAATGTTCCCCCTCCACGGTGGTGTTTTTCATAACACCCCCTAAGGCATGGCTATCAATTCATCCCCTAAGACGTTAAAAATTATGTGCTCCTTGAGGTGTGATTATCAATTTGTCCCCAAAAACTTTAAACATTTATACACTCCTTGAGGCATGATTATCAATTCTTCTCATGAGATGTTAAACATTTATATTCTCCTTGAGGTATTAACGATACACGATCACCTAGCATAACGCAAATTCTAGCCTATGAATCTATGTACTTTACAAGACACCTAGCATAACACAACTTTTTAGTATTATCACACACATGGTCACCTAGCATAACATAGCTTGATATCCTCTAGTCCATGGAGGCATTTTAATGTGCATGACCCCTAAAAATAGAATAGGCTAGTGTGTGTATCATGCACCCTCCTTTGTTTGTATTGATTGATCCAAGTCTATTTGTATGCATTATTCCTTTGCAGCAATCGATCGGCTCGCTATCTTCTTCTCTCCTCTTTTATAATTCCTCTATGTGTTTGTACATTATGGGAATGATGCTTGATATTGAGACAACCTTTCATACCAATGTCACCTTACCTTGTTGACTTTGATTTTTTTTTAGATAGTATGTACTAATGGTGTTGTTGTATGCTTTTCACTCTCCATGTATGCTTCATGTTTGATTCATTCTTTATTTTTGTTTTCTTCATGTATGATTCATGTATGCTTCATGTATGTTTTGTTTTTTCTTCATGTATGCTTCATCTTTTCTTCATGAATTCTTTGTGTTTACTTTATGTATGCTTTGTGTATTCTTTTATGTGTACTCTATTTCTTTATCAGTGTATACCTTATGTATGTTCAAATTTTTTCTTGTCTTGTATGTGATATATTTATTTTTTGTGTGACATGTTTATCTTGACATTGTCGATTGATAGGATCCCAAGTTTGGGGCCTATCAAATCTCTGAGCCTGGATTCATCCTATCTCTTCAATGTTTTGATAGTACTTTAGTGTGAGTATAAGCATAATATTGTACCCTCACTAAAGTGGGAGCTAGATTTAGTGTCGTAAATTATCACCCCTAACAATTTCATACTAGGTTTGGCAATTTATTTTTCACGTACAATTAATTATAGTCATAATTTTTTCATTTCAGAGCTAGATTAGGAAAATACATTAAACTCCTTGAAATCTTGGATTTTCAAAGTGAAAAAGAACCGGATAGGGGCGTTGGGTGCCCTAGTCTTGGGAATTAGCTTTCAAAAAGTTACAAACTCTAGTGTCAACCTTTGGTGTCTATAAAAAGATACCTTGTTAGTCTAACTCCAAAAATCACTCGGGATGCACATATAAACAAGCCTTTCCCTCTCAATTGAAGAACTAGGATGAATTATTATGGACTATTGTGAATTATGAATGATTATGCACTAATTGTGAACATGCATGTAGCTTCTTCTCTACATGCTTGCTACAACTCTATCTTTTGTTATGTAGACTAACCCTTGTAGGTATTCAAGGAAATTTGTTCCTTCTTCATCAACTCACTGTGGAAAATTGTCATATGACATCACTTCCACAAGGGTTTCATACCTAAGGTAAATCCATCTTAAGTTATTGCATTTATTACAATCTTTTTTATTTACTTTTCCTTTGCTCCCTCAAGAGCATGTTGTTGGAGTGAAAAGACACAAGGTGAATCAGTGTTATTAACTTCTTTACCAATTTTAACTGAACCTAAAATAAGGGTATGTGCAGGATCATGATGGGCCAAAAAGTGGCAATATGATGGGTATGTGGCTGACAGATTATTTTTTACCCAAAATTGATGAAACGAAAAGGGTTTTTAAAGGATATTCTTAGTTTTCCACCAATATAAATTATGCTTTATTTTGAATTTAATAAATAATTATTATTCATTTTCTATTGAATTATGACTAAAGTTCTGATTTTTAGGCTAATTGAAAAACATCTATAGCTTTCAAACGGTATCATATTTTTTGAATCCAAAACATATGTCACATTCTATGCTTCACATAGTATAATATTAAAAAAGAAAACAATGAATTTCATGAATTTTTGACCAAGCTAAGGTGGTCAGACATACAAGTCTTTATATTTTTTAAAATTTGTCATAAAAAAATAATAATTAATTATTTACTTGGAAAAAAATTACAAAAAAATATTTATCACATCGGGAAATGAGTCCTCTACTTATATCTAAAATTTTATAAAAAAATATTATCATTTTAATGTGGTTAGGGTGGTCAGACAGACACCTGCTTCTTATTTTTTCCCTGAAATTTAAGTACTATTGTATTGAAATTTCAAATTTTCACCAAATAGATTTTATTTTTTTGTAAGTAAACCTAGTAATTTAGAAACTACATTCAATTTTCTACAAATTCTATTCTTACATATTTTTGAAATAATATAGATAACTTATTCAAATTTTTATGTCAAGTTGCCTAACTCTGATTTTTCTGAAGTTTTTGCCACTTAAGGGCCTATTTTTTCCATGATGATCCTGCACATACCCATAAACTAGATGTATGCTCTCATTTATCAATGATAAACTCATTCATGTATTGAATGCAATCGCATAAACTAAAATGAGAATAGTTAACCATATCAATTTAAAGCATTAAAGTACTGAATCAAATGAACCACAGATACTCAAATAGACACAAGATAGGCCGAGTGGAAAACCCTCATGGCATAGAAAAACCACTCCTGAACCTATTGCCTTTTTCAGGCTTTCATTTCAATAATCATTTTTGACAATGCCTCATAGGATGATTTCTGAGCACCAACTCAAGGAGCACCAACCCCTTTTCTATTTTTTTCAATAGAACATACAATGATACATAGGATCTCTCTATTTCCTTGATTTCTGTCAAGTGCCTCTTGACAAACAATGTGTAGAATTCTCAAATGTCAATCGTGACACTTTAGATTTCCACCCATTATCAAGCCTTAAGATAGCTTGAGGAGAATCTTGTTACAGTCTCACTATAGCTTCTCATCAAACTGTATTATCAGTGGTGTGTACAACTTTCTTTTTGTCACACTCTATTTCATATATTTTCATGATATTGTTCAAAACAGTTAACACACTATATTTTTCTAATCTTTTTTTCACACAAGAATTTTATGCCTCTATCTCATACAAAACTATAATATGTTGCTATGTTGTTATCTTTTGACTTTTTAGGTTTTTTAGTAATGATTAAACCCTAATCTCTCTGTTTTCCTCTTTTTACATTTTACATCATTACATCCCAAAAGGGTCACAACAATAGCTCATTTTTCACTTTCAAAGAATTACTCAAAGATGATTATCAGGCTACCATGCTACTGTTAAGCAATAGATTCAGATGTTACCATGATCATGAGGGAAGGATCAATCTGAATAAGGTCTTCTAACAGGAGTACTCAAGCATTATGCAAATATAGAAGGCAGACTGAAAAACTGTCCTCTCAAGTAGCCTGCACAAACAGTGCTTTAACCAAACAACATCAAGGCATGCATGTAATTTTCAAATAGTGACCACTAAAAAATTGCTGCAAAAAGAAGTAACTGAAAGAACAATGCTTCCATAACTGAAATCATGCATTTCAGATCTAATCATGAAAGGAATAGACATTTTCCACTTTTCTTTTTGCATAGAAAACTTAACTCGAAATAACCTTGCCTGAGAAGTATTGGATCTATTAAGCAAACTGAAAGAATACCTGAGAAGACCAGAAAAGAAGTTTCCATGACCAATTTACCAGATCTGCAAGGTAGCTGAGCAACCCATGCCACATTGCTATTTCAAGCATTCACCCAATGCCAAGAGCCTGACAAGAGAAACGACCATGGTGATGGTCTTTCAAGCTTCCCCATTCGTTGTCCAAGAGTTGCATAAAAATAGTCGATTACATAGTGAAAAGGCTGAGAGAGAGAGATTCCATGGAGGCGGCAAGAATATGGTTCCAAACCCTCGAACAAGTGAAGCACAAGTTTTCCCCTAAACTTCCAAAGCAATCAATGAAAAAACTTTACCAAGATTGATATCATTTGAAGTCCGAGAGGACTGTCATTAATAAATCAAAAACTTAATATATCATTTGACATCCACTTCCTTACCGCACAATCGTGGTCTCCCTTTGGACTACCCATGGTATAGCGATAGCTCCTTGCATACTGCTAACCGTTTCCACCGTGCTACTACAGTTACTCTTCTAACAGCCTGCAATATAGCGATGGTTGTCTTGCATGCTGCTAGCCACTTCCACCGCACTACTGCAGTTACCTTTCTGACTGCCCGTGGTGTAGCGATAGTTGTCTTGCTTACCGCTAATCATTTTCACCGCACAACCAAGGTTTCCCTTCTGACAGCCCATGGTGTAGCGGTAGTTGTCTTGCTTACCGCTAACAACTTTCACCACACTACTATGGTTACCAGCTTAACCGTCAATGGTACCATAGTAAGACGTCTACAACCTTACCAAAGACAAGCTTTATACCTATTGTTGGCTTTTAAGCCTTGTGTGTTTTCTATCATTAACCTGAATGCAATATAATATGCATTCCTATAGTGTTCCAAACATTTTTAATGCCAAAATATATCCAAAATATCAATGCCAATTGCCACCTTGTTATATTTAATGCTATATAATGTGCCAATGCCAAATAATGTCCAATGAATTATGAGGTATAGTGAAGACTAATTTTGCAAGTTAAATTCACAATGCCATTTCACATACCATAAACCATTATCAGTTGATTAAGGAAACCCGATAGGGTTTTCTCAAAAATGAAAAGCAACATAATCAATAGAACAAAGAACTTGTAACCAGAGTACCTCAACCAAGATCTGCACATGGAGTCAAGATATCAGTGCAACCATATATAGTATCCAAAGTGAAGTAAATATGCCAATTAGAATAGCAGATCCACTGAGTAAACCATCACCAAGATGCCATACTGTAGTACAAATTGTCATCAAGGACAAATTAGCACAATAGAGATTCAACACATGTGATATTCACCATCATCACCATTGTTGTCATGGAGGTAGGAACACAAACATGTGGTTTGACTGGGGGAAACTCCTATATAACATAACCATTTTCCCTCTTTATTGTGTGCAGATCCAAATCTAAAAAACTCCCAACAATGATAAGCTACAAAGAGGTAGAGCAAACCGTGACAAGTGGATAGAAGCTCAAAAACAACCCAAAACCATAGGAATAGGGCTCCCATTTCCCCTGTATCTCTAATTCAACCTCTACTTGCAGTGACAGGTGCTCCTCTATTTGTACATTTCAAATCTATACCCGTTTATGTAATTTTTTATTTCCATCTATATAATTATTGGTATTCCCATACTAGGGCTTATATCAATTAGGTTAATTAAATCATATCTTAGCAATCTGCCCTCTTTGAAAAAATAGGAGTAGAACACATGTAGTTTGTCTCTCTTTTGAGGTAGTCATCCAATCATAACACCCTTGTTGGTTCATGTTCCAATGTTAAGAAAATGAAAGATTGATCTAAGTTAATTTACTAGTTAGATCTAGGATATCTTTTCCCACTTAACAACACCTAGATATTCTAGTGATTTATAAAAAATAATAAAAGCATTTAAATGAAATTAAATTGAGAGTATCATGGGTCATGATTCCTAGAGACATATAATTAAATATTTACAGGGTTCAAGTCAGTGATCAAGGGTGAATAGTTGTGACTCTTTCAAACGTTGGAAATCATGAAAGGTTGTGACTCTCTCAAGAAGAATATATAAAATGGAGATCATTTCTTGGGGAAGAGATCATTCATTCAAGCATAAAATCATTCAAACATTAACTTGTCAATCCATCAAGAAATATCAATTAGCAAAAACAATCAACAATAATCTAGCAAATTCATCAAGAAATTAGTTTTGAATTTGACGAAGTGTCTTACAAATAGGATGGATGAAACTCCTTCCAATTTCATGAGAGGATAAGGACAAAAACCCTTATTTATATTATCAAGTTGGACGAAAAACCAAATCTTGGTCAAGGAGGATGAAAACCCTCCAAGGTAGACTAAGATTTGGAGGGATGAAAACCCTTTCATGCTCTTGGCAATTTAAGGACGAAAATCCTTTATATAGCCACTATTGAGTTAGGGACAAAAACCTATAATTCAACAGATTTGTAAGTATTTCCAAATAATTCATGATATGATTGATTTTGATAATTGTGCTATGATTTATTGATCTAAATATTATCATAAATTCTTAATCTTTGACTAATTTATTATCATTTTTATTAAATATTATTATTTTAAGATAAAAAATCAGGAATATCCCAAAAAGGGACATTATAATTGGTACCAAAGCATTGATCTTGCCAACCCGAGGATCTAAAAGTAGTATATGCAATTGAGCCAAAGAGCTCAATAAGCCTTGAAAAGAGAGAGGAGAAAACTAGAGGCAAGTAGCAACCCAATTAAAGTTAATAAAATGGGTGAACATGAGGTAAATCTGTAAAGTAAATTAAAGGCTTATATGGAGCGATAAGAAAAACAAGAAAATTTCTTATCCAAACACCTCAAAACATGAACAATATAATAGTGCTCTTAGTCCTACCCAAACCAATGGAAAATATGTCAATTCAAACCATTATGAGAATAAAAATAGGACTCCATTGAGATCATAACCTAGAAAAACATGGCCTACATTCTTACCTAGAGATGTGTAGTCATGAAAAGAAGAACCCGACATTGTAGTAAATGACCTTGATGAATATATAGAAGCATATTCAAGAATTGATCTTAACCTTAGAAGAAAAATTCCATTTAGAGAATATTATGATGCAAGATCAAGAAATACCTCAAGAGGAGAAAGAAGGTAGCCCAATAAAAATTTATAGCATAGAGTAAGTAAGATAACTCATCCCACTTTTGATGATTAGAGAAATTTCATTGCACTAGAATGGATCCAACAATTGGACACCTATCTTTATCTTAGCCCCATGACAAAAGATGAAGCTATTAAAATTTCCATTATCTTCATTTAGAGGGAATAGCACATGAATGGTGGCATCACAGGCTAATCACACAGGGGCATAATCTAATTGTAACATACATCAACTTCACATAAAGACTCATAGAAAGGTTTGATAGTCAAACATAGAAAAATTTGGAATCTAAGGATTTAATGTCCAAAACCCAAAGTCAATTCCACATTTTCCTAGGGTTTCATTAGGATGCAAATCATTAAGGAAAATAGATTGACTTTCAACCATAAAGGTGAGTCAATCAAGACTATATTTGATCCTTTTGAGTCTTGAAAATGGAATAGGAATGGATTATTAAGATTAAGATAATTAAAATATATATCCTAATATGAAAAATGCAAGATCTTGACAAATAATAGATTGAAATAGTAAATTGCAAGTAGATCTATAAAGTTCAAGAGATTGTGTACTTGTCTTGAAAAAATCATTCTAGCATACATAGGAAGACTGGGATGCCTACGGGCATATGGGTCTCTAATAGGGTATCATGCTCTAATTTTGGGGTCCTCTAATGATATAACTTAGCTTTTGATTTCTGGCTGCAGAGTTGTCAGAATGTTGTCGAATATTTTTGTAGGTGATTTTTTGTGTCTTGACAAGATGTAGGGCTTTGAATGAAAGAATACAAATTTTTTATTTAAGCTCTCTTCAATCCTCTTAAAACCTAAAATCTGCACATTCAAGGAGAGTGAAAATGTTGGACCATTTAGGGGCTTGCCTAATTCAAACCCCGTGTAAGTTTTTCCACTTCCATAATGGCAATGTCAATGATAAACTGATAATCAAAAGGAAGTAATGATAAAATCACAAAGTTTTGCAACTCACCACCCTTCAATAGCTTCTTTGAAGGAATGAATTCATGCACATCACCTCAAGGTATTGATCTTCCTTGATTTGTTTGAATACTTTGGAGACCTACAAAAGTGTTAGCCTTCACAAACCAACGATAGCATGAACACACATAAACTCACATAGGATTTGACATGATGTTAGGATCTTGAATTGCTACAATGTTTCTCTTAACTTGCTTGATAGTACTCTTGATCATAAATATTCCAATATTTTTCCAAATAGATTTGAAATGATGCAATAACTAGGTATTCATAGGAATTTCTCTAATTTCCCGAGAATTAAATCTTGATAGCTGACATTTGAAAGTTGAATTTTGAATGTAAAAATGGTCACTCTGACATATTAAAAATTGGTCCTTGACATAATAGGGGGATGCATACACCCATAGGCATATGGGTTCTGGCCCTATTTTCTAGGACATAATATATCAGGAGCAAAACATTAATTGATTGCATTTGTTCAATGCTTGCAATTTTCTGGGAAAGTGGTACAAATGGGCTATAGAATGCATAATTTAGGAAATTAGGGACTCAATTAGGTTCAATAATTTAGGGGGTGAAAAACATAGTGTGAAATTTTCAAGGGTGAAAATTTACAACACTACATTTCCCCCACTTTAGTGAGAGTCATGAACTTTGCTAAAACTCACACTAAACTAGAAAATCTATGTCAAGAGGGGTCTAATTGTCCAAGTGTTGAAGATATAGGATGACTAAGGATCAAGGAACATGATCAAGCCCCCAAGATCCAAGATCCCATGGAAAACCAACATAAGCACAAAAGAACACACATATGTGTGAGATACAGTAAGACAACATACACTAACATACAATGTCAACATGAAATGAAAAAGGGGGGTATGGACCAGTAAGTTGTGTTATGCTAGGACCTACACCAAAGGTGTGCATGATTCACACCATAGCAAAGTTTGATATTTTCTAGGTGAATCATAAACAAGAAGGCACACAGGCTAGTGAAGTTTGATATTCACTAGGTGAGACCCCAAGACAAGGTAGGAATATGAGAAACACACTAGGTCTAGTGAGGACCCCTTTTCACTAGATGTGTACCCATGAAAACCATACCAAGAGTTATAATCCCTGATAACCCTAATAAGGTGCTACAAAATGGTCAAAATGTTATGCCAATGCAACACTAAGTTCAATGCCTGTGAACAAAGTGAAGCAAAGAAATTTCAATGTCAATTTCAATGCACCACTAAGCTCAACACATGTGAACAAAGTGAAACAAAATAATGCTAATGTATTCCCCCACTTTAAAGAATTAAAAAACACCATGTTGTGTGCAATTACAAGTTAAATTAGAAAATGATAAATGTCATGTATAAGAAGTCACAAGATATTTTTTGGAAAGCCCTATGTAAATGATATGTTTCCAAATAAAGCTACATCAAGAGAAGGGGTTGCCCCCAAATGTGATGCAAAAAAAATAAATAGAATATGAACACATAAGGGATCTATGGATTTGGGGTCAATATATGTATTTTCTATAGTAATATAATAGAGCTTGGAACTGGCATCATTCCCCAAATACTTGTGGAACAATGAACACAATGAAGGAATGACACATAGAGAGAGAAAACAAATGACTTTTCGGTGAACATGGAAGAGACCTAAATGTGTCAATTCCTTGCATCATCCCCAAAAGGAAAACCTCCAGAAAATTTTTATGACATGTAGAAGAATGAAGATACAAATAGAAGAATGTCATGATAGGTTCATTTCCTTTGTATCCCAAACACTAAGATATGCCAAGCAGCACAAAATGGGAGATCACATCACATACAAGCAAAGACAAAGAACACATAAAAAAAACATAAGAGTATCGCATGTTTGATCCAACCTAGAGCATTTCATTTGCATCCCAATATTATTCATCATATAAGGAAGGAAGACAACTAGCTAAAGGGACTACAACAAGTGTCATACTAGGAGAATCTCTAGGTTCGACATGTTGTGGGTCACTCTCATCAAGAGGATCATCATAGTTTCCCCCATATAAATTCATTTTCTTTGAAAATAAAATATTAAGCTCATTATGAATCTTGTCATCAATTTTATCAATTTCATTTTCATCATACAAATTAATCACAATGGGAGGTTTTATGATAATTGCAGTTGAATTTTCTTGTTTCACTTCTTGTTTTGGTGGAAGTCGTATTTCTTCTTGAGTTTTTTCTATAGTTGTTGGATTATCATGCATTTTTTTATTTGTTTCTTCCAATTGACAAGCGATAGCAAGATGCCTACACCTACGCTCTTTAGCATTTTTGTTTCTTCTTACATGGTTTTCAATTTGTGATGGGGTAGGAGCGAGTTTCTTGACCATTGGTTTATTTTCTTCCCTTAAGGGAGGAACTGAAGGAACCACTCGGGGTTGGGAAACCATTGTTTCTATATGTCTATACACTTTTTTTATCTTTGGAGGAAAAAAGGAATCATCTGATTGTCTCTTGGTCTTTTATAGGAGATGGGTGGAGGAACTGCGACATATTTACCTTGGTTACTTGGAAGGGTTTTTGTTTCAAGCATAGGTTCATCCATAACTGGTGAGGGGAAGGAACAACAATGGTCTTGTCATTTTCATGAATGTTGGTAAGATATAACTTTGTTGTGCGTTTTGCCTTAAATTTTTGGTATGATTGGAAAAATAAATCTTCGTGAGGCTTTATACGATCCATAGGTTGGGACCAAAATATATCTAATGAAAAGTTCCCACATGAAGATAAAGGACTAAACCCACTATGATGCACTATAAATATCTCACTTTCAAAGGGACAAAATTCATGGAGCATAGCCATGGGTAGCCTAACTTCACATGGAATTGGTCTAACATCGGGATGATGGAGAATGATACATCTAATTGTTTCAGTCCAACTTTAAGAGGAAGAATGATTGAACCTATCATAGGGCGAGCAAAACCATCATGCATTTTCAACCATTCTTTTGATTGTTCATAATAATATTGATAAAGCTCATGCACAAACAAGAAATACTCAGTGATCACATTCTCTACACACAAGATCAATGAGAATTCCTTGTATAATTTTTTCATTGATGTGTATGTCGATATAGAGAGGACCATCGAGTGCATGTCTAAGTGCGTCATTATGGGTGAAAGAAATGACAGGTAACATAGTGGTTTGGCCTTACAAGGTTGAACATCTATTAAAGAAACCATGTTATCTACTTCCTTCTCATTATTATTGTCATCATTATCAAATCATTCATATCATCGGACTTATCAATATTCATTTTAACATTTTTAACATCACAAGCTTGGAAAAAATTATATGAATGTTTTGGCATTGGATTGGTAAAAATTTGCAAGTTTTGGTTGTAAGGAAATGATGGTCATCCTAGAATGAACATCTGAGAATAGTAGTGCCTTCAGTAACTTTAATTTCAATTAGATTTCCTCAAAGAAATGTACTACTATGCCACAAAGCGGAATCAGACATAGCTAATTTCCACATTGACCCTTGGAGAAAATTTAATGCTAATTAAACCAGTTTCAAACAACACCATTAACAAGATTCAATCAAGCAGAACCACTAAACATTAAAGATGGAACATAAGATATGAACACATAGATTTACATGGGAAAGACCCTTTTAGGTAAAAATCCCCAAACTCCAAAAGCCTAGATCGCCATTGTATTATTCAACAACAAAATAGTTACAAATACAATTTAGGCTCTAAGCCTTTAGAGAGTTTACATCTTATTCCATTCTAGAGAGAATCCGACAGAATAATCGTGTTCTCTTTCCCTCTCTCCTATTATACATTTCTCTGATCAACCTCTCAGTCCATTACAACCTTCGCACTATTACAATACTCTTACAGTGTACAGATCAGATTCACATAGAGAGAGTTTTCACAATCAAACTACTCAACCCCCAACAAAGTTCTCAGACGTCTTTTAAATCCCCATCAAACTTTGGCCATTTCTTTACTGGCAGTTCAACCGTTCTCCATTTCACACTCGCAATATATTCATTATCCCACATGCACCGAGTAGATGAAACGGTTCAGGTTTAAATACAACCACCTATAAAAGACTATGTGTCAGCACATTGACCTGTTGTCTTTGAGCTAGCAACACCATCGATTCACCTTGACTCTTCATTGTTATCATCTCATTGGAGTGTCGGAGCTATCAGAGCATCAAAGGATTAGGCGCCGAGAAAACATTTCAAGAATTTCCACTCAAACCCCTAACATCTCTGATATGTTGATACCCGACTGTCGAACCAAGGCACCATCAAAGCTATTGGAGGTCGGGGATGTCAGAGACTTTAGAACATTTAAGAAATTTCAACAATTGAACTCTGATCGTTAATCCATCCGACTACTGATCACCGATACTCCAAAGCAGACTAAGTAACAATTCTAAAGCTTAACCAACTTAACACGAGACCACCAACATGCAAATGCCCGATTTCCAATACAGGCCAGTAATTTGAGGCACTACTTCTCAAATGAGGAAGTTAGGCTGATAAGAGATAGAAACAAGACTTCAAGGAGTATATCAAGCCAATAATTTGAGGCATAAATCCCAACATTGGTTAGGTGGGGCAACACACTTATTCCCTTGATCATTAACACCACCCAACTGGATGTGATTAGAATCAATGAGGTCTTGAACTTGATGTTTAAGACACATGCATTATCTATATCATGTTCACTTGTGCAATGATATTGAAAAAAGGTATTTGGATTATAACTTGGAGGTAAAGGTTTGGTTGTGTCCACAGGTCTAATAAGAGGCAATCAGATTAAGTTCTTACTCAAAATTTGCAACATGGTTGAATGGAGGGTATCAAGTAATTGGGTGAATTGTCTATCTCTTAGTCTAAATTGGTACGAGGTTAAAATTATGGCAACAACTTGAGGTTCAATGTGATTGGTTTTTTGAGGTGTATGAAACTTGGTAAAGTTCTTGTTTTTTTTCTTGAATGGTTTATAGTTGTTTTGAGGTACAGATTCAAACCTCTCAGTAGAAGTTGATGAAGATATCTCTCCATACTAACTAATTGAATTCTCATAATCACAAATGTATGAAGGATGGAAATTTCATTAATAAGATTATTTCCCTTATTTCAGGTTGCAAATTTTCAATGAACACTCTTTCGACATCCACATCAAGAATCTAGTAAGATTAATCTGTGAGTAAAGAAACTAATAGCGGCCTATGAAATCTGTGACCTTTTTGTTTTTTTTTTATTTGCATCATATTAAATCTATTAGGTTGATCTTAGTACCAATGTTTACATGGAAATGATTAAGGAATGCATCAACAAGATCATTGAATAAGTGGATTGAATTATTTGGCAATGAACAAAACCATTCCAAAGCCATGTCCTTCAATGACCTAGGAAAGAGTTTAGTCAGGAGTTTATCCTCAAAAATGAAGTCACTACAGAAGGTTGTATATGTCAATATATGATTGTTAGGGTCCCCCTTACCATTATACTTGTCAAACAAATGTATCTCTATGTTCTTGGCATTTGTGCTATCAATATTTCAAGTGACAATGGGATCCTTTTGAATATTGTGATGGTTGTCCATTTTGGTTTTGGCTCAAGGTTGAGATTTGTTTTTGAAGTGAAGTTGCATTTTATAAAAGTTGGTTGATGACATAATCATTGGTTGAATTTCTTTGGGAACATGGTGAATATGGTGGAATTGTGTATGTGCTTGGTGGGCTACTATGTTACAAATTTATGAGAGGGGATGAAACTTGAGGTGTCACATGTGAGGATCTAAAACCATAAGGATTTCTAGTGGAAAGACCTACTATTGGAGTTATACCAATTTTTTTTTTTGTATCGTTGAGGTGATAGTTGGGTTGGTATATGTACAAATTGATGTTATGGTTGTAGGGAGGGATACTTGATTTCCTCCTTGACATTGAGTATATCGCAAAGCTTGAGTGTGACTAGCCATTGTAGGTAAATTGGCATCAACTATATGGGCTAGGCCATGCAAAACCTCTAATCCATGAGCATCACTAATTAATTTCATCATGTTATCTATCATAGGGACTGCAAGAGCAACTAGAGATTCAATACTTACATAGTCTTGAAGTCCTAAATCTTTGTCCAATTTTTTCAGTTTGTCTTCGAGAACATGGGCAACCATAGTCTCAACATCTATGAAAATGAGTGTTTTTAAGATTTTCATTGGTATAGTAATGTCGGGGATAGAATCCAAAATGGGTTGAGTATTTACAACACTTTGCATGAAAAATTTGGAAAACTCGAGATCCACAATAGATGTAACAACAACTTGAGATGCGATAAGTCTAGAACTATGCCTCATTGAAGTATTAGAAATAGGACACCAATTCATGAATCTCATGTGAGTTTCAAAACACTAAGTGTACCCAAGATGAAAACAAAACAAACAAACACAGTAAAATGGCCAAAAACAGGAATCAGAAGGTAAAAGTAGACAAGGAATATCACAATACAAGTTTGTGTAAAAATTGGTTTAGTCAATAGTAGGAGGATAGAGGTGCCCAAGGGCATTTGAGTCTTGGGTTGGTTTTTCATTGATTCAAAAGTTGACTGTGTGTGACTCTATTTGAGGATTCTGGGTCTGGTTACAAATAGTTTGAACAGTGAATATTTTTTTAGATTTTTCTTAATTTATGCCAAGCCAAGTGTGAAACAGTATGTGAAAAATAAATGACAAATTTGAATGCAATTTTATGTTCTAAAATGCACAAATTGACTGATTTTAAAATGCCTAAATATGAGAATGATGATTTTGATGCAATTCTGAAACAAAACAATGGATTTTTTTTTAATTTTATCGCTTTTTGAGCCAAATGAAAGATGCCTAAATGAATGCAAATAAGAATGTCAAAATAGAGTTTTGCAAGCACAAACATATTGAAGACATAAAGACACAACAGTGTGTAAATCCTTGTTAATGTAAGTGTACAAGGATAGGGGCACCTAAGGGCATCCGATTCCTCGATAGGGTTTCTAAAAATTTAAATTTTAATTGTTTATTATGAGGTTTAAAGGTTATTTTGTGTGCAAACAAGTATGTAACTGAATTTTTTTTTAGAATTTTCTCAAATTAAGACAATGTGATGAAAATGCAAATATGTAACAAAACAAATAAAAATTACAAATGCAATTTTCAATGTATATCTTATTTAGGTGACTGGAATGAATCCTAATGCAATCTATGATGTAAAATTATATGCAAATTTTCTAGTTTTTTTTACCTTTTATGATGTAAAAGTGAAACCCTAAATCAAAAATGCAAAGTAATGCTATGAAAATATTAGATCTTGACAAATAACAGTCTAAAACAGTAAATTGCGCTTAGATCTGGAAACTGTGGGAGACTATGTACCTATCCTAGAAAAATTATTCCATTGTGTATAGGAGGAATAAGATGCCAAGGGGAATATAGGTCTCTGATAGGGTATCATATTTTTCTTTTGGGATCCTCAAATGAAATATCTGAGCTTTTGTTTTTCAGTTGCAAAGTTGTCGGAATACTATCGAATAATTTTGTAGGTGAGTTTTTGTATCTTGACAAAATGTAGGTATTTGAATACAAGAATAAACAATTCATCTTCAAGCTCTCTTCGATCCTCTTTAGACCTAAAACCTGCTCATTCAAGGAGAGGAAAAATGTTGGACCATTTAGGGGCTTTCCTCAGTCAAACCCCATGTAAGTGTTTCCACTTCCACAATGGAAATATCAATGATAAAATGGTAATTGAAAGGAAGGAATGATGAAATCACAAAGTTCTACAACTCGCCACCCTTCAATGGCTTCCTTGAAGGAATGAATTCATGCACATCACCTCAAGGTCTTGGTCTTGCTTTATTTTCTTGAATGCTTTGGAGACCTACAAAAGTCTCAACCTTCACAAAAAAATGATAACATGAACACACAAACTCACATAGGATTTGACATGATGTTAGGATCTTCAATTGTTGCAATGATGCTCTAAAATATTTCTCTTGACTTGCTTGATAGTTCTCTTGATCATAAGTTTACCAATAGTTTTCTAGATAGATTTGAAATGATGCAATAACTAGGTATTTATAAGCATTTCTCTAATTTCTCGAGAATTAAATCTTGATAGCCGACATTTGAAATTTGAATTTTGAATGTTAAAATGGCCACTCTGACATATTAAAAATTGATACCTGGCAGAATAGGGGGGCATACGCCCATGGGTGTATGGGTCCTGGCCCTATTTTCTAGGAAACAATATATCAAAGGAAAACCATTAATTGATTGCATTTGTTCAATGCTTGCAATATCTCAAACATTGGTACAAATGGGCTATAGAATGCATAATTTAGGAAATTAGGGACTCAATTAGGCTCAATAATTTAGGGGGAGCAAAACATAGTGTGAAATTGTCAAGGGTGACAATTTACAATGCTACAGATAGAAATAACCTAGTGATGCATTTTAATGAATTAGCACAACTAAGGCAATGGGGTACCATGGAATAATATGTAACAAAATTCTAAAGAATATTAGTCATGGTACCAAAAATTACTCAAAATAGACTCATGTTTTTACTTATCAAAGGACTCTCTGAATCACTTAGGGAATTGGTCCAAGCTTTTCAACCATCATCTCTACAAGATTCTATTCTAAGGGATTTAAATTTGGAAGACTCCACACCTAAAAAATAAGAACTATCCCAATAATATACCAGCGGGGTCGCATAAGAAACCCTCTTACATGAATGATTGGAAACCAAGGGCATTACCTCTTCAATCCAACATGACGGAAGAAACCAAGAACAATCTTCAAAATAATAATTTATATTTTAATTGTAGATAAAAATGGAAACTAGTGAAATGTTTCAAGAAGGGACAAGTACACCACATAGAAGCAATAATGGATGAAGAATCAGAGGAGGGAAAATTTGAACCTAAAAAGAAGAGGAAGCAATATGAAGAAGAGTTTGCAAGTGGTACATTAGCCACACTTTTAGGGGCACCCAAGTATCACCCTTTTAGAATTTGTAGTGTTTTACAAGGTCAAAAGGTGGTTTTCCTTGTTGATAGAGGTGCTATACATAAATTCATTGATGAAGATCTAGTAATGAGGATGAAATTAAATGTTAAAAACTTTGAAGGTTTCAAGATAGCCATGACAGATGAATTCACTACCTCTTGCACATAAAGAATTCAGCACTAAGCATTACCTTGGGGAGACACAAAATAATAAAATATTTATATGTGGTAAACATGGGTTGGGCCTTCAATAGTTACATTAAGGCAATAGTAGATTGGCCTCAACCAAAGACTTTAACACATTTAAGAGAAATTTTAGGACTCTACAATTATTATAGAAGGTTTGTCAAAGGATTTTAAAGGCTAACTTGAAATACTTTACTGAGAAAGGTTATTTTTCATGGAGCGAGGAGGCCCAAAGAGCTTTTGACTTGTAGCTTAACGAAATGATGATTTTTTGTCTGGTATTAGTCATTACAAATTTCTCTCTTCCAATTGAGTTAGAATGTGATGCTTCAAGAGAAGGTATTGGAGCCATATTAATACAAAATAAACATCCAATAGCTTTCAAGAGTCACAAGCTTAAGGAAATGGAATGGAATTATTTTATTTATGACAAGGAAATTCTAGCTATTATACATGCACTAGCCAAGTTTAGACAATACCTAGTTTATGGAAAATTTATTGTTAAGGCTGACCATAACAATCTAAGATTCTTCTTGAACCAAAAGGATAGATAAATGATAGTAAACCAAATTGGGTTAGCAAGTTGCAAGCCTATGATTTTAATATTTATTACATGAAGGGAAAGAATAATCTTGTGTTCAATGATCTATCATGAAGACCTCACCTATGCTCTATGATGGATATCTCTGTAGATTGGAAAAAATTCAATATTTGTTGAATATGCCAAGGATGCATTGGGTAATGATATATTGAAAGGAAAACTACAATATGAAAAGTATAAGGTGGTGGAGGAGCTCATTCTATACAAAGACCTAATATATCTCATCCCAATATTGAAAAATGAAAGAAAATATTTTGAGGGCATACCATGATACTCGATCGGCAAGTCATCAAGGTTACTATAAAATATATAAGCAAGTGAGGGAAATATTTTCTTTGAAAGACCTCAAAGGGGAATTTTTGAAGCATATCAAGGAATGTATGGTTTTCTAAAGAAAAAAGATAGAGAAAACATTTCCAACTAGTTTGTTACAACCCTTACCTATACCAAATCAAAAATGGGAAAGTATTTCAATGGACTTCATCATAGATTTTCCAAAATTGCAAGGAAAGGATTGTATATTTGTGGTGGTGGATAGGAGCTAACTAAGTACACTCATTTTCATGTCATATATTCTGAATATAGAGCACCAAAAGTAGCTAACCTCTTCTTTAAATAAATATTCAAACTACATGGACCACCCAAAAACATCACAAGTGACAAAGATAGTAAATTCCTCAATTTATTTTCACAAGAACTCTTTAAGTTAACCAAAATAGAACTTACCCCAAGCACTAGCTACCACCCACAAACTAATGGGAAAACTGAAATTGTGTAAATAAGTGGTTTGAAGGATATTTTTGGAACTATCACATGGAAACAAACAACATGGATCAAATGGTTACATCTTGGAGAATATTGCTACAATTATACTCATCATATGTCAATAGGAATGACTCCCATCAAAGAACTATATGGGTATGAGGTAGTATCATTTGGAGATTTGATTCTTACAGATAGAAGAGTCCCTGGAGAAAGAAACTTAGTGCAACAAAGTATGGATATTTTAAACACACTCAAAGAAACTTGCAACAAGCTCAAAATCAACAAAAGATGTATGCCAATCATCATAGATATGAAAGGGAATTTGAAGTTGGAGACTTAATTTTCCTAAGTTTGCAACCTTGTAAACAATCTTCCCTCAATGGAAGTGGTGCTGAGAAACTCAAGCCACAATCCTATGGGCCTCATAATATTTATAAAAAGGATCGATGAAGTTGCTTATGAATTGGAGTTACGAGAAAACAATCAAATTCATAATTTTTTCATGTATCTTGCCTCAAGAAGGTGCTAGTTCAACATATCACACCATGTCCAGAGTTACCCGGGGGCCGCTTGACGATGAGGGTAAGTTAATTTTCAAACTTGAGGTCATCATTAACATGAGACAAAAAATTTAAGAAATAAGGTTATTCCTAAATATTTGGTTAAATGAAAGAATCTTCCAATGGAAGAATCCACTTGGGAAGGAGCATAAATTTTTTATCATCCCAATTAAAAAAAATTTATGGAAAAGAAATCTTGGGAAGGGTGACTTGTCATGCCCCCACCAAGTTAGATTGTAGCACTTATAGAAATCACAACATTTATTGAATTGCAACCCTTAAATTATAACATGGGAAATATAAATCTGGTGGCACCCAAATATTCCAATGATTCTTAAAAATAATAGGGTAAAAGTACAAAGTTGTGTCACACTTTGAACCAACTTATCAACATAATTGAAATTAAGTATTTTTAACTAAAAAATATTTTTGGTCAAACATATGATCTAGTAAGATTCATTCTAGCTAAGTTAGATATGTCCATAACTTTTCCAACTAAAATTGTTGGCTAAATGTATATGTAGCACCACTTTGAGGCCAATTTACCAAAAGAATAGAATTATTTGAAAAACTTGATGTTTCAACAACTCTTACTCATGTAAATAACATTTTTTTTAAATATTAAAATACCCTTTTGTAGATCCATAAGTGTAGTTTTCATATATATATATATATATATATATATATATATATATATATATATATATATATATATATATATATATATATATATATATATATATATATATATATTATATATATATATAATTTAATTATTATTTATCTTTTACTTTTTATTTTTACTAAAAGTAGGTTATCGACAAAAACATTAGGTTGATTACCATGTCAAGGAAAAATACTAAAACTTATTAATTTATTTTAAAAGATATGATGCATTAGATAAAGAATCTATATCAAGATGGTATAATTTTTTTTCTATTTTAGATAAATAGTTAATATGAAAGTTGATGTCAAATGAAAACAACTATATTTAAATACGCACACATTTTAAATATTATTTAAAAATATATATTTATCAAAATTGGAAAAAAAAAATATCCATGCACTAAAGTTTCAAGTTATAAATACACACAAAAGAATTGAAGGAATAAAAAAAATACTATATAAAGATTGACGTCTCATGTAACTTCATTTTTCAACATTTTATTAGCAACAAAATTATAACTAGTGTCAATTTATAAAAAACTATATTCAAATAATTTTTTTAATTTTTCAAAAAAATACAAACATAAAATATACTATAAATACATATATTATTAGTTTACATCATTTCAAAATTCAAAATATTTGTCACTTTTTAGTGATTCAAGTTTGAAATTTGGATAAGTGTTGGTTGTTTCCTTTATAAAGTGTGACACAAATTTGTACTTTTACCCAATAAAAATGTTTAAATTAAATTAAATTAAGAGTATCATGGGTCATGATTACTAAAGACATTTAATTAAATATTAATAGGGTTTGAATCTACGATCAAGGATGAATAGTTGTGACTCTTTCAAAGGGAAGAAATCATGAAAGATTGTGACTCCCTCAAGAATATGATATAAAGGGAGATCATTTCTTCCTAGGGAAGAGAACATACATTCAAGTATAAAATCATTAGAGCACCATTCAAACATTAACTTTTCAATCCATCAAGAAATATCAATCAGTAAAAGAAATCAGTAATAATCTATCAAATTCATCAAGAAATCAATTTTGAATATAAGGAAGTGTCTTGCAAATAGGAGGATGAAACCCCTTCCAATTTCACGAGAGGATAATGATGAAAACCCAAATCTTGGTCAAGGAGGACGAAACCCTCCAAGGTGGACTAAGATTTGGAAGGATGAAAACCCTTTCATGCTCTTGGTAAGGTAAGGACAAAAACCATTGATATTGCCACTTTTGGGATAGGGACGAAAACCTCTAATTCAAAAAAATTGTAAGTATTTCCAAATAATTCAAGATATGATTGATTTTGATAATTGTGCTATGATTTATTGATCTAAATATTATCATAAATTCTTAATCTTTGATTAAGCCATTACCGTTTTTAGTAAATATTATTGTTTTAAGATAGAAATTAGGAATGTCCCAAAAAGGGGCATTACATATTCAAAAATACCTTCAAAGCGGGTGTAAAATGTGATGGAGAAATTTGCATACCCATGTCATTTCCAAGGCATGGGGAACAAGGTACAAGAGCAACTTACATTTTGAACCATGTAAATCACAAAGTGTAAATACACTTCATATTTTGGTCTCAATAAGCATTGAGTACTTGTGGGGTATTAGGGATTGAGGAGCAACTATAAATTTACATGAGAGTGTAGATGTGCATACAGGGAGGTATTTCAACCATATTAGGGTTTGAGGTACAATATGCATTTATAATTTGTAGCATGCAAAGTGAAAATAGGGGTAGAAATCTTACAAACTTATAAGCTAATGTAAGGTATGGATACTAAAGACAAACTTGCAATTCGTAACATACAAATAGTAAAGTGCAAATCCAAACAAGGGCCTGGGCCTAATAGACATTGTGTGCATTGTATCCCAAGTGAGGCAAGTTTGAAACTATATACTATGAGGATGGGTAAACCCACAACAGCGAGTCCCAAACTTGGGACATAAGATTATTCAATTTGAATGGAGATGAAAAGTAAGAAATTTTCCTTTGCTTGAAGGAATCTTCGAACAAAGGTACCTTCATTCAAAAGTGAGTCAACTCACATCCATTTCAAGGTGTAAAATATAAAAAAAAAACTTAAAACAAAGTTCTATTTTTCCAACTATAAAAATTACCTTCGTTTGATTTTTTTTTAAAGTGACCCTTCCACCTTATGCATTAGATTTTCCTCCAAATTTTATGTTTCCAACCTTGGGTTGGACCAACAAATGGAATGAATATGACACTATGATTTGTAGAATCATAGCACTCAAAATAATCTTTCCAATGAGTATGATTTTGAACATATTTAGTTTGATTATTATATTTATTTTCTACTTTCTAGTAAACATAGGTTTTTCAACAATTGAAAAACTCTTTGTTCCACACACATGGAAAAATAGTAAAATAGATTTAAAAGAAAAAATTAAAATTAAAATATGCACTAGGTATTGATGTTTTTATTTCAAAAATCAAGAATAAGTCAATTCACATGCATACAAAAAAAAGTTGTGTATTATAGAAGTAAACTATGTCTAAATTAGAGTTAATCTCATTTCAAAAAGTTTTAAAAGAATTATGCAAAAAAAATTATAAAAAATATCTATGCACTAGATAATGGTGTTATGAATCTATGTTTAAAAATTTATAATTTATCCTTTCTATGAATAAATTTATGTCTTACGAAAGTAATGTCACTTTTTAAAAATATTATCAATTATGAAAAAAATAAGTTATTAAAAGTTACGTAAAAAAACTCACCAATTATTTCTTAACAAAATTTAAAATATATATTTATAATCTTTAGACAAAATATCAAAAATCACTAGTTTACATCATCTTCAAATTATTAATGATTTAGTTTCTATAGGTGTCAAAAAGTGGAAATTTGGTTCAATATATTGATTTTAATGTCCTACTTTGGCCAGAAAGTGAAACACATTATTGTGGGATCACCTAAATAAGTCTATAGATGTATGGCTTTGTGAGTAAAGGATGTAAGGAGCACTTAGCAATTTTCACTTTGCAAATTGCAAAGTGTAAACTCACTCCATGACTCGCCTATGAGGAATGTTGTGGGTTTATGGGGCATAGAGGAAAGTGTGTGCTTTGCATCATGTAAAGTATAAATTATAAATTGAATTTGCTACTCTACCACATTGCAACATAAACTTAAAACCTAAAAAATAAGCATAATCTGTCTAATACGAAAAATTGAACATCAAGGCATGCTACTAGGACTCACTAGAGTTGAAATTCACAATTCACAAAGCACAAATTTTTACTAGGGCCGACTAAAGCAATCTTGGATCAATTTTAAATGAAGGGCTAAAAAGGGAATGAGAAAAAATGAAGGCATAAAATTTAGACATTTGGGTGACAAGCCAATAGGTCCATTATTTTACATCGACCCCCTTTGATATCCTTTTATGTTTTTAATATTTATTACTTAACATCCCTGTTTTTGATTATTACATACTTTGAGATGCGTGATCATTTTAAGATTCACACATACCTCAAAGTAGGCACCTACAAAATGTGATGGTGAAATTTGTATACCCTTGTCATTTCCCATTTAGTTTTGTGCCCATTTAAAATTGTCTTAATACATATACATATCGATAAACTGCATAGTCTTGTCAATGGTTGGGCTCATTCTCCTTATCTATTACCTATCACTACAGACACATATTGTTGCACACTTAGCCCCATCTTATCCTTATAGCACATACTCTAATACATTTGCTTAATCCATACATTTATTACACTTATCCACACATCCACCCAAATGTAACCATTATACACCTAGATATGATTACTTGCCCCACTAGGGTCATTTTTCATAGTCATAAGGTCAATCTTAAAATTGTGGACTTGACCCTTGCCTTTTTAAAATTTAAATTCAAATTTTGGTTAACTAGCCCCCTTTGTTTTCCTGCCCTAAGTGGAGTAAATATATGTTTTGTAAAGTTTGATGTTATGTGCTATTGTTCAAAGACATTCACTAGCATTCATTTCAAACATCTCTCATACATGCAAAATCCACAAGTCCTCTTATTCTAAAGCATTAAAGGAACAAGTGAAACATTTGGATGTGATGCACTCAAAGGAGTAACAAATCTACATACATCATTCTAGGGTGCTTATCTACTGGATTTGAACATTTTGGGGATTTGACGTAGGAGAACATGGTTGTTTGTGACATAATGGTAGCTCTCCCAAGGTATTCTTAAATATTACAAGCCATCAAGCATTAGAAAAGAGTAGAGTAGCTAGAAGCAAACTAAGCATGCAATAGAGTAGAAATATGCATTATATGGAATCAAATTCAAATGCAAATAAAAAATCTACGATTGTGGACCTAACCAAAACTAATAGACTCAAATTTAAAAAGTACATAGATATAACTTGTAAAAATTGAGATGCTTCACTAATAGAGAGATCACACTTTCTAAAATAGAAATAATCAAGATTTAGATTTTTTTATCAATAACACTCATTCTTTGCTCTAGAATTAAGTATCTCTATGCATTGCACTTACTTATCATAACTTAAATATTTAATATTAGAAAGCACTACCACAACTATCACTTGTAATATCTAAGCATATTTATATTCTTCTTTAAATCGCATAGAAGAGAAAGTTTATTTTTCTTTACAAAGATGTTTGCCACAATAAAAACACAAATTAAACAATCAATAACGAGTGACAAGTATTTTTTAATTAATTTAAACTAAAATATAAACAATTTTCTTATATGAATTATATTAAAAATAATAATAATTCTCATTAAATAGATGCAAGAGACTAATAAAATGAAGACACCTTTCTTCGCAAAAGTATTTAAGAAATCTCCATAATTCAATTGATTCGCTTCTACATCTCAATCTGAATAGACTACCGTAATGCCTCCACCCACACCTTGCGACTCTTCTGCTCATGATCATGTTCATGTACCGCTAATATCCATCTAAGATAAATAGTATTCCAACCATTAGTACGATATGCCTTAAACGGATCTGAATCTTGGCTAATTCTTCACATACTTGAAAATCCATCGCTCGTAAGCAAAATGCTGCTCAAAAATTCGTCTGCTCTTAACCATTAATGGAGTCCACTCGTGTGTATTTCACGGGCAAGTGAGTGCTATAGAGACTACCATTCTATGTTGCACAGATTCTCCTCTTCTAAAACAGCTTTCTCGCTTTCTCATTTGTCACTCAACCGCAGGAAGCCACAGGAATCTTGATATCTCTCATTCTTACTTCTAAATGAAGGCAAATGGTGTTTGATGGTGATGTTAGGTGAAAGGAGACATTAGCAAGGCAGAGGATTTCTATAGAAGGGCCATAATGACTGATCCTGCAGATGGAGAAGTGCTGTCACTTTACAACCAATTCGTATGGGAAGCTTACAAAGATGGAGGCAGAGCACAAGCTTACTTTGATCAAGCAATTGAGGCCGCCCCTCATGACTGGTAACAAATTACCCGCATCCTTTTAAGCTCTTAAATCCGATTTTAATAGCTAATTTAGCAATGGATAATTCGCAATGGTTGATGTTGGCAGCTATGTATTTGCCTCTTATGCCAATTTTTTATGGAACTCGGAGGAGAGAAATGGAAATGAAAAATAGCATATCCCAACAAATTTTGAAAAAGATAAAGGGAAGTGCGTTTCAGTATTGCTTCCATGGCAAGCCTTTCTAAATTTCATATCCAAATATTAGGAGGTGATTAGACAGTGCTGCCATGGAGCGGGTGCGCCTGAGATTTCTCAGTAAAATGTAAAGTTAAATACAACAAATTGAAGCTTTTATCATTTACTATCCAGTGTTTTTAAGTTTTAGCAATAAAACTTCTTAAAGCTTCACTTTAAATTCCAACCTCCACAGGATTTCAACAGCAATTAAAAGTGGTGCAATTCAGTATCACTTCCATGGCAAGCCTTTCTAAATTTAACATCCAAATATTAGGAGGTGATTAGGCAGTGCTGCCATGGAGCGGGTGCGCCTGAGATTTCTCAGTAAAATGTAAAGTTAAATGCAACAAAGTGATTCTTTTACCATTTACTATCCAGTGTTTTTAAGATTTAGTAATCAAAACTTCTTAAAAATTCACTTCAAATTTCCAACTTCGACACTATTTCAACAGCAATTATAAAGGCTTTCAATTTAAACCCAACTTAAGAGCACTTATTAAATAGAAACCATTTTTGGCAATATTAAAAAGCTCGAGCCCATTGATTAAATTTAACGGTCGACTCTGCTTGTCAACATTTTTTTGTGATGGTTATCCTTTTAAAACTGATCTTTAAATAATAATATATAACTTAAATTTATATAAGAATAGTTTTGAAAAAATTGACGGTTTGTCCAAAATCTCCCTTCATGTGATTCAGTACTTCCAAAATAAAATATCCATCAGTCAAGCCCCTCGGTTTATAACCCAATCCATAAAATATTGTTTGTTATTTCCAGCACCTGTACTGTTAAGGCGTGCGGTAGACTTGCCCTTAAAAATATGAAGATGTGGCAATTGAGTATTTTCTTGTACCGAAGAGAATAATTTTTTCCATAAAATATATTTTAACATAATATTTTTCAGGCTAGACAACTTTTCTCACATCTGACCACTTTCAGGGACTGATAAATTCCCCGCCAGAAGAACATCAAGACCTTTTCACTACACGGATTTATGCAGTATTTATAATTCTCTTTTTCTATTTACATCTTAAGAAAATTTACACAATCGAATCTAAAATAATTCAAAAACATTTCAAAATAATATTATAAACTTTAGAAAAATTATATTATTTACAATTTTTTTCTGATAATTGCAGGGAGTATAATTATATCTACAAATTAGATGACAATTCATTAACTTGCTGTGTATATGTTTGATCTGTACCATAAATTCTAAACGCTATTATTTAACAATTCGTATTATGTATGAGGAATGTTCAAGCTTCGGTTTTATGTGAATATTTCCAGAATTGCAGTACTTATTAGAGCACGATATCTCATAAATAATTTGTTGCTGCTTAGCATTGGTTATCAGAAGTTTGATTTTTTAATTTATTTATTAGTCGTTTTTATTTTAACTGCAGAGAACAATCAAATTTACGGTATGAGATATTCGCCTAAAAACTCCTTGTATTAAATCTCTCTTAAACAGTCTAAGATCCAACTTACGGCTTAATATTCTGAAATTAGGAGAAATGGCGTACCTGTGCAACATCCTTATCGATTCTTATCGATTCTGAGGCTTCTAACTTCTTCCATTGATCTACCAAAGCAAGTCTCCTTCTGAAACCTTTCAAGTAGAAAGAAGACTCCTATATTTAAGAGCAAATATCAGAAAATTTTAGTCAACAATTTTCCTTGAATTCGGCAATAAGGGCGATCATTTATCAACTTGTACCTGCACCGTTCTTGGAGATTAATGTCGGTCGCCAGTGAGGCTGTTCTAGGAAATCATCAGGCCGCGATATTCCTGTAAGCGAAGCAAAACGTCCAGTCAAATTCCTCCTCAAAATGGGGAAACTTCTCAAGCTTATCCACTTGCTGAGTCAATTCTCATTATTGCAATGCATTTTCCGAAAGTTTCCTCTTTGACAGCCACGTGGAACTTTTTATTTTCCCGGCGCTTTGCCCGGCGTCCGACAAACTTTCTGAAAGCCAAAAAGGAAAGCCTTATCGCCTAAAAACTAATTATTATTGAATATGACTGCTGAGGAACTTCAATTTTTACTGAGAATAAATTTCCATCGAAGAGACTTATTTAACCACTACAAGACTAGCACGAAACCTTATTCTTGTTTTCATACGGACAATAAATACATTGTCGGTGAACGTACTTTTGGACTTCTATAGAAGTCTATCAAAACATCTTGACCCCAAAAAAAATGCATTGAGAGGCGAAGGTGTTGTTGGAGAAAATTGATTATTATGTAATTTGTAAGTTATATCTGTTTTGTCTTTTGTTGATGTTGATTCCTTTCTGACTTCTTTTATGATTTCTATCTTGAAAGTGTCTTTTGTACATTATTTTTTACTATTAATATATGCATTTTTTCAATTAAAAAAAAAGTAGTATTAAAAAGATCAAAATTCAATTTTTATAAGAATATCCAATACCAATCTTCTTTATTTTGGATTTGTTATGATTTGTCTTTTTAGTATAATGGTTAATATATAAGTAGTATTTTTTTTTTATTAATGATATAAGTCTAGATTAAACTTAATTTTAATCATTTTAAGAGATTCAATTTGATCTATATATTTATCTTTTCATGTTTCAAGTTAGTTTCATAGGTGTGGATTTACATCTAGTTAACAAACTATAATGTAAATTTAATTCGTAAATTTTTAGATTTAAATTTAATCCTTAACTCAAGCTAGTCCCTTTTCAACCAACCATTGCTTATCAATTTAAGTGCAAAATATTCAAATTTGTGTTTTGCATGTTGTATAAAAGGAAAATCCCTCATTCATTTTAGATAGAGAGGGAGGACAATCCATATAAGGTCATCAACATAGAGATGTATTTTGGATGCAAGGGCACAACCAAAAAAATCATATAAGAGAATATTCTACATCAAACCCTCGAGTCGAGCACCTTAATCATCTCTTTGAATTTTGAAACTTATAATATGAATATGTGTCACAACCCTCTTTTCAGTCTCTTATTATTTATATTATCATGAATAATTGCATGAGTCGATTGAAATTATTTTGTGATAAATATTGAACTTTTTATGGCACTTATATGAATATGAATATATGACATTTTATTCTTATATGACCATCTAGATTCATTGTTTCTTATAGTGTTGGACCATGATTTGATTATCATTATTTGACATAATAACATATGTTTTCCTATTTTTTCAAATATTTATAATGCATTTTAATCATTACAATAAAATTAGTAACAATGTTTTATTCCTAAAAACGATAAATATTAAATACATTATAATCATTCTTTTTTATTTACTTTACTCATTTATTTTATTTTCTTACTGTTACAAAACCTCACTATGGCACCACTACATGGGAAAGGCTAAAAATTGCCAAAGTCTAGTGGCTTGGAGGGAGAAAAGGTAACTACCATTAGAAATCATCTTAGACATTAAGGGTGCAAGCGGGAGGCAAGGAGACAAAGAGAGGGAGATGGAAAATTGGCAATGAAGGAAAGAAGAAGGTGAAAAGACAATTACAGACACTTTGCCACATCATTGGAGTTGGACATAGTGAACCTTATCACCATATTCTTTCAGGTCCATGGTTGCACATCATTTAAAATCCTTCATTGTTGTTGTAATTTTGATATAAATTGCTCTATTTTAATATCTATAGGTTTGAGGATGTGATTGATTTGGTGTTTATGCATTGATCAAAACCCATTTTTTATTATTAATATCATCCATAGATTTGTGGCTAAGTATTAAAACCTTTGTAGCTATGTATTTCTCCTTCATGATTGTACATTAATACTCCTTCATGGTTGTACATCATTTAAAATCCTTCATGACTACAGTAAATCTAAATGTGTATTGCTTTGAGTTTTAATTTGTGCTTGAATCAATCTAAAGATGCATTACTACGAGTTCCAATTCACGGTTATAAAAATTTGGATATGCATTGTTTTGAATTTTAAGTAAAATATATAAATGTCCATGGCTATATCAATTGATACTTATGCATTAATCAAAACCTTTTACTATTCTTAATATAATCCATAGGTATATGGCTATGTCAACTTATATCTAAGAATTGCTCTAAATCCTTTGTTATTTTTATTAGAATTGAACAAATATTGACTCAATACCCATTAGTATTGCATCGCTATTATTTTGACATAGATGTCTAAATGTTATCTATTAGTAATTATATGCTATGGTTATCAATTTATCAATGATTAATATTTCATAATTATCATGTATTGTTATCTATTATCATTATCTGTTATAATTACTGATTAATTGTCATTACTATTTTGTGGTTATTATTCAGATATCCATTTGCATTACATGCTATGTTTATTGATTTGATAGTCATTGATATTGCATGGTTATCATTTTTGTATTCATTTGTAATGTTTAGTTAATGATTTGATATTCATTAGTATAATTAATAATTTGATGTTCATTTGCATGCAATAGTTATCAATGTGATATTTATAAGTATTGAATAGTTATAGTTATTGATTTGATATTCATTTAAATGCAATATTTATCTATCTAATATTCAATATTATTGAATAGATATAGTTAATGATTTGATATTCATTTACATACACTAGTAATCAATTCATTAGTATTTAAAAGTTATAATTAATGATTTGATATTTATTTACATAATTCAATACATGTCTATGTGATATTCATTAGTATTGAATAGATATGGTTAATGATTTTATTTTCATTTAAATACACTAGTTATCAATGTGATATTTATTAGTATTGAATAGATATAGTTAAAAATTTGATATTCATTTGCATACACTAGTTATCAATGTGATATTCATTAGTATTGAATAGTTATCAATCGATATTCATTAGGTTTGTATAGTTATCAATTTGATAGTTCCTAGTATTGCTTGGCATAAGTTATCAAATTGGTATTTATTAATATTGATCTAAGCTATAGGTTTGCATGGTTAATAGCTAATATTATTAGTTAATGATTGGTATTTCTTAGAAGTTCATTTTTTTTTATTAGGTAAACATGGGAAAAGGGCCTTAACACATCACAAAATAGCCAAAGAGGCAAGTAGGATGAATCTCACCAACAGTGAGACAAGAAAAACAACAAAATAACAAATCTCCCAAGAAGAGAGATAAAATCCAACTACATAAAACAACAAGACTAGCAAAGCTTAGAGAGGAATTGAAAATAAAAGACCAACATAAGCTTTAGACTGAAGCAAGGAATTAGAAGTTGGTTTTGGAAAGAACCCAAAAATTGGCAGCAATAGAATGATCAAGGCGATTTGAAACCAAAATTTTGAAGAGGCCTCAAATGAGGGGTGAGACAGGAGTGGTATTCATGGGATACAACTCAATGAAATTCTTTCCAAGCACCACATTGAGTTCCTTGTTATCATGCACATGGATCCTTTGACATCATCATAGTGGTTTTCCAAAGAAGGGCTCACAACAGTCTAATCAATCTAACCTTACTATTGTGGACACACATTATAGTATCCAACACTTTCTTATCATAATGAGGTTGAGGACACTCTGCATCAGGTGTGGACGAATTGAAATGCACAGCATTAGAAGTTCATTTGTTATAAATGTGGTATACATATTGATTTGATCATTGATATTAGATCTATAAGGATGCATGACTAAATTTAGTAACCATTGATATAAATCCTTGATATTGTATTTATTTCTTTTGTCATATATTAAAAAATTATATTAAGTTAAATGATAATAGTTCTTGTATTGAATGGTTTAAATAATTTTAAATGATCATATTTTTCTCAAGAACATGAACATTTGAATATAAAATTTATAAAATTCATATATATGTCCTAGTTAATTAGATTATCAAAAATTGGCTCATGAAACTATTGTATGCTCTCACTTCACCCAATAAGGATCTTGGTGATCAAAAATGACAAATAATATTTTTTTATCTAACACGTGATTTAAATTGCAAGAATGATTTAATTGAATTACACATTTTAAGGTTTATGTCAAAATAAAATTAGATTTGTTAAGGTTTTAATTTTTTATGGTATTTTTTATAATGATTATTTAGAGGGAGATTTAATATTTGTTGGAAATACTATATTTCACCTATGGGATTTTAAATCTTGCTAGTTGGAATATTTGGTTTGGGTCCCTAGTTTATGGATATTATATTTGTTGATGCTTACAACACTTAAGGTATTACTCCATAATGAACTTGTTAAAATGAATAAGTAGGTGGTAGAACTTTTAGAAATATAAATATAAGACGTAAATTGAGTTAACTTTTGAAGTTAAACACATTGTTTGTATAGTGTTTTAGAGTGGATTTGATTTTATAACTTATTTTGTTTAGATTTATATATTTTTATGTGCATGATTAAGATTTTTATATATGGATTTGATTCATATTATGAGTATAAAGAATGAAATATTAGTTCTATTGATTGTGTGTGTGTAATTTAAAGTTGATAATGTCATAATATATAAAATAAACCGACTTAAAATGAATAAGAAAATAAGTTAATAGATATTGGATATGTATTTTGTAGATAGTTTGAGATATAGTTTGAGTTAAGGAAATATTGTATATTACTAATTATTTTGACTTCTTGTAGGTTACTTTTAGTAGATGATAAGTTTTCATAGTGTTATAGTGTCATATTTGAATTTCCATTGAACAATTATTTTGTTAATTATATGGATAAGTGGTCTAATTATCATGCTAGTTAGATGTGATAAGAATCAAATTAATTATGAATAAATTATTTTGAATCGGTTAAATTAAGATGTATTATTTTAAAAGAAACTTCTTTGGAATTAGGTAATTATACTTAATATGTAAAATTAATAAGCTCTTTGAATAAGGAGATCTAAAACTTGTTAGTCTGAATGAATAGGAAATCTTCCTTAGACCAAACTTGCATCTTAAGTAAACATGAAAGCATCATTCAAGCAAAAATTAACATCAAAAACATTTATCTAGAACAAGCTTGCAAGTAGTTTTTTTAATCAGGTTGCCATCCCTATTTCACCTAAGTGGGTGGTATTCAACGAAGAATTATATGGGAAAATGGATCTAGAAAGGGTTGTATACCCACTCATATAGTTGCATAAATATAAACTCAAATACAACTAAATGTGGATATAAGGTGTGTAAGAAGCCTAGGAAATGAAGGATGTTTCCAATACTTAGAGAGAGATATCATTGTAAGGATTTATAAGTTGTTCTTGAAGCTAACTCTAAATCTAACTGGTACTAAAAATAAAATATGATACTCATCGATACTCATAAAAATTTGCAAGTTGGATTTACCTTATACTTGTCTATTAGCCCATAATCCTAAGAAAGAGTACATGATATTTTATTTTTAGATTTTCAAAAAACCTCAAGATATAGTATTATGGACATACAATGTTTTTTTGTAAGTGAATCAAGATTTTATTGGTCTTGATGATTCTAAGACTCTAGCCGGAGGTTAATGATAATTATTCCTATCCTTGTAAGCCTATATGGTTGAATATATTACCTATCTTCTATTGGATAGAGGATTGGTCAAAATTATTTATGTTATATTAAGATCTTCTTGTATGGATAAGAATCCTAATAGATAGAAGAGTTTGGATTGGTTAATCATTTTTTGTCCTAGGGCAGGTGCATGGAAATGGGTAGCCATTTTGTAGACGCCTTTCAAAAAAAAAATTGAAAATTCATAATGCGAGCACGCTATGGATTGTTGTACCGAGCCTAAGGCTCGACAAGAACAAGCCAATAAGGTGAGTGCGTTATAACATGCTCGCATTATTTCTTGTTAAAAGCAAAAAAAAAAAAAGAGAAAACTTGTCATTCTTATTTCGACTCTTTTTTCTTCTAACCGCGGCCAAAACCCCCATATTTTTGCGCTCGCATTCTAGGAGGAGAAATTCAACAATTTTTTTCACCAACAATTGTTATTTCTTCGCAACAAGGAGGAGGTGTGAGAGGTAAGGATTCTATGGTTTTTGTTTTGAATTTGTTAGTTTTAAGTTGAATTTGCTAGTTTTAGGTTGAATTTGATATATATTTATTTGAATTTTTAGGAGATGCAAATCAACCTACAAACCCTCAAGATCCTCAACAGGAAGACCAACCAAATCCTCAAGATCAAAATCAACCACAACAACAACCTCCTCCACCAATCACTCAACCCCCTCCTGGCACTCAAAAAAATGTAATGAGTGAAATTGAGAACAACAAAAAGAAAATTGAGGATTTAATCAGTAGGTTGAGTGATCCAAATGGTTCAACCACAGAATGAATGACCCTAGCAAATTCATTGAAAGATATGTTAAAAAATGTAGATTCAATTAGCAATCAAATAACTGGATGGCAAGATAGGAAGCAGGCGGCTAGGGATTATTATGCAAATAAACTATCATACAAAGATGTAAAGGATTTTAAAATTACAAAAGGTGATTTGTGCTCATTATTCACCAACCCACACACAAATCAAAATCTTACCCTCAATGTGAAGAGGTTTCCTATCCATTGGTGCCACCAC
Organism: Sequoiadendron giganteum; assembly: GCA_007115665.2. Taxonomy (NCBI): domain Eukaryota; kingdom Viridiplantae; phylum Streptophyta; class Pinopsida; order Cupressales; family Cupressaceae; genus Sequoiadendron; species Sequoiadendron giganteum. The sequence goes on along the minus strand of CM021101.1, from coordinate 501,141,974 downwards.
CAATAGATTAGGGACCAATTTTATGATAGGTGATACATGGTCTTTGATTACCCACCGTGCAAAAATTATAAGGTCCCGCAATATTTCCTTAGGAAACTATACAGTGAGTTCATATTGAACAAAATCCCAAATTATTTTGATATGAGGGATTTCCAGGGGAGAGGTGGGGGGTCAGCTCAGGATAGACCCGGTGCACAGCCGAATCATACGCTGAAAGGTAGACGAGTTTTCGCTAGGCCACCTCGTGAGCATGTTGTTATGCCTTTAGTCGCAAAGGAAAGTACTGATGTAGAGACATTGCAAGCGATCAACACTTTGACCCAGAGTGTCATCCATCATACTAGCCATATTCTACAGTGCCATCCAGGGGATTTTTCGAGTGGTGACCTTCGAACACATGTGTGTCAATCTTGTGGGGCTACTTGTTCATATGACCCCACCGACACTCAAGAGACTGGTAGGTAGGATCCATCTATAGCTATGGAGATGGAGAGGGAAGCTGAAATTTTGCATGAGGCATATGGCATTGATAGTCAGGTAAAAGTTAGTGCATGTTCATTGAATTTCATTTATTAAATTTTGATTTTGAAATGCAAGATTAACTGAAAATGTTTTGTGATTTTAATAAAATTGTAGGGTCATAGTGTTGAGACTGCATACATGGGCCCCACACCAACTTATTTTTGTAGTACACCAATCGTTGGGATATTTAACTAGTAAACAATTATAAATTTATTGCAAGTTAATAGCATTGTCTTACGAATGGTAATTTAATATGCGATTTTGGATGTTGAACAGACTAATATTGGAGGTTTCGATGGAACACTTCCCAGTGGCGGTGGATTTACTCAAACCTACATGGAGGTAATAGAATAAATATTTTAACTAATGAATCAAGTACTTAGTAGATTTGTGTAGTTTATATGCACATCGTTGATTACATTGAATAATTTTTTGTTTTATTTTCAAATGTTGCAAGTTGAAACACCTCCGAATGTGATGAGGGCAATGGAGATTGGTGTGTCATCTACTATAAAATCCTCGATGGCTCTAACAAGAGAGGTATGAGGAAAATTAGTAAATTTCAATTTACATTTGTTGTTATAGATGTTAGTTAGTGAAAAATCAAACCATTATTGATTCACGTAGTTTAATTTCTATTTGTATAGTTTATACAAGGCTTGAACACACCTAAGCATGGGCGTGAGAATATTTCCCTCATGGAGAGAGATCATGAGATGGCGGTAAGTGATTATTTTGTCAAATATATCATTTTTTATAATGTAATTTCTATATATTCATGTCTTTACTTCTTATTGTAACAATTAAAGCTTCACCATGAACTAAACCCTAGGGGGAGGAGGAAGAGCACTCCTTGAGCACAGCAAAAATGAGTGACAGACTTATCACCATCTGATTGAAAAGGAAAGGGAAAGAATTTATATCTAGGGCATGGAGAGCAATTACTTTTGATTCCAAAGCCCTTTGTTGTATGCCTACAAGGCAGTTTTGTACATATTTGACATTGTATGCCTATATGAGATTCTTGTAAGCCTATATGGCTATTTTGTACATATATTTCACACTTATATCGACATATATTGATGTATGCCTACATGGCTATTTCATTAATACAAATATATTTTTATCGATGGTGTCCATATGTGTATTTTAAATTGATGGTTCAATAGATATGAGTTATGTGTATTCAAGTGTATACTTTACAACTTACATGTGTTTGAATGTATACTTTGTGGCTTGCATGTTTTCATGTGTATACCTTGTATTCGTGCATATAATTTATATTAATTTGTGTATACTATGTATTCGTGTGTATATTTTTTGAGGCTTATGTGTTTATGAGTACTTGTGCTTCCCTTATTGACATATGCATGGGTATGTGCAGGATCATCATGGAAAAAATAGGCCTTAAGTGGCAATGAAAAATCAGAGTTAGGCAACTTGACGTAAAAATTTGAATAAGTTATCTATATTATTTCAAAAATATGTAAAAATAGAATCTGTGGAAAATTGAATGTAGTTTCTAAACTACTAGGTTAATTTTTGTAAAATAAAAATCTATTTGGTGAAAAATTGAAATTTCAATGCAGTAGTACTTAAATTTCAGCAAAAAAATAAGAAGTAGGTGTTTGTCTGACCACCCTAACCATAATAAAATGATAATATTTTTTTACAATATTTTAGATATAAGTAGAAGACTCATGTACGGATGTGGTGCATATTTTTTTGTAATTTGTTTTACAAGTAAATAATTAATTATGATGTTTTTATTACAACTTTAAAAAAATATAAAAACTCGTATGTCTAACCACCTTAACTTGGTCAAAACTTCATGATTTTATTTTTATTTTTTTTAATCCTATAGTATGCCAAGCATAGAATGTGATGCATGTTTTGGATTCAAAAAATGTGATATCGTTTGAAAGCTATAGATGTTTTTCTATCAGGATATCAATCAGGTTTTTAGTCATAATTCTAATAGAAAATGAATAATAATTATTCATTAGATTCAAAATAAAGTATAATTTATATTGGTAGAAAGTTGAGAAGCTCCTTTACAAACCCTTTTCATTTCATCAATTTTGGCTAAAATAAAAGTCATCAGCCACATGGGCGAAGTTTGGAAAAGCAAGGTAAGTTGTTAAACACGTTGTTCGTCTTGAATTCTTAGGATTGGTAGGTGCGAACCAAATTCCAAAGCAAGCCCGAGCCTAATCCCTAGGCATTAGGATATCCGATTTGAATCCGATATCTAATATGTTTTAGATATGAGTTTTAAAAAAATTATACAATTTTTAATAAATGATTTCAAAAATGCAATAAAGTTTATAATTTAATATATGGGTATGTGCAGGATCATCATGGAAAAAACAAGTCCTTAAGTGGCAATGAAAATTCAGAAATTAGAGTTGGGCAACTTGACATAAAAATTTGAATAAGTTATCTATATTATTTCAAAAATATGTGAGAATAGAATCTGTGGCAAATTGAATGTAGTTTATAAACTACTAGGTTAATTTTTGTACAAAAAAAATCTATTTGGTGAAAATTTGAAATTTCAATGCAGTAGTACTAAAATTTCAAGGAAAAAATAAAAAGTAGGTGTCTGTTTGACCACCCTAACCATAATAAAATCATAATATTTTTTTATAAAATTTTAGATATAAGTAGAGGACTCATGTCCAGATGTGATGCATATTTTTTTGTAAATTTTTTTCAAATAAATAATTAATTATGAATTTGTTATTACAACTTTTTAAAAATATTAAAACTCGTATGTCTGACCACCTTAACTTGGTCAAAACTTAATGGAATTCATTTTTATTTTTTTAAATCCTATAGTATGAGAAGCATAGAATGTGACGCATGTTTTGGATTCAAAAAATGTGATACGGTTTGAAAGCTATAGATGTTTTTCTATTAGACTATCAATCAGAACTTTAGTCATAATTCTAATAAAAAATAAATAATTATTATTTATTAGATTCTAAAGAAAATATAATTTATACTGGTAGAAAGCTGAGAAGATCCTTTACAAACCCTTTTCATTTTATCAATTTTAGGTAAAATAAAAGTTGTCAGCCATATGGGCGAAGTCTAGAAAAACAAGGTAAGTTGTTAAACACATTTTACGTGTTGACTTTTAGGATTGGCAGGTCTGAACCAAATCCCGAGCCTAATACCAAGGCATTAAATTTTGTGTCAAAATATCGTATATCCGATTTGAATCCGATATATGATATCTTTTAGATCAATTTTAAAACAATTTATACAATCTTTAATATATTATTTAAAAATACAATTAAGTTTATAATTTAATATATATAATATCTAATAAATTTTATAATGTAATATATTTAATATACAATTTATGGTAATCTCTTACCGAATTATGTATTTAATATATAAGGGTATGTGCAGGATCATGATGGGCCAAAAAGTAGCGATATGTAAGCCATATGATGGCCCATGTGGCTGACGACTTTTTTTTACCCAAAATTGATGAAACGAAAAGGGTTTTTAGAGGAGATTCTTAGCTTTCCACCAATATAAATTATATTTTACTTTGAATTTTATAAATAATTATTATTCATTTTCTATTAGAATTACGAATAAAGTCCCGATTGATAGGCTGATTGAAAAACATCTATAACTTTCAAACGGTATCACATTTTTTGAATCCGAAACATGTGTCACATTCTATGCTTTGCATACTATAGGATTAATAAGAAAAAAAGAATTTCATGAGTTTTTGACCAAGTTAAGGTGGTTAGACAGATGAGCTTTTATATTTTTTAAAAGTCGTAATAAAAAATTCATAATTAATTATTTACTTGGAAACAAATTATAAAAAAATATGCATCACATTGGGACATGAGTCCTCTACTTATATCTAAAATATTATAAAAAATATTATCATTTTATTGTGGTTAGGGTGGTCAGACAAACACCTACTTCTTATTTTTACCCTGAAATTTAAATACTGCTACATTGAAATTTCAAATTTTCACCAAATATATATATATATATATATATATTTAAAATAAAGGTCTAGTAGTTTAGAAACTATATTAAATTTTCTAAAGATTCTATTTTTGAACTTTTTTGAATTAATATAGATAACTTATTCAATTTTTTGCGTCAAGTTGTCTAACTCTGATGTTCTATCTTTTTATTGCCACTTAATGGCCTATTTTTTCCATGATGATCCTGCACATACCCATAATATATTATTAAATGTATAATATTTGAATATTATTTGAATATTTTAGTTAATCTATAAATATTTTAATATTATTTCAATATTTTAGTTAATCCATAAATAATTAAATATATATATTACCAATTTATAAAATATTTAAATATTATCTCTTTCCCTCTCACTCTCTCCACCTCTATCTCTCTCAAGTCTCTCACTCAATCTCTCTCTCTCTCTCTATCTCTCACTCTCCCCTCTCCTTCTCACTCCCTCTCCTTCTATCTCTCCCTCTCTCCCTCTCCCTCTCTCCCTCAACTCTAAATCCTCTCTCCCTCTCCCACTCTCCCTCTCCCTCTCTCACTCTCTCACTCTCCCCTCTCCTTCTCACTCCCTCTCCTTCTACCTCCTCCTCCCTCTCCCTCTCATCTCTCCTCTCTCACATCTCACTCTCTCTCCCTCTCTCTCTCTCCTCTCCACTCTCTCTCCCTCTCACTCTCTCAATCTCCCACTCTCCCTCCCTTTATCTCCATCCTCTCTCCTCTCTCTCTCCTCTCCTCTCTCCTCCTCTTCCTCCACTCCCTCCTTTCTCCACTCCTCTTGTGTCTCTCTCTCTCTCTCTGTCTTGTCTCCGTCTCATCCTGTCTCTCCTCTCTCCACTCTTCCTCTCCTCTCGCTCTCTCTCTCCCGCTCTCCTTGTCTCCTCTCTCACTCTCTCTCTCCTCTCCTTCTCCTCTCACTCTCTCCCTCTCCTCTCATCCACTCTCCTCCCATTGTCTCCCTCCTCCTATCTCCTCTCCTATCTCCTCTCCCCTCTCCTCCTCTCTCCTCTCTCCTCTCTCCTTCTCCTCTCCCTCTCCTCCTCCCTCTCCCTTTCTCCCTATCTCCCTTCCACTCTCCCTCCCCCTCTCCCTCTCCCTCTCCCTTTGGTCTATGTGTGTACAAATCGGATATCCGATTTGTGGGCCATAGAAAAACCCCATGTGGGTCATTTTTGTGCATTCCAACGGACCCTGCATTCTGTTTGCAGCACTTTGCAGGCGACAAATGTGTGGTTTCAGACAGGAAGAGACATGCACCTGATAGTATAGAGGAGGATCAAAAGATAATCATAGAGTATCATTTTTATATGAGTGATGACAGATCTCACTCGTCCAAGTATGTCCAACATTGTTTCAAGAATTTTTTTGAGTTCTTGCAGGAGCATGATATAGCACTGGGCTGACATCTCATTTGGTTAGATAACTTTACAGGTCAATTCAAGAATGCTCGTATGTTTTATTGGTTGAGTAGAATGCATGTAGAGAGGGGTGTACCTAATATTTGGAGTTTTTTTGAAGCTAGGCATGGGAAAGAGGAGCATGATGGAGTAGGTGCATGTGTAAAAAGAGCTCTAGTTAAGGAGCAATTGAAGATTTCAGGAGCAAAATTTAGTGATGCACATTCTATTGTTGATTGGTGTAGTTTAGCATTGTCACAGGGAGGGACACTTGATTCAATAGTGCACAGATTCTTTTGGTTGGTTGAGGAGGGTACAATGGAGGCAGATTGGATTGTTATACAATCAAAGATTCTTCAAAGATGCATTCGTTTCGAAGCTTAGATGCAAGCACATGGACCATTTGGACACTACAGTTGGCTTGTTTTTGTTAGAGTTGTATTCAGTGCGAGTGGGATCAATGTGAGTCAAGTGAGTGGATGGATACATGGGTTCCACAGTATCTAACTCCTTTATCTCAAACTATATCCATGACAAATTACACAATGGAAAGTTCACTTGATTACGATCGACTTTTAGATCTACTACATCCAAGACATGTTTTTGTAGTTGTTGCACCGTAGGGGAATGAAGAGAGATCAGAATATTGGTTGGCTCGATGTGTGCGGGTAAAGCACAAGCTAACACAATCGATGGAAGATAATGATGGGTTTGTGTATCCTACAGGTTCAGTTGTGGTTGCAGGAACTTGGTTGCAAACATACATGATTAGAAAGAATGGCATACCTGCATTTGAAGACTACGAGAAACACAAAACCATTCTCATGTATTCACACCTTGTTATAACAGTAAATGTTAAGTTGTTGAAGCATCATGCCAAACCAAAGACAAAACAACTATGGACACTTAGTAATGTTGATCATGAAGCAATATTGGATACTCTTAAGCAAAGAGATGACCCTTTAGGCACACTTGAATAGCATATTCAAGAATGGAAAGTACAATGCTTAAGCCTTTTTTTTGTTGTGACAATATAGATATATCATTTGACAAATTTTGCAATATTCTTGGCATGATTGATCATGGACCTATTGCAACAATAGCCAACTCTGATCCTTTCAAAGAGGTATGCAACATATTCTTTTAATATAGATTGGTTATTCAAAGCATTTTTTATAGTTTGCATTACCAATTCATCATCATTCAGTATGTTTAGATTAATATGGATTTGTTAGTCTAAGCATATTTTTTGTTGTTACAATATAGATTTATCATTTGACAAATTTTGCGATATTCCTGGCACGATTGCTCATGGACCTGCTACAACAATAGGCAACTCTGATCCTTTCAGAGAGGTATGTGACAAATTACAATAATATCGATTGGTTATTCCAAGCATATTTTCTATTGTATGTAGTTTAATTGCTACATTGATGGTTTGTACAAGTGCTTGTCACTCGAAAATGACAACATACGACTCTTGTGGAAGACTGTGCCTTGAATGCCTCAAATAGGCAAATTTTGTAAAAATTGAATTTTGAAATGTGAAACAATGTAAAAAGGTCATAATTGTGTATAGGCATAATCTATATATTGTGATATTTTTTGAAATACGGTTCAAATTTTTGCCATTGTATTTAATCGAGCTCCAATCGAAGGTTTTCTTCCTGGTTCTTTCCTGTCGGTATGCTCATTTGAACCAGGTTTTGTAATATCTCCTATTTATATACAACAAATTACAATGGTTTGCCACTTTTTCGAAAAACAAAAAAGTAAAAAGTTCATTGTGAATTTCATTTTCCATGTAATTGATTCAAGTTGACTGGGCAAGAGCTAGGACTTGCAGAATCTTGATCCAACCTTAAATATTTCTACCTCCACATTTCATTGACATTAACACTTTGGACTCTTAAGGGAAAATGTTGCTCCGATGTGGCTCAAAACGATTCGACGTATTTGGGTGCAAGAGAGAACCATACCTAACGTAAAGGTACCCATCTAGATGTGTTGGAACAGTCCGTTGGGTCGTACGAGTTCGAGAATGAAAGTTGCACCACTTTGCAACTTTACACTGTTTGCATTTGGCAACTTTTCCCTCAACTAAAAACTCATCAATGCCACGGGAAAACGCCTTCGAGATAGAAAAAACCAAGAGAGGTTATTGTAGATGGTCTCAACACGATCTCATATCCTCAGATGAAGAGTCTGTAAGCATCACGGTTTCTGAGAAATAGTCTGTCAAAGTTTTCTGCCTTTTAGCACTTTGGACTCTTAAGGGAAAACGCCGCTCCGATGTGGCTCGGAGCAATTCGACGTATTTGGGTGAAAAAGAGAACTATACCTAGCATAAACGTACCCATTCGGATGTGTTGGAACATTATGTTGGGTCGTACAAGTTCGAGAGTGAAAGTTGCACCACTTTGCAACTTTACACTGCTTGCATTTGGCAACTTTTCCCTCAACTGAAAACTCATCACCACGGGAAAACGCCTTCGAAATAGAAAAAATCGAGAGAGGTTATTGTAAATGGTCTCAACATGATCCCATATCCTCAAACGAAGAGTCTGTAAGCATCACAGTTTTTGAGAAATAATCCGTCAAATTTTGTTGACACTGTGAATTGTGTAGAATGTAATGCAATTGTCTTCCAAGCATTGTGTGGAATAGTAGGTAGCTAGTTTCTTCGGTTCAAGCATTCTTTTGTAGTTAGTTCATTTCTTTTGACCATTGAGATAGAGTTAGAGGTTTAGGAACATGTCTTGATCAGGAGTGATCAGGAGGATAAGGAGTGGAAAGGCTTAATGAGTTTTGGAACTCATTTTACTGATTAAGGGTAGATTAAGGGCTTTAGTTCTTGGAGAATGTTAGTCTTTAGAGTAGATTAAGGGCTAAGGAAGAGTTAGAGACATTGCACCAAGATTGACTTGGTAGGTTGATTTGTGATGGTAGTGGGGTTGGCCAAGAGAACCAGGGGTACCTAAACATAAAGAAGGTCCTAAAGGTTAAGGTGATGAAGTAAGACACCAAGGAGATCTTGCAAGAAAGACCCAGAGCATGGAATAGTGATTGTTCCATCCAACCCTACCCTATCAGTCGGCCTCATCCATTTAAATAAAATGAGTATAAATTAAATAGCCATAGGCTATCATTTTATTTATTACAACTTAGTGTGATCGCTATCATGTATGAAAAATGTGGTAGCATAGACAAGGCAGTGGACTATTTGAAAAAAAACTTCAAAGAAATGTGGTCTCATAGAATTCAATGACAAACAAATGCAATTGACAACTGCTCATAGTTTTTAGTTATGCAATGTGAAGTAATTGTATAACTGCTTAGGTTGACTTTGTTAGAACTATATTGTAATTGAAATTTTTTCATCTATGAACATCTAGTTGTTAGTTATGCAATGTGAATTAATGATTTGAGTTTGAAAGATGTGTAATGCAATGTAATCAGCAATATAAATATAAACTACATAATATAACCATTCAGTTTTAAGCTATTGTACATTGATATTTAACCATTGCTCAAGATAAAATTTTCAAAGAGTTTAATCATGCACATGAGGAACAAATTAAATTTCGATTGTCAACTTCTATATATCAAATTATCCAATAATCAAGTGTATGTCCATATACAAAAATGGCATCGACGCCAACTCAAACAAAGTTTTACAAAATGTGGCATATGCCATCTCAATATGTATTCAAAATTTACATGCCAAAATGTCTATCTCATCCTAAACTACTGGTGGATCATCAAAATGGAGCCTCTTTGAAGCACTCGTTGGCTCTGAAGGTAGCTGCACAAGAAAAATTCAAACCACAATTGAGATTAGTTATACTATATAATTTAAAATCGAATAATTAACATCAAAATCAATATACATTGAATTTTAATTGAACTCTAAAATTGAAATCTTGATTACATGAAATATACATCTCTTCAAAGGGTCAGGAGTCCTAGAATATACCAAATCAACTTTTGAAATGCCAATCTATATATGTGAACAAAAACATAAAATTGATCCAAGTTAGCATATGATTATTGGTAATAAGAACTTATTTACCAAACACAAAATAAAATAAGCACATGTACCTCTTTAGGTTCATCTTTTTTTTTATCTCCTTCAGGTGTTTTAGCACCTCCTCTTTGATGGGTTTCAACACCTACTCTTTGAGGTGTTCCAATAACTACACCTTTAGGCGGTGTGTCCCTTGTCAACATATTTGTAAAGCTCATAATTGCCTGTAAATAAAATTGACAAGTACATATGAAACTACCAATCTATGTCAACGTATGTATAATCAATATAAGATCTTAAAAATCTTAATTCAATCCAATTTGAGTTCAATTACCTTCCCCTTATCTAGATTTTTGCCTCCATAGTCTGGATGAGGCTGCACCTCACTCACACTGGGTATTTCCTACATAAGGAAAACAAGATAAAAATATAAGCTATTATATAATTTCATTAATGACAATTCAAATGATAAGCAAGTATATAATATAAAATGTAAACGAGTGAGTGCGAAAATATATACTGCATGTGTGTCCAAGCCAAATGAAATAGCCCTAAGGGTTCTATCAGTCACCCATGCAAGCTCCTCATCAGACATCAACTATTAGATAGACCATGTAAATAAATATTAGTACTTGATACTATCTCTTATTAATATTCATTTAAAAACAAATGCAAGTTATGAAATTACAATTTAAATCTTACCTGTGTCACTATTCCAGCATCTCCCTCTCTAGCAGGAGAGGACTCTGTAGGGTGTGCTCCACTCCCCTACGACTGATCTATAATGTCTACATCATGGAGGTCATAATCAGAAGTGTCCAAGGGATGGTCAGCGGGCTGTACAGGAGGACCCAAGCATATTTGGTGGCACATAGTGCAAGCATGCGGCACAAAAATATGTGGACCTGAGGAGGATGATGCAGCAACACTCGAGCTTTCGCCAGCATAACCAAAATGTGGCTGAGCTGCTGTAGAAGCATGCGAAACCAAATGACCACTCAAAGAGTGAATAGCTTGAATAGTCTGTGTGGATGCATCCTCGATAATCTCTGGATGATATATTGGAGGTGGCGGTGGAAGGGGAGGAAGGGGAACATTTGGGCGCGGGACTACTCTAACTGCCCCTGGTCTATCTTGGGGCATACCTCCACCAACGCCTTGGAAGGGTTTAATGTCAAAGTAATTGACATGATGCCCTAACACAAACTCAGCATATAATTTTTTAATAAAGTAAAATGGTATGTCAGAATTATTGTTTGGTGGTTTATCAAAAACCATACACCAATGATCCTAAAAGTTAGCTACAATGTCCCTATGTATGCACCATTTTATGGAAATTTTTGTTTTATTAACATTCACTGGCAAACTGGTGTGGGAGTCAATGAATAAAGAGGCTATTTGGGCTTTGGTTATTTGGAGATCTTTCACATCATCATAAGACAATCCACATCGATAATACTCCCTCATGTCTTCTCGCCACGAATAAAAGGAATTATGTTGGGTGGAGAGGGTTTCTATATTTTTAATTATTTCTTTCAATGTGTTTGTCATATCTCTCAATCGAGGCATTGTCTGATAAATTTCACAAATGCCCCTCAATTGCCCCAATTTTTCACCAAGTAAGTCTTCAATTGGTGGCTGCGGAGGTGGTGGAGCATTTGGTTGTGGAAGTGGTGGAGCATTTGGCATTTGTGGATTTACATTCGCAACCATAATACCTTATTAAAGTTAAAAACTAATTAAACTAATTGAAATTACACAATATAAATGAAATTATTGTAAAAAAACCCTAGTTTTTAATAAAAATCCAAAAAAAACCATACTTTTTCACAAAAATCAATAACAAACTCTTATTTTTGATAAAAATACATCAACAACACTAATTTTTAATCAAGATCCATTTCAAAACATTGAGCTTTAATAAAAAATCAATGTAAACTCTAGTTTTTAAAAAAAATCAATACAAAACCGTATTTTTGAATTTTTCTTCATAAAACCTACTTAAACTTAACAAAATCTATTGAAAAATCGATTACAAGATCGAAAAAACCAAATACATTCAGATCAGAACGGATATCGGATTTGCTTTTCTCCTCTTGCGCCCACGTCAAACTGTGAGAAATGAAATTAAAGAGTCGACTATTTTTTATATACAATTTCCAGAAATCGGATATCCGATTTTTGGAAACTACCTTTGGTTTTTGGTTTGGGTAGAAGTAGTGTCACCCGAACCTAGAAAAGTCAACTAAGTCATTTCCGCATTTTTGAACAGATTCAAAATGTGATTTTTTCTCATTGCCACTTTTTGGTCCATCATGATCCTGCACATACCCATATATAATATACAATATAGTTTAAAATGTAATATATAATATACAATATATGATAGTCTCTTACCGAATTATATATAATATTTAAAAATTATTTCAATATTTTAGTTAATCTATAAATATTTAAATATATATATTACTAATATATATAAAATATTTAAATATTATCTCTTTCCCTCTCTCTCTCCACCTCTATCTCTCCCAAGTCTCTCACTCAATCACTCCTCTCTCTCTCTCTCTCTCTATCTCTCCCTCTCCCTCCCTCTCCCACTCTCCCTTTCTCCATCTCCCTCTCCCTCTCCCACTCTCCCTCTCACTCTCTCCCACTCTCCCACTCTCACTCTCCCTCTCCCTCTATCCATCAACCCTAAACCCTCTCTCTCTCCCTCCCACTCTCCTCACCCTCTCCTCTCCCTCTCTCTCCCTCTCCCTCTCCTCTCCCACTCTCCTCTCTCCCTCTCCCTCCCACCTCCATCTCTCTCTCTCTCCTCTCCCCTCTCTCTCTCTCTCCCACCCACTCCCTCTCTCCCTCTCTCCCACTCCCTCTCTCCCTCTCCCTCTCTCAATATAACACTCTCCCACTCTCTACCATTAACCCTTAGGTCTATGTGGGCACAAATTGGATATCCGATTTTTGAAACTTTGATGTGTAGAGCTAGAATCTTACCATTGCAAAACATTTTTAAATGTTTTCTATATCAGTTATTTGATTGGATCAGGTATCGGATTTGTGGACCATAGAAAAACTCCATGTGGGTTGTTTTTGTGCATTCCAATAGACCCTACATTCTTTTTGCAGCACTGTGCAGGCAACAAATGCACGGTTTCAGACAGGAAGAGACAAAGATCAAATTTTTGGAGCATCTTGTACTCAAATTTGTCATAAGGAATGTTTTATTAGCATCTTGTATGAGTTATAATGGGGAGCCGTAGTTGTCAGAAGAAAAAGCGTAAGTGAAAGATTACAAAAGAACAAATATCAGAATATAGACAAAGAGATAGAGAAGGTCATAGGAAGAAAAGACAGCGTATGTTAAATATTGGTGAACCTGAGCCCTATAGTCTTTCAAGTGAAGAGGAAATTGAATATGTTCAAGGTGAAAATGCAGAAGATGATATTGAAATTGGGAATGAAAATGTTCAATTTGATATTGAAAATGTTCAAGGTGAAAATGTTGGAATTGAAGATGTTGAACATGATATTCAAATTGGGAATGAAAATATTAAAATTGATAATGAAAATGTTCAAGGTAAAAATGTTTGAATTAAAGATTTTGAACATGATATTGAAATTGGGAATGAAATTATTCAAATTGATATTGAAAATGTTCAAGGTGAAAATATTGGAAATGAGGATGTTGAACATAATATTGAAGCAAGTGTAAATTATGTTTCATCAAATTACATGAGAAATGAAGAACCTTGTGTGTAAGAAATACATATTCCAAATTCAAGACCTTCAAGGACCCCTAAATGGTTAGTTGAAATTGATGATAACATTATAAACAATTTTGAAGGCAAGAGGTTAACACGAACTATTCGGTTGTGGGCTAGAATACTTTTCAACCAATATTTTAGTGATAACACATTGACCGAGCAATGCCAACTTTTTGTATAATTGCTAAAGATGCAAAAGATGAGACCTTTGCTAGCCAAATTGAAGATTCATGTGAACAAGAAGACCGAAAAAAATTCTATTATTGTCAAAAATATTTTTAATGATTTCAAGTCTATTGGAAAAAATAACAAGGAAAAAGATAAGATAGTTGCTCGGAGAGTCATTACAATTGCCCTAGTAAGCCATGAATTGAAAAAGGATCGCTTTATGAGACAAACTTGTATTGATTTTGACGTAAATCGTAAAAATTTGGATAGAGCACTTGCAAGAAGACAAAGAATGGATGATCCTCTTCAAAATGATACATGTGCTTTTGTCGGGAGGCTTCCACGTGTTGATAAGAAGCTAACCGATAATGTAAAGTAGGCAATTCAACAATTTTGGCATGATAACTCTAGAGTATCACCCAATGCAAAGGATTTTTTAAAGTTAAGAATTGGCAATCAAGACCGTACACCGCATCTTAAACATTTCTTGGAATCAAGCCAAACAATGTTGTTCAACAAATTTATTGAAACACATCCAAATATGGAAATATCGTAAAGGACTTTTGAAGGTTTGAAGCTATTTTATTGTGTGCCTCTTAAGATTTGTAATACTTGTTGCAAATACCATGTGGAGTTTTCAATGTACCATGAACTATTATGCTATATCCGTTCTACTTTGCATACTAATGAAATGTTGCAGGAGTGTGGTTCAATACTTCTTTTGAAATCATCAAGGGACTTGCTAGATCTATTTTTATGTTCTAGAGATGATGGTTCATTTTTCTATAGAAATGATTGTTTAAATGTGAAGTGTTCACAATGTGGTGGCTTGTCAAAAAAAAATTCAATTTTTTCATGAGGGTTCCAAACATGAATTTGGAAAGAATCTTGTTGAAAAAAGAGATATGAGATAGTCAAATATACTTTGCAGAGTGGAGGTGAAGGTTCTAAATGCGAGTTGGTTACAAAATTATACAGTGTTGCTATTTTATTTCAGATTTTAAGGACAATATTTTCTACAAGTATGCAAGGCATAGTCATAGGTCTCAGTGGTTGGATCAATAATTCAGGATATGTAAGGACTCTTTTCCAATTGGAACTATTAAATCAATGGTTGATTTTTCAGAAAACTACACATTGCAACCACAAAACGAGGTTCAATCTCAGTATTACAATTCCATTCAGATTGCTATTTTTGTCCACATAACGTTTAGACATGCACCTGATAGTACAGAGGAGGATCGAAAGATAATCAGAGAGTATCATTTTTATATGAGTGATGATAGATCTCACTCGTCCAAGTATGTCCAACATTGTTTTGAGATATTTTTTGAGTTATTGCAAGAGCATGATATAGCACTGGATCAACATCTCATTTGGTCAGATAACTGCACAGGTCAATTCAAAAATGATCGTATATCTTATTGTTTGAGTAGAATGCATCTAGAGAGGGGTGTACCTAATATTTGGCGTATTTTTGAAGTTGGGCATGGGAAAGGGGAGCATAATGGAGCAGGTTCATGTGTAAAGAGAGCTCTAGTTAAGGAGAAATTGAAGATTTCAGGAGAAAAATTCAGTGATGCACATTCTATTGTTGATTCGTGTAATTCAGCATTGTCACAAGGAGGGACACTTGATTCAATAGTGCGCAGATTCTTTTCGTTGGTTGAGGAGGGTATAGTGGGGGGAAGATTGGATTGTCATACAATCAAAGATTCTTCAAAGATGCATTTGTTTCGAACCTCAGATGCAAGCACATGGACCATTTGGACACGATAGTTGGCTTTTTTTTTGTCAAATTTGTATTCAGTGCAAGTTGGATCAATGCAAGTCAAGTGAGTGGGTGGATACATGGGTTCCATAGTATCTAACTCCTTTATCTCAAACTATATCAATGACAAATGACACAATGGAAATTTCACTTGATTACGATCGGCTTTCAGATCTACTACATCTAGGACATGTTTTTGCAGTTGTTGCACCGTAGGGGAATAAAGAGAGATCAGAATATTGGTTGGCTCAATGTGTGTGGGTAAAACATAGGCTAACACAATCAATGGAAGATGATGATGGGTTTGTGTATCCTATAGGTTCAGTTGTGGTTGCAAGAACTTGGTTGCGAACATACATGATTAGAAAGAATGGCATACCTGCATTTGAAGACTACGAGAAACACAGGTAGCAACAAATGTTAAGTTGTTGAAGCATCATGCCAAACCAAATACAAAACAACTATGAACACTTAGTAATACTGATCATGAAGCAATATTGGATACTCTTAAGCAAAGAGATGACCCTTCAGGCACGCTTTTATAGCATATTCAAGAATGAAAGGTACAATACTTAGGTTCATTATGCTTAAGTTCATTAGTGTTCTTTATTTAATACTGATATTTTGTATACTATTGCAATGCAGGTGTCTTTAATAGTGATATTTTTGGAACGATTGATCATGGACCTGTTGCAACAATAGCCAGCTTTGATCCTTTCAGAGAGGTATGCAACATATTACAATAATATAGATTATTTATTCAAAGCATCTTTTATAGTTTTCATTACCATCTCATCATCAATTAGGTCATTTAGAATAATATAGATTGGTTATTCTAAGCATATTTTTTGTTGTGACAATATAGATTTATCATTTGACAACTTTTGTGATATTCCTGGCATGATTGATCATGCACCTACTGCAACAATAGGCAGCTTTATATGAAAAATGTGGTAGCATAGACAAGGTAGTGGACTATTTGAAAAAAAGCTTCAAATAAATGTGGTCTCATAGAATTCCATGAAAAGCAAATGCAATTGACAACTGCTCATAGTTTTTAGTTATGCAATGTGAAGTAATTGCATAACTACATAGGTTGACTTTGTAAAAACTATATTGTAATTGAAATTTTTTCATCTAGAACATCTAGTTGCTAGTTACACAATGTGAAGTAGTGATTTGAGTTTGAAAGATGTGTAATGCAATGTAATCAGCAATATAAATCTAAACTACATAATATAACCATTTTTTTTATGCTATTGTACATTGATATTTATCCATTGCTCAAGATAAAATTTTCAAAGAGTTTAATCATGCACATGAAGAATAAATTAAATTTTGATTGTCAACTTCTATTTATCAAATTATCCAATAATCAAGTGTATGTCCATATGCAAAAATGGCATTGACGCCAACTCAAACAAAGTTTTACAAAATGTGGCATATGCCATCTCAATATGTATTCAAAATTTACATGCCAAAATGTCTATCTCATCCTAAACTACTGTTGGATCATCAAAATGGAGCCTCTTCGAAGCACTCATTGGTTCAAACCACAATTGAGATTAGTTATACTATATAATTTAAAATCGAATAATTAACATCTAAATCAATATACATTGAATTTTAATTTAACTCTAAAATTGAAATCTTGATTACCTGAAATATACATCTCTTCAAAGGGTGAGGAGTCCTAGAATATACCAAACCAATTTTTGAAATGCCAATCTATATATGTGAACAAAAACATAAAATTGATCCAAGTTAGCATACGATTATTGGTAATAGGAACATGTTTACCAAACACAAAATAAAATTAACACATACCTCTTTAGGTTGATCTTTTTCTTTATCTCCTTCAGGTGTTTCGACACCTCCTCCTTGAGGTGTTTCAACACCTACTCCTTGAGGTGTTCCAATACCTACTCCTTTAGGCGGTGTGTCACTTGTCAACAATGATGTATAGCTCATAATTGCCTGTACATAAAAATGACAAGTGCATATGAAACTACCAATCTATGTCAATGTATGTATAATCAATATAGGATCTTAGAAATCTGAATTCAATCCAATTTGAGTTCAATTACCTTCTCCTTATCTAACTTTGCACCTTCATAGTCTAGGCGAGGTTGCACCTCACTCGCACTAGGTATTTCCTACAAGAGGAAAATAAGATAAACATATAAGTTATTATATAATTTCATTAATGATAATTCAAATGACAAGAAAGTATATAATAAAAAATGTAAACGAGTGAGTGTGAAAATATATACTGTGTGTGTGTGTCCAAGCCAAAAGAAATGGCCCTAAGGGTGCTATCAGTCACTCGTGTGAGCTCCTCCTCGGACATCAACTATTAAATAGACCATGTAAATAAATATTAGTACTTGATACTATCTCTTATTAATATTCATTTAAAAATAAATGCAAGTTATGAATTTACAACTTAAATCTTACTTGTGTCACTATTCCAACATCCCCCTCTCTAGCAGGAGAGGACTTTGAAGGGTGTTCTCCACTCCCCTGCGACTGATCTATAATTTCCACATCATGGAGGTCATAATCAAAACTATCCAAGGGATGCTCAGTGAGTTGTACTATAGGACCCAAGGATATCTAGCAGCACATAGTGCAAGTATGTGGCACACAAATATGTGGACTTGAGGAGGAGGATGCAACAACACTCAAGCCTTCGCCAACATCACCAAAATGTGGTTGAGCTACTGTAGAAGCATGTGAAACCAAATGACCACTCAAAGAGTGAATAGCTTGAATAGTTTGTGTGGTTGCATCCTGGATAATCTATGGATGATATACTAGAGGTGGCGGATGAAGGGGAGGAAGAGGAAGAAGGGGAACATTTGAGTGCGGGACTACTCTAATTGCCCCTGATCTATCCTGGGGCATACATCCACCGACACCCTGCAAGGGTTTAATGTCAAAGTAATTGACATGATGCCCTAACAAGAACTCCACACGTAATTTTTTAATAAAGTAAAATGGTATATCATAGTTTTTTTTTGGTGGTTTATCAAAAACCATACACCAACGATTGCAAAATTTATCTACAATGTCCCTATTCATACACCATTTTATAGAAAGTTTTGTTTTATTAACATTCACTGGCAAATCGGTGTGGGGGTTAATGAATAAAGAGGCTATTCAGGCTTTGGTTATTTGGAGATCTTTCACATCATCATAAGACAATCCACATGCATAATATTCCCTCATGTCTTCTTGCCACGAATGAAAGGCATTATGCTGGGTGGAGAGGGTTTCTATATCTTTAATTATTTCCTTCAATATGTTTGTCATATCTCTCAATCAAGGGATTGTCTTATAAAATTCACAAATACCCTGTAATTGCCCCAATTTTTCACCAATTAAGTCTTCAATTGGTGGTTGCGGAGGTGGTGGAGCATTTGGCATTTGTGCATTTTCATTCTCAACTATAATACCTTATTAAAGTTAAAAACTAATTAATCTAATTAAAATTACATAATATAAATAAAATTATTGTAAAAAACCCTAGTTTTTAATAAAAATCCAAAAAAACCCTAGTTTTTTACAAAAATCCATAACAAACTCTAGTTTTTGATAAAAATACATCAACACTAGTTTTTAATCAAAATCCATTTAAAAACATTAATTTTTAATAAAAATTCATTGTAAACTCTAGTTTTTAATAAAAATTAATAAAAAACCCTACCTTTGAAAAAAAAAATTAAAAACAACTTAAAATTATAAGAATCTAATTGAAAAATTGAATAAAACATAAAAAAACCAAAAACTTACCTTTCAGATCGAATCTCTCATGAAATCGGATATCAGATTTCTTCTTCTCCCTGTGCGCCCACATCCAAATTGTGTGAAATGACTTTTAACAGTCGGTTTTTTTATTTATATAGGATTTTCAAATCGGATATCCAATTTGCAAAAGTAGGTTTGGGCATTTCTTTGGAGCAATGTACTAACACCTGAACCTAAAAAAAGTGAAGTCGGCATTTCCGCATTTTTGAGTCAATCCAAAATGTGATTTTTTTCCATTGCCACTTTTTGGCCCATCATGATCCTACACATACCCACATTCTTGACTTATTCACATGTATAATTATTAATTGGTTAGCCCTAGCATTGATCATTGTTGTCCTTCATGGTTTGTCTTGAATATTAATTGATTAATGCTAAACAACTTTATCTAAAAGAAAAAAACATATTTACAATTGGAATTCCATGAAATGATTCATAGAAAGATTCCAATATGTTCTTGATGCGTCACTATCGAAAGATTTATATGTCAACTTTTTGCAATATTATTTCTTGTATATGAAATGAACTTGGGAGAAAGCAAGTTATAATTTATAATACAAATAAGAAATGGACTCAACGTTGTCCTAGACCCCCAAATAGGTCTATTTACCAAAGCAACACGCTCTCAATCACTCTTTGAATTGCAAAGAACCATTGGTGATGCAGAGTGGCTCAACCAAGTTGTGATTTGACACAACTTCTCTCAAATATGCCCACTAAGACTCCAACATTCACTTGACTCAACAATAAGAACTCTCATATTCATTTATGGTTTTGCACCAAACCACTGCCAAAAGAAAGCCAACTCAGCCCTCTTTCAATCCATGTCAATCTTGGGACCATACAGGAAAGATGGAGGTCGTACCAAGTACAGGATCAACAAGTTTGTATCAAAAATCTAAAAAATAGAGAACAATGTGAATAATTATTATTAGATCTTCTCCAAAATTTCATCAACAACCTCCATTCAAGCCTCTCAAGGCTTTACATAGTGTTTTACACCCTTCTCTAACTGATCCACACCCTCAACTAACTAAAAACCAACTTTCAAAAAAAGTAACCGTTGCATTTCAAATTTGTTGCTTTAAGCAACTTACAAATTTGCAACTTTAGACTCCTCCAACCTAATGAGTACATCTAATTAACTCTAAAACCACACAAATGGCTTACAAATATCCTTATTACATCGAGAAAACTCCATTCTTTCACAATCATATACAAATTTACAAATTTTCCTTCAAAGGCTACAAAGACAACTTCTAGTGCAAGATTGAAATTTTCACATTTTTTATCACTAGACCCAAAATTCACCTTAAAACATACATAATCATCTTAATTGACCTTATTCAAGACAAATCATTCTCAAAATACCCACAACCTATTGACCAACCTATTCACCATTAGATAATCACTAAAACCACTAAACTAGACCTTCTTCATCAAATGGAGGAACAAGGTGCTCTGCACCAATGATCATATGCTTTTTGTGTGGAATACTCAAACTTCTCAACCGTCATTTATATTTTTCTATTTTCCAATGTTTTGCATGCCATCATAAGGGATCAAGCCAGTTGAACGCAAGTCGGATCAATTCCACGTATTTGGGTGTGAAAGAGGACCATGCCTAGCATAAACCTACCTATTGGGATGCATTGGAGCAGTTATTTTGGTCACACGAATTGCAAAACGAAAGTTGCACCACTTTGCAACTTTGCACAAATTGAATTTGACATTTTTTCCATCAAGTGAAAATTTGTCGCAATAGGAAAACCACTCTGAGATAGCCAAAACTAAGAGAGGTTTTTGTAGAGGAGCCTAACACAATCCTATAGGATCAGTAAACATCATGGTATCCAAGTAATAGCATGCTGGAGTTTGCAGTCATTTTGCACTTTGGACCCTTAAGGGATCGATACGGTGGAACGTAGCTCAGAGCGATTCCGTGTGTTTCGGTGTGAAAGACGACCATGCCTAACGTAAATATACCTATTTGCATGCATTGGAATAGACCAATTGGTCACATGAGTTGCAGAGAAAAATTTGCACCACTTTGCAACTTTGTACAGCTTGAATTTGATAGTTTTTCCATCAAGTGAAAATTTGCCAACTTGGGAAAACCACTCCGAGAAAGCCAAAACCGGGAGATTTTTTTGTAGAGGGGCCCAACACAATCTTGTTGGATCAGATGATAATTTTCTAAGCATCACAGTATCCGATTAGTAGCATGCTAAAGTTTGCAGCCATTTTGCACTTTGGACCCTTAAGGGATCGATCTGGTGGAATGTAGCTTGGAGCGATTCCACGTGTTTGGGTGCAAAAGAGGACCATGCCTAGCGTAAACATACCTATTCGTATGCATTGGAATAGTCTATTTTCTCACATGAGTTGCAGAACGAAATTTGCACCACTTTGCACTGCTTGCATTTGACATTTTTTCCATCAAGTGAAAATATGCCACCACGGAAAAACCACTCCAAGATAGCCAAAACCGAGAGAGATTTTTGTAGAGGGGCCCAACACAATCCTATAGGATTAGATGAGAAGTTTCTAAGCATCGCGATATCTGAGTAATAACATGTTGAAGTTTGTAGCCATTTTGCACTTTGGACCCTTAAGGGATCGATCCAGTGGAATGTAGCTCGGAGTGATTTCGCATGTTTCAGTGCAAAAAAATACCATGCCTAACATTAAAATACCTATTCGAACGTGTTGGACCAGTTAGTTTGGTCACATGAGTTGTAAAGTGAAAGTTGCACCACTTTGCAACCTTGCACAACTTGAATTTGACACTTTTTCAATCAAGTCAGAATCTATTGCCACAAAAAAACCACTCCGAGATAGCCAAAACTGAGATAATTTTTTCTAGAGGAGCCCAACATGATCTTGTAGGATTAGATGAGAAGTTTCTAAGCATCACGGTATCTAAGTAATAGCATGTTGAAGTTTGCAGCCATTTTGCACTTTGGACCCTTAAGGCATCGATTTGGTGGAACATAGCTCAAAGCGATTCCGTGTGTTTCGGTGCAAAAGAGGACTATGCCTAGCATAAACATACCTATTTGGATGCGTTGGAACAGTCCACTTGGTCACATGAGTTGCAGAGTGAAAGTTGCACCACTTTGCAACTTTGCGTAGCTTGAATTTGACACTTTTTCCATCAAGTGAAAATCTGCTGCCACAGGAAAACCACTTTGAGATAGCCAAAATTGAGAGAGTTTTTTGTAGAGGGTCCCAATGTGATCCTGTTGGATTAGACAAGAAATTTTTAAGTGTCACAGTTTCCGAGTAATAGCATGATTAAGTTTGCAGCCATTTTGCACTTTGGACCCTTAAGGGATCAATCCAGTGGAACGTAGCTTGGAGAAATTCCGCGTGTTTTGGTGTGAAAGAGGACCATGCCTAGCGTAAACATACATATTCAAACATGTTGGAACATTCCACTTAGTCACATAAGTTGCAGAATAAAATTTGCACCACTTTGCAACTTTGCACTGCTTGCATTTGATGCTTTTTCCATCAAGTGAAAATTCGTCGCCACAAGGAGACCGCTCCGAAATAGCCAAAACCGATAGAGGTTTTCTTAGAGGGTCCCTACATGATCCTTTAGGATTAGATGATAATTTTTTAAGCATCACGGTATCTGAGTAATAGCATGCTGAAGTTTGCAGCCATTTTGCACTTTGGACCCTTAAGGGATCGATCTGGTAGAACGTAGCTCAGAGTAATTTTGAGTGTTTCGGTGTGAAACAAGACCATTCCTAGCATAAAAATACCTATTCATATGCATTGGAGCAGTTATTCTGGTCACACGAGTTGCAGAGAAAAAATTGCACCACTTTGCAACTTTGCACGGTTTCAATTTGATACTTTTTCCATCAAGTGAAAATTCGCCGCCATAGGAAAACCACTCTGAGATAACCAAAACCAAGAGAGGTTTTTCTAGAGGGGCCTAACGCAATCCTATAGGATTAGACAAGAAATTTCTAAGTGAAAGGGAATAAGTTTTATGGGCTTTGTGTTGCTGCCCCTGTAGATTTTGATGGAAAAGGGCATGAAAAATGAGGTTTCACCCTAGGGTTTGATAAAATATTGCATGTAGAGGTTGGGTGATTGTATTTTGAGTTTTTGCAAGTGATTTTAAGAAGTTCTGAGGTGGTGGCATGTTCTGGTAAGGTGTGCAACCATTCCTTTGAATAAACCCTCCTTATATTAGCATAAAATAAGGGTTTTGGTTTGGCATGGTGGAGTGAGTTAAACCTAAGAAAAAATGCAGATCTGAGGGTTTGGATACATGATAATTGTTTCCCCAACAAGTTAAGGGGGTTCTTCAATGTTTAAAGGTATGTTCCTTTTCAAATTAGGCCTAGTTAGCCTAATGAGGACAGCAAAGAAGGTCATTTTTTATGCACATTTTCCAAGATAGTCACTGTAGATTTTGAAGTATGTGTTGTAACTCAATAATAGCTATCTATATCAATCATTTTTTTGTGAATTCATTTGAGAATATTTCCTCAAAACACCACTTGGAGCCACTCTTTTCACTTGAAAATTCATCATAAAACCCTTTAGCAACAACTCCACCTTTGTTTCTTGAATTCCCCTACACAAATAAACACATAGACACCTAAAAAATCCTAATACTAACTTACAAGACACTAATCTAAACTATCAAATTCAGTGGAGTAGTCATTATTGCTTTACAGACTGAGTTGAGAAAAATCAGTTGAAACTGATGATGAACTCAATGGATACCCTCCTAAATAGATTCAAATGAAAGATACTTCACTATTCTACCTTAAACAACAAGATTCAAGTCCTTAAACTACTGTATAGATCGTACAAGCTAATGAACAACTAGAAAAACTCATAAGATCACTAAAATAGGGACTTTATTGATTGTAAATATTGAAGAATACAAAAGATCTTTTTTTACCTCGACCTTACATGCTTTATATCACTTCTCTGATCACCTAATGACCTCTTTGAGACTTTGAATACATTACATATGACCTTTACATGACCTTTTTCACATTATTTACATTTGAAATTTCAAATTTTGCAAATTTGCTTATTGAAGGCATTTATAGAACAAGGTGCTATTGCACCAAACATGAACTCCAAAATTACAATATTTGAGTAAATCTCATTATGTAAGTAAATCTCATTACAATTCCTTAGGTACTTCGTTCTCACAGATCTTTTACAATGTCACTCATACATTCAAGATTCTCTTTAAATGTCTACATCATAGGTGCTCATTACGAGGTTAACTTCAATTGAGTAACTTGAGATTCCCTCGCTAAGCTTCCCACACTCTTTTATAATGGCTTGAAATCAAAATTGAGATTTTTCAAGATCATCAAAAAAAGGATGTTGCATTGCTTTTTTGGCTGAGATTCTCTTTGATGGCTCATAAATCAGTATTTTCTGCAACGAGAGATCAATCAATTTTTAGTAGTTTACTTACAAATATGCAAAGTAAAAGAAAAAAAGAAAGAGCATCCAAAATGGAAATGAAATAGAAATAGATGGAAGGCACTTACAAATAGGCATGCAAGTCTCACAACTTAGTCACTCGTGGTCATAAATCTTCACTGGGAATTCCAACATACCTATTGCACACAACACCTCTCATGAATAGAGTAAGTTGAAATTTAAGATGCTCTTATAATGTCTACATCATATCTGCTCATGATAAGGTTAACTTAAAATGAATAACTTGAAATTCCCTCACCAAGCTTTGCACACACTTTTCTAATGGCTTAAAATCATGATTGAGATTTGTTAAGATCATCAAAAAAAGGATGTTGCATTGCTTTTTTGGCTGAGATTCTCTTTGATGGCTCATAAATCAATATTTTCTGCAACGAGAGATCAATCAATTTTTAGTAGTTTACTTACAAATATGCAAAGTAAAAGAGAAAAAGAAAGAGCATCCAAAATGGAAATGAAATACAAATAGATGGAAGGCACTTACAAATAGGCATGCAGGTCTCACAACTTAGTCACTCGTGGTCATAAATCTTCACTGGGAATTCCAACATACTTATTGCACACAACACCTCTCATGAATAGAGTAAGTTGAAATTTAAGATGCTCTTATAATGTCTACATTATATCTGCTCATGATAAGGTTAACTTAAAATGAATAACTTGAAATTCCCTCACCAAGCTTTGCACACACTTTTCTAATGGCTTAAAATCATGATTGAGATTTGTTAAGATCATCAAAATAAGGATGTTGCATTGCTTTTTTGGCTGACATTCTCTTGGATGGCTCATATATCTGCATTTTTTGCAAGGGGACACCAATCACTATTTAGTATGTTACTTAAAAATACACAAAGTAAAAGAAGATGATAGCATTGGCATCAAACAAATTAATGTGCATACAAGTATAAATTAATAAGAACCAATGTGCATATACTTCCAAATTAATCTAATGAACCATTTGGGTCTACTCTACTCTTTATTGTGTCAAGTATTGCCTCATGGTCAGACTCACGGACCTTCCACAAGGTCTTGTTCAAAGGTCTACCCCCCATATTTGCTCAAACGAACATTGGATACCACGACAAGGTTCGAGTAATGAATAATCTTACGATGTGTGTCAAAGTCCTGAAATAGCCAATATTTAACACTCGAATGTGGGTACCTTCTAAGCCATGTTCCAGTAGCCACAACTGATCCTATAGGGTATTCGATGTTTTCTCCATCTATAACTAGGGCCTCCAATTTATTTTTGGCCTTAACAAAATGACACAAGTAATAGTTTGTTCCTTCTTCATTGTCTTCATCTGCAATAACTACATAAACATGCTCCGCATTGATATGTGCAGAAAATATCTTGAAATTTGTCAATATTACGAATATAGTACAAAGTAAGATAACAATATGGAATTTCAACAACTAAGCAAGTAAATATATGACCTAGTTGAACTAGATCTGATACGTGGTCAAATTCGACCAATGATTCCATTTGTTTTAGTTCCAATGTTGTCGGAGGGTGATACGTGTGAAGTGGGCTAAGATAACTTTTCAACCATTTTTCAACCCACTCCCCTGACTCACAATCGTTTCAGGTTTGCATTGTACATGAAGAACAAAAGCATGCCATATTTCATGTATCGATACTCCATGAACCTGCATTTGAGCTAAGGAAAGAGTGTACCTCACTTGATCCTATTAGTGTACAATAGTTTTCATATGGTGCAATGTTAGTATCATCCATCATCCAAAAAAATCTATGAACTAAAGACATACCTTCATTACTTGGACCCATCAAAGCATTACACCACTCGACGATTGATTTTGCATCTGTCAAATTTGCATTGTCTTTATACTTTAAATCTTCTTGTGCTAATGCTCTTTTCATGCATGCTCCTGCACCATCATGCTCCCCCTTTCCATATCCGGCTTCACAAAATTTTCACATATGTTGAACACCTGTAATCACATACATCTTGCACAACCAGTAGAACATGCACGAGTTCTTTTACTATGTTGCACAGTTATCAGACCATATTATATTTCAGTCATATTCTATGCCCCTCTGAACCAAACCACTTAACAACATCTGGAAGAAACCTTACACGAACTCTGGAGAATGTGTACGATCATTACTAATGTAAAAGTGGTACTCCCTCAATACCTTCATTTCGTCATCTGTACTATCATACTATCCTTCAATGTTTTGATAGTACTTTAGTATGAGTATAAGAGTAATATCGTACCCTAACTAAAGTGGGAGCTAGATTTATTATCATAAATTATCACCCCTAACAATTTCATACTAGGTTTGGCAATTTATTTTTCACATACAATTAATTATAGTCATAATTTGTTCATTTCGGAGCTAGATTAGGAAAATACATTAAACTCCTTGAAATCTTGGGTTTTCAAAGTGAAAAAGACCCGAACAAGGGCGTTGGGTGCCCTAGTCTTGGGAATTAGCTTTCAAAAAGTTACAAACTCTAGTGTTAGCCTTTGGTGTCTAGAAAAAGATACCTTGTTAGTCTAACTCCAAAAATCACTCAAGATGCATTTATTATAGTCTTTTTTATTTACTTTGCCTTTGCTCCCTCAAGAGCATGTGGTATTTACCATCATCACCATTATTTTCATGGAGGTAGGAACACAAACATGTGGTTTCATTGGGGAAGACTCCTATATAACATAACCATTTTCCCTCTTTATTGTGTGCAGATCCAAATCTAAAAACTCCCAACAATGATAAGCTACAAGGAGGTAGAGAAAATTGTGACAAGTGGATAGAATCTCAAAAAAAATCCAAAACCATAGGACTAGGGCTCCCATTTCCCATGTACCTCTAATTCAACCTCTACTTGCGCTGATAGGTGCCCCTCTATTTGTACATTTCAAAGCTATACCCGTTTCTGTAATTTTTTATTTCCATCTATATAATTATTTGTATTCTCATAGTAGGGCTTATATCAATTACGTTAATTAAATCATATCTTATCAATCTACCCTCTTTGAAATAAAATGAATAGAACACATGTAGTTTTTCTCTCTTTTGAGGTAGTTATCCAATCATAACACCCTCATTGGTTCATGTTCCAATGTTAAGCAAAGGAAAGACTAATCTAAGTTAATTTACTAGTTAGATCTAAGATATCTTTTGTCACTTAACAACACCTAGATATTCTAGTGATTTATAAAAATAATAAAATAATTTAAATGAAATTAAATTGAGAGTATCATGGGTCATGATTCCTAAAGACATTTAATTAAATATTTAAAGGATTCAAGTTAGTGATCGAGGGTGAATAGTTGTGACTCTTTCAAAGGTCAAAAATCATGAAAGGTTGTGACTCTCTCAAGAAGAATATATAAAATGGAGATCATTTCTTGGGGAAGAGATCATTCATTCAAGCATAAAATCATTCAAACATTAAATTTTTAATCTGTTAAGAAATATCAATTAGCAAAAACAATCAACAATAATCTAGCAAATTCATCAAGAAATTAGTTTTGAATTTGACGAAGTGTCTTACAAATAGGATGGATGAAACTCCTTCCAATTTCATGAGAGGATAAGGAAGAAAACCCTTATTTCTCTTATCAAGTTGGACGAAAACCCAAATCTTGGTCAAGGAGGATAAAAACCCTCCAAGGTAGACTAAGAGTTGGAAGGATAAAAACCCTTTCATGCTCTTGGCAAGTTAAGGACGAAAATCCTTGATATTGCCACTATTGAGTTAGGGACAAAAACCTATAATTCAACAGATTTGTAAGTATTTCCAAATAACTCATGATATGATTGATTTTGATAATTGTGCTATGATTTATTGATCTAAATATTATCATAAATTCTTAATCTTTGACTAATTTATTATCATTTTTATTAAATATTATTATTTTAAGATAAAAAATCAGTAATATCCCAAAAGGGGACATTGCAATTGGTACCAAAGCATTGATCCTGCCAACTTGAGGATCTAAAAGTAGTATATGCAATTGAGCCAAAGAGCTCAACAAGCCTTGAAAAGAGAAAGGAGAAAACTAGATGCAAGTAGCAACCCAATTAAAGGTAATAAAATGGGTGAACATGAGGTAAATCTGTAAAGTAAATTAAAGGCTTATATGGAGCGATAAGAAAAACAAGAAAAATTGTTATCCAAACACCTCTAAACATGAACAATATAATAGTGCTCTTAGTCCTACCCAAACCAATGGAAAATATGTCAATTCAAACCATTCTGAGAATAAAAATAGGACTGCATTGAGATCATAACCTATAAAAATATGGCCTACATTCTTCCCTAGAGATGCGCAGTCATGAGAAGAAGAAGAACTCGACATTGTAGTAAATTACCTTGATGAATATATAGAAGCATATTCAAGAATTGATCTTGACCTTAGAAGACAAATTCCATTTAGAGAATAATATGATGCAAGATCAAGAAATACCTCAAGAGGAGAAAGAAGGTAGCCCAATAAAAATTTACGACATAGAGTAAGTAAGATGACTTATCCCACTTTTGATGACTCGAGAAAGTTTGTTGCGCTAGAATGGATCCAACAATTGGACACCTATCTTTATCTTAGCCCCATGACAGAAGATGAAGCTATTAAAATTTCCATTATCTTCATTTAGAGGGAATAGCACATGAATGGTGGCATCATGGGCTAATCACATAGGAGCATGATCTAATTGTTACATCAACTTCACACAAAGACTCATAGAAAGGTTTGATAGTGAAACATAGAAAAATTTGGAATCAAAGGGTTTAATGTCCAAAACCCAAAGTCAATTCCACATTTTCCTAGGGTTTCATTAGGATGCAAATCATTAAGGAAAATAGATTGACTTTCAACCATAAAGGTGAGTCAATCAAGACCGGATTTGATCCTTTTGAGTCTTGGAAATGGAATAGGAATGGTTTATTAAGATTAAAATAATTAAAATATATGACCTAATATGAAAAATGTTAGATCCTTACAAATAATAGATTGAAATAGTAAATTGCAAGCAGATCTATAAAGTTCAAGAGACTGTGTACCTGTCTTGAAAAATTGATTTCAGTGTACAAAGGAAGATGGGATGCCTACGGGCATATGGGTCTCTAATAGGGTATCATGCTCTACTTGTGGGGTCCTCTAATGATAGAACTGAGCTTCTGATTTCTGGCTACAGAGTTGTCAGAATGTTGTCGAATAATTTTGTAGGTGAGTTTTTGTGTATTGAAAAGATGTAGGGCTTTGAATGAAAGAATAAAAAAATTGTCTTTAAGTTGTCTTCAATCCTCTTCAAACCTAAAACTTGCACATTCAAGGAGAGGGAAAATTTTGGACCATTTACGGGCTTGCCTCAGTCAAACCCCATGTAAGTGTTTCCACTTCCATAATGGCAATGCCAATGATAAAATGATAATCAAAAGGAATTAATGATGAAATCACAAAGTGTTGCAATTCACCACCCTTCAATGGCTTCTTTGAAGGACTGAATTCATGCACATCACCTTTTTTTTTTAATAAAAGAGGGGTAAAAACTTTATTAAACCAAGGACAAATACAAAGCAAGGCTGTTACATAGCCCTATCAAGCTCCACCAAGTGGTCCAACTGTTGAGACAAATCAAGGGGTAATTGACCCCGATCCAGCACGATCTAGTCATGAATATGATCTGAGGCCCATTTAGCAAAACCATCCATAACACCATTCCACTCTCTAGGAATTTGAGTGAAAGTAATGAACTCCAAAGAAGTACAAAGTTTGAGAATCTCTTCCACAATCAAAGCCAAATGCCAACTAACATCATCTAAATTCTGCCTATTCAATAGGTTCACCACAACCTAGGAATTAGACTCACAAATGATCTTGTGCCACCCCAAATGACTTCCACGCTCCACTGCCAATAAAATTGCCTGAGCCTCCATTAAATTATTATAATAAACATCCTTGTACACTGAGAAAATAAATTGAACATCTCCAAAGCTATTTTGACCAACACCATCAATACCAACGTGACCAGGCTTTCCTTGAGAAGAGCCATCTGTGTTAAGTTTGAGGATCCCCTGAGGAGGAGGGGACCATCTTCCCTCCCTATTCACCTTCAGAGTAGGATGTCTACATGTTTTTTGCATGAGTTGTCGTTGCGGAGGAGGAAGATGAAGATTTTTAAAACAATCAACATCACAAGGGGCCATCCAAACAATCAGATCACACTTAGCAGCAACAGTTTCTCCCAAGGAATGCAAAATTTTCTGCCATAGACGAGGGGCCACCAACAACACATCCTAAAAAATCTGATGATTCCTCTCCAACCAAATATTCCATATAATGAAGGATGGGCCAATACCCTAGGCAACTTGAAGAAAGAAAGTAGAAATAGGGGCCCTGCCCCAACGATCCACAAACTCAGCTAACGAGAAAACATGCCAACAGGGCATATTCCACACCCTCCACCAAAAATGCCAAACCTCCCTAGCATAAGAACACTGGAAGAAGAGATGAGAAACACTTTCTTCATAATCACGACACAACACACATCTTGAGGGACCTTGGAATTCGTGCTTGCAAAGATTATCCCAAGTAAGAAGTTTGTTCTGAGCTACTAACCACATGAAGAAATTGCACTTAGGCCAAGACAACTTGTGCTAGACTTGCTTCTACCAAGGGACCTCAATATCTCCAAACAATTTCCTACCCAGCTGCTTATAGCCAATAGACACAGAGTACTTTCCAAAATATCTAGGGCCCACAAAGAATTACAATCACAGGAAACCAAAAGCTAAGCAAGCTCCCGCCTACTCCCCTTAGACCCCCCAGGAGGCCATTCAGCAAGGAGTTTTCAGAGAAAGGTAACAGTAGAACCACAATGCTCAATGATCTTGTAATGCTCAATGTTGTCCCAGCTAGCAACAATAAAAACATCACAAAGGGGCTGAAGATGAGGATAATCAAAGAGAAGGGGTGGGTGACCATCCCAATAATCAAACCAAAAAAGAGCCTGTGATCCCGAGTGACAAATCCAAAAAAGAGTGTGCTTAATTAACTGAGCCCCCACTTTCAAAGTATGCCAAATCATAGAACCACCCCCCTCAAGAGGATAGTGAGGGGCCTCAAAAGAAGCAACACCTCTAAGATAATTATGGTTGAGAATTTGAGCCCATAATTGGCGTTGATTAGTGCACCAACACTAATAAAGCTTAGCAGCTAGAACTTTCCTATTCAAAATAGCAGAGCGTAAGTTGAGACCCCCCTCCAACTTAGGTCCACACACAGAATCTCAGTTAACAAGACTCCACCTAGAAGAAATCAAGTTGCCACTCCAAAGGAATTGATGAGAGAGAGCATCAAATTACCTAAGGAAATACATAGGGGCTGAATGAACAAAACACCTATAGATGGGGAGGGCCTGGATAACAGACTTAAGGAGAGTAACTCTAGCACCCATAGACAACCACCGATGAGTCCAATGAGTTACCTTCTTCCTCAACTTATCAAGCAACAACTGCCAGGAGGACCGGGGCTACCTGCCAACAACAAGAGGAATCCCCACAGAGACAAAGGGTAGAGACCCAATTTGAAACCGCAAAATTCCAGCAATCCTCCGCTGGATAGCCTAGGGAGTATTAAAGAAGAAAATAGAGGACTTCTACTCATTGACTTTCTAACCCGAAGCAACAAGGTAGATATCCAAAGCTTGCCTCAAGGATTGAGCTTCACAAATACGAGCCAACCCCATAAGGGAAGTATCATCCACAAATTGGAGATGACAAAGCATTGGAAGACCCATCCCCCACTACCAACCATGAATCAAACCTTGAGAAACCTGGAATTTAAGGAAGCGACCCAGCCCCTCTGCCAAAATAATAAATAGATAAGGAGAGAGCGGATCCCCCTGATGAAGGCCCCTAGAAGCACCAAATAGCTCTGAAGTTTCACCATTCACAATAACTAAAAAGGAGGAAGAAGTCACATAGCTCATAGTCCAACTCACCCAATCCGAAGAAAACCCAAAGGCCAACAAAATCTTCTGAAGAAATCTCCATTTAACTCTATTGTATGCTTTGGCCATATCTAGCCTAATGAACATAGACCTATCCTTAGATATCACCATGGAATGAATGACCTCAGAGGCAACCACCACCCCATCCAAAATTTGATGGTCTCCTTGCTCCTCAAAAATAACAATAGACAAACAAGATTTAATCCTCTCCACAATCATCTTTGTAAAAATCTTATACACCACATTAAAGAGCACAATAGGTCTAAAGAAATCAAGTCGATCAACCCCTTCTTTCTTAGGAATGGGAACTAGAAAATTAGCATTCAGGACACAAAGCATCTACTTATTATGAAGAGACTCACAAACCACCTCCAACAAATCCATCTTCACAATATCCCAAAACTCTTGGAAGAATTCAATAAGGAAACCATTAGGGCCAGGACCTTTCCCCTTATTCATCCCAAACACAACCTCCTCCACTTCAAACAAAGTAATCAAATGAATCAAAGAAGCGCTCAAGTCATTAGAGATCAAAGAAGGAATACAAGAAAGGACCATATTCTCATCAGCCTCATCAGGAGGTGAATCCTTGGTAAACAAAGCAGAGTAGAATTGATGAGCTTCTTTGGACAAAGCCAGTTGCGAAGATATTGAAGATCCCTCATGATTGACAAGAGAAGGGATATGACACTTATTCCGACGAGTCTGAACAGAATGATGAAAGAAAGCAGTATTTCTTTCACCCTCTTGAAGCCAATCAACCCTCGCCTTTTGTTTCCAAAATATTTCTTCATGAAGCTCCCACTCCACCACTTTCAGAGCCTGGGACTTAGCATGCCCAAGAGCCTCTAAAAATCCCAGATCCCTAATCTGGTGAGTGATAATAGCAAGACTCTCCTGCGCTTCCCTTTTTTTTGCCTGTAAATTTCCAAAACATGCTATATTCCATCGCTTAAGATGAAACTTGACATATTGTAGCTTCTTGATGAAAGAATACATAGTAGTACCAAATGCAGGAGCTCCATCCCTCCACCACTGAGCGACAAGATTATATAAGGAACCATCACGCAACTACATAATCTGAAATTTCAAAGGAGGGTTCTTAAAATTAGGGAAAGAATAAGTTGAAAACTTAATTGGCCAATGATCTGAGCTGCACCAATCTAGGATCTCAGAAAAAGTGACCAACTTTCCCCCAACCCAAAAAAAAGAGACCAAAAATTTTTCCAGACGCTTAGAGATCGCAGTTGGTCCACTCCGCCTATTATTCCAAGTAAAATTGTCATTGGATGATTTAATGTCAACAAGAGAAAGAGAATCCACATTAGCTCAAAATAGATTTGAAGCAGGACCCAGTCTCGGAAGCCCCCCTCTTTTCTCCTCCAAACACAACATAGAATTGCAGTCTCCTGCTAAGATCCAAGGGAAATAAGGAGCACAAGACCTAACATACCTGATATGAGCCCAAAGTTGGATTTTACCATGAATATCAATTAGAGCATAAATATTACTAACCAAAATAGTCTCACTAGACTCGAAAATAGAAGCCACCACCGAAATAGAGGAATGGCTAGAGATCCACCAGCGAGGAACAACCTTACAAGGATCCCAAAAAAGAGCCAAACCTCCGGAACTTCCCCTAGACCCAATACACTGGCATTGACCAGAACCCCAAATACAAGGAGAAAACTGAAGCATGAGGTCTATCTGAAGCTTAGTCTCTTGAACACAGAAGAAATCTGGAGAATGTACCCCAATGAGATCTCGAATAGCCTTTTGACAGGAGGCGCTATTCAACCCCCTTGCATTCCATGACAGAATAATCATGAGGAAGGTTGGACAAAGTGGGCCTCAATTGTCTTAACTGACCTTGATTCCAATAAAAACTCCCCATCAAATTTGAACTTATCCACATCCTTCTTACGACCAACTTTAGAGGGATTTTCAAAATGCCCCTTTTTGAGAGGGCGTTGCAACACCCCAAGACCAGAAGTCGATCCCCGACCTTTACCTGAAGACAACGCCTCCTTAGCCAAATCCGCTAAAACAATATCATCTTGTAGACCTACAGAAGCATCAGGGAGCCCAACACCCCCCTGCTCCAATGGTGGAGAGTTATCCTTAACAACAATTGCCTGCTCCAGCTCGGTATCCATACCAGTGGCCCCAGACAAGATCTCAACTGGGATCCCCTCCTCTAACGCCTGACTATCCAAGACCTCAAAACTATTGAAACCCTGATCACTTTGTCTATATTTATAGGGCTGCTTCTAACCCCTCCCCTTAGCTTTCAACTTAACAGGAATAAATCCATCATTAGGCCCCCCTCAGTCATAGGCACCTTTCCCTTATCTCCCTTCTCAACTGAAGGCCCTGAAGAAGGAGGAGAAGAAACCCCCGCCGATCTAGAATCCCTAGGACAATGGCATTGAAGGTGTCCATACTCATGACAAAAACGACATTGAAAAGGAAGGGACTCATAATCTAACTGTTGAATCCACAAGAAAGAGCCAATCCAAATTTCCAAAGAATCTAGCAATGGATTATTTAAGTCAATTTCAACACAAATGCGAGAAAATAAAAATACCATTTTATCCAAAGTATTTTGAGTAATGGCAGTCGGCTTCCCCAACAATGCATCAATCCGATGCAGAATATCCTCTCTCTAGAACTCCAACGGTAGCCATGGCAAGCAGACCCACACAGGAACCCGGGAAGGTAGATCCTCTACCACATTGAATCCTCCATGCCAAGTTTTCATGAACAATCCCACATGATTGTAAAAGTACGGCCCTCCCTCAAAAACACGATTGTGGTCTGACATGCAAGAAAAATCAACCATGAAAAAGCCATTCCCAGCCACCAAAATATCAAAGTCACCTTCAACTTGCCAGGATCTACGAATCCAGGACTCCAAAGTCGAGACGGGGACACAAATACCTAGAAAATTACAAATCTAAACATGTTGGCTCCAATAAGAAAATTCCTCTTGCATAGATTCGAGAGAGATAACCAGAACTAGGCGATCTTGACTTCGCAGCAAACACCCATTCACCTTTTTAAGCTTAGATCTCTCGCTCACAAAGGAGGAATCCATTATCGGTACATGCACGCATGCAGAGAAACCCAGAGA
Source organism: Sequoiadendron giganteum (assembly GCA_007115665.2). Taxonomy (NCBI): domain Eukaryota; kingdom Viridiplantae; phylum Streptophyta; class Pinopsida; order Cupressales; family Cupressaceae; genus Sequoiadendron; species Sequoiadendron giganteum. The sequence continues at coordinate 501,105,885 of CM021101.1, read as the reverse complement.
CGGCCTCGTGCCAAAAATCATCAAGCTCTTGGAGACCCCAACCATACCTCCACACCCAAAACCCACCACACCAGCCTCCACACCCCACACACTAGACACCACACCCCTCACTGCCGATGATAGCCCCACACAGCACCCCACAAACCCCACGCGCTAGGCCCCACACCAAATTCCAACTGAACACCCCACACCACAAGCACCACCCACACACACCACAACAACCGCACACACCACACCACACGCCCGCACGGAGCATAACCAAACAGCAGGCCGAAAGGAGAATGGGCCAGCTACCTACGCAGGAGACATAGTAACAAAGCTAGGGAATCACTGCCCTAGTAGAAACCCATTGCCAGGAAAAAATGTTCATCATTCCAATTCATGCACATCACCTCAAGGTCTTGATCTTGCTTGATTTGTTTGAATGCTTTGGAGACCTACAAAAGTGTTAGCCTTCGAAAAACAACGATAACATGAACACACATAAACTCACATAGGATTTGACATGATGTTAGGATCTTGAATTTCTACATTGTTTCTCTTAACTTGCTTGATAGTGCTCTTGATCATAAATTTTCAAATATTTTTCCAGATAGATTTTAAATGATGCAATAACTAGGTATTCATAGGAATTTCTCTAATTTCCCGAGAATTAAATCTTGATAGCCGACATTTGAAAGTTGAATTTTGAATGTAAAAATGTCCACTCTAACATATTAAAAATTGGTCCCTGACATAATAGGGCGGCCCATATGCCCATAGGCATATGGGTCCTGGCCCTATTTTCTAGGACATAATGTATCAAGGGCAAAACATTAATTGATTGCATTTGTTCAATGCTTGCAATTTCTTGGAAAGTGGTACAAATGGGCTATAGAATGCATAATTTAGGAAATTAGGGACTCAATTAGGCTCAATAATTTAGGGGTAGAAAAACATAGTGTGAAATTTTTAAGGGTGAAAATTTACAACACTACATTTCCCCCACTTTAGTGAGATTCATGAACTTATGCTCAAACTCACACTAAATTAGAAAATCTATGTCAAGAAGGGTCTAATTGTCCAAATGTTCAAGATATAGGATGACTAAGGATCAAGGGACGTGATCAAGCCCCCAGGATCCAAGATCCCATGGAAAACCAACATAAGCACAAAATAACACACATATGTGTGAAATATAGTAAGACAACATACAATGTCAACATGAAATGCAAAAGGGGGGTATGGACCAGTAAGTTGTGCTATGTTAGGGCCTACACCAAAGGTGTGCATGATTCACACCATGATTCACACCATAGAAAAGTTTGATATTTTCTAGGTGAATCATAAACAAGAAGGCACATGGGCTAGTGAAGTCTAATATTCACTAGGTGAGCCCCCAAGACAAGGTAGAAAAATGAGAAACACACTAGGTCTAGTGAGGATCCCTTTTCACTAGATGTGTACCCATGGAAGCCATACCAAGATTTATACTCCTTGATAACCCTAATAAGGTGCTACAAAATGGTCAAAATGTTATGCCAATTCAACATTAAGTTCAACGCCTATGAACAAAGTGAAGCAAAGAAATTTCAATGTCAAATTCAATGCACCACTAAGTTCAGCACATGTGAACAAAGTGAAACAAAATAATGCTAATGTATGCCACCAGTTTAAAGAAATTGCAAAACACCATGTTGTGTGCAATTACAAGTTCAATTATAAAATGATAAATGTCATGTATAAGAAGTCACAAGATCTTTTTTGGAAATCCCTATGTCAATGATTTGTTTCCAAATAAAGCTACATCAAGAGAAGGGGTTGCCCCCAAATGTAATGCAAAAAACAACATAGAATATGAACACATAAGGGATATACAGATCTGTGGTCAATATATGTATTTTCTATAGTAATATAATAGAGCTTGGAATTGACATTATTCCCCAAATACTTATGGAACAATGAACACAATGGAGGAATGACACATGGGTGATTCCACAATAGTGGTTTACAATTTTTGGCCAAATTGGACACTAAAATTATTATTTTTAACTAAATCTTCACATTCGGGCACCTATCACGGCTAAACCGTGAGGAATTTGGAGATGATCCAAACTAGAGTCTCACAAAATTTTGTCTGTAGATACTAAAAATATTTTTTTCAAAATTTTTGGAATCAAATTGCACTTCTTTTTCCATCTCCCACAAAAACTGATTTTTTTCAAAAAACAACATTTTTAAAAAGTGACGCTCACCTTATACGACATAACCTTTTTTGTATGAAGTATAAAATTCTAATTTTTTTGAATTTAGATTTGTAACAACGATATCTAACACTTTCATTTGGTCTCATAGTTTTTATTGAATATTTTTTCCTTAATCAAGTTTCGAAGTCAAACCAATTGCAATTCAAACATAGGCGTACTATATATAACATAACTTTTTATGTATGTATCAAAATTCAATTTTTATTTTTTTAATGGATCAAGGACATCAATACCCAACACGAATATATTTTTTAAAAAAATATTTTGATAAATTCCTATTTTTTCACATGTGCAAAACAAAGAGCTTAATTTTTGGTGAAAAACCTATGTTTAATAAAACTAAAAAAACACATACATAATAAAACCAAAACATATTAAAATTATATTCATTGGATAGCTCGTTCCAAAGACTACCATCTTCTAGTTGTAGTTGTGAAGTCTCCTCCATTTTCATCCTCAACCCGTTCTTCGAAGGGAAAAAATATGGAAGTTTTTTGTGAGAGAGGGTGGGAAGGTGAGAAAAGGGGGGTTCGAACGAACCTAAATGGTTCAATCGAACCCCCAAGGCTTCACTCGAACCTCGGTTTGGTCGAACCAGGGTTCAAGCGAACCCCCTTCCACAATGGAAAACACATGTTTTTACATTCAAAGGGGTTCGAACCTCGGTTTGGTCGAACCAGGGTTCAAGCGAACCCCCTTCCACAATGGAAAACACATGTTTTTACATTCAAAGGGGTTCGATCGAACCCTGGTTCAAACAAACCCCTTTTGGGTTCGCTCGAACCTTGAGTTCGTTCGAACCCCTCAAAATGATTTTTTTTTTAGTGGGGGCATTTTTTGGAAGTTTTCCTTCCTCATTCGAATTGTAAACCACTTTTGTGGGTTCACCCACATATAGAGAGAAAACAAATGACTTTTGGGTGAACATGGAAGAGACCTAAATATCTCAATTCCTTGCATCATCCCAAAAGGAAAACCACAAGAAAAATTTTATGACATGTAGAAGAATGAAGATACAAATAGAAGAATGTCATGATAGGTTCATTTCCTTTGTATCCCAAACACTAAGATATGCCAAGCAACACATAATGGGAGATCACATCATGTACAAGCAAACACAAAGAACACATAAAAAAAACATAAAAGAGTATCGCACATGCGATCCAACCTAGAGCATGTCATTTGCATCCCAATCTTATTCATCATATAAGGAAGGAAGACAACTAGCTAAAGGGACTACAGCAAGTGTCATGCTAGGAGAATCTCTAGGCTCAACACATAGTGGGTCACTCTCATCAAGAGGATCATCATGGTTGCCCCCCATATAAATTCATCTACTTTGAAAATAAAATATTAAGCTCATTATGAACCTCTTCATAAATTTTATTAATTCCATCTTCATCATCCAAATTAATCACAATGGGAGGTTTTATGATAATTGCAGTTGAATTTTCTTGTTTCACTTCTTGTTTTGGTTCTATGTCTTGTTTTGGTGGAAGTTGTATTTCTTCTTGAGTTTTTTCTATAGGTGTTGGATTATCATGCATTGTTTTATTTATTTCTTCCAATTGACAAGCGATAGCACAATGCCTACACCTACGCACTTTAGCATTTTTTTTCTTCTTGCATGGTGTTCAGCTTGTGATGGGGTAGGAGCGATTTTATCAAGCATTGGTTTATTTTCTTCCTTTAAGGGAGAAACTGAAGGAACCACCGGGGTTTCGGAAACCATTGTTTCTTTAGGTCTATATACTTTTTTTAATCTTTGGAGGAAAAAAGGAATCATTCAATTGTCTCTTGGTCTTTTATAGGAGATGGGTGGAGGAACTACGACATATTTACCTTGGTTACTTGGAAGGGTTTTTGTTTCAAGCATAGGTTAATCCATAGCTGGTGGGGGAAAGGAAAAACCATGGTCTTTTCATTTATAGGAATATTGGTAAGATATAACTTTGTTGTGTGTTTTGCCTTAAATTTTTGGTATGATTGGAAAAAGAAATCTTCATGAGGCTTTATACAATCCATAGGTTGGAACCAAAATAAATCAAATGAAAATTTCCCACATGAAGATAAAGGACTAAACCCACTATGATACACTATAAATATCTCATTTTCAAAGGGAAAAAATTCATGTAGCGTAGCCATGGGTAGCCTAACTTCACATGGAATTGGTCTAACATCGGGATGATGGAGACTGATACATCTAATTGTTTCAGTCCAACTTTAAGAGGAAGAATGATTGAACCTACCATAGGGGAAGCAAAAACATCATGCATTTTCAACCATGCTTTTGATTGTTCATAATAATATTGATAAATCTCATGCACAAACAATAAATACTCAGTGGTCACATTCTCTACACACAGGATCAATGAGAATTCCTTGTACAAGTTTTTCATTGATACGTATGCCAATATAGAAAGGACCATCAAGTGCATGTCTATGTGTGTCATTATGGGTGAAAGAAATGCCAGGTAACATAGTGGTTTGGCCTTACAAGGTTGAACATCTATTTAAGAAACCATGTTATCTACTCCCTTCTCATAATTATTGTCATCTTCAAACTTATCAATATTCATTTTATCATTTTTAACATCACAATCTTGGAAAAAAATTTATGAATGTTTTGGCATTGGATTGGTAAAAATTTGCAAGTTTTGGTTGTAAGGAAATGATGGTCATCCCTGAATGAACATCTGAGAACAACAGTGCCTTCAGTAGCTTTAACTTCATTTAGATTGCATCAAAGAAACTTACTACTATGCCACAAAGTGAAATCAGACATAGTTCATTTCCACATTGACCCTTAGAGAAAAGTTAATGCTAATTAAACTAGTTCCAAACAACACCATTAACAAGATTCAATCAAGAAGAACCACTAAACCTGAAAGATGGAACATAAGATATTATTCAAGAAGAACCACACTCCAAAATCCCAGATCACCATTGTATTATTCAGCAACAAAATAGTTACAAATACAATTCAGGCTCTAAGCCTTTACATATTTTACATCTTGTTCCATTTTGGAGAGAATCCGGCAGCATAATCGTGTTCTCTTTCCCTCTCTCCTATTTTATATTTCTTTGATCAACCTCTCAGTCCATTACAACCTTCACATTGTTACAATACTCTTACAATGTACAGATCAGATTCACATAGAGAGAGTTTTCACAATCAAAGTACTCAACCCCCAAAAAATTTCTCAGACGTCTTTTAAATCCCAATCAAACTCTATCCATTTGTTTACTGGCAGTTCAACCATTCTCCCTTTCACACTCACAATATATTCATTATCCCACATGCACCGAGTAGATGAGCCGGTTTGGGTTTAAGTACAACTGCCCACAAAAGACTATGTGTCAACACGTTGACCTTTTGTCTTTGAGCTAGCAACACCACCAAGTCTCGTTGACTCTTCATTGGTATCATCTCATCGGAGTGTCAGAGCTATCGGAGCATCGGAGGATCGAGCGTCGAGCAAACATTTCAATGATTTCCACTCAAAACCCTGACATCTCTGATGTGTTGATACCCGACTGTCAAACCAAGGCACCATTGAAGCTATTGGAGGTTGGGGATGTCGGAGACTTCGGAACATTTAAGAAATTTCAACAACCAAACTATGATCGCCGATCCATCCGACTACCAATCACTAATACTCCAAAGCAAACTAAGTAACAATTTTAAAGCTTAACCAACTTAACAAGAGACCACCGGCATGTTGATGCTTGATCGCCAATATAGGCCATTAATTTGAAGCACTACTTCTCAACAGAGGAAGTTAGGCCGATAAGAGATAGAAACAAGACTTCAAGGAGTATATCAAGCCAATAATTTGAGGCACAAATCCCAACATTGGTTAGGTGGGGAAACACACTTATTTCCTTGATCATTAACACCACCCAACTGGATGTAATTAGAATCAATGAGGTCTTGAGCTTGATGTTTAAGACACATGCATCATCTATATCATGTCCACTTGTGCAATGATATTGAAAAAAGGTATTTGGATTATAACTTGGAGGTAAAGGTTTGGTTGTGTCCATAGGTCTAACAAGAGGCAATCGGATAAGTTCTTACTCAAAATTTTCATAATGATTGAATGGAGGGTATCAAGTAATTGGGTGAATCATCTATCTCTTGGTCTAAATTGGTACAAGGTTAAACTTATGGCAAAAACTTGAGGTTCAATGTTATTGGTTGTTTGAGGTATATGAAACTTGATAAAGTTCTTGTTTTGTTTCTTGAATGGTTGATAGTTGATTTGAGATACAGATTCGAACTTCTGAGTAGAAGTTGATGAAGATATCTCTGTTAGAGTAAAGGTCTTAACTTAATTATGTTGATTAAGTTACCTTTATTCCCTTCTTAAGATTTCACGTTAGTTTGCATAAGTGACATTTAATAATTATATTAATTATTAAATATTATCCTATTAGGGCTTCTATTAGGGTTTTTCCTATTAGGGTTTTATTAGGGTTTGCATGATCTCCTTTTTATAAGGATTGATCCCATTGTATTTCATATCAATTCATTCTCTCATTCTCTCTGATATATACATTTTCAGTTTTCAGAGAACCCTTGCTTGTTTGTCTCCATCTCTTCTTTTGTGACAGGTTATTTTCATGCAGGTGATCTTCGGGGTTTGTGAAGTTGTATTTTCTCAACTCCTACATGGTATCAGAGCTCCACACTTGCTACATCCTGTTCTTGTTTTGAAGATTTTTGGAGCTTCAAGGGTTTAGAGTTTGTTTTCTTGATCCAGGGCATACCTGCAATTTTGAAGCATTTTCAGCTCAAACGAACATCGCCATTACGTCCACAGCGGTCCAAAACCCCTAAATCAACTGTTCATTTTTCCATTTTGGACAAAGTCGAAATTTGAGGCAAAATTTTTTTGCAATACGGCCGTCTACCTGCTTGGTAAATTTTATTTTTCGGAATATTATTTTCCGCCTATTTTTTGTAAATTTTTTCGTCAAAAATTATTTATGCAACAAAAAATTTCATTGTAAAACTTTTTTGATTTTTCAAAAAAATATCAAAAATATAGATAAGCCTTTTTATAGCTTGCTTAGGCCGGGGGCGAGACACTACGCAGACCCTGCGCAGTGTACCTGCGTAGTCCCTACGCAATGTACCTGTGCTACGCAAGGGTACGGTGGGGGTGGGCTACGTGCCTCCCCACCTCCAAATTTTTTTATAAAAAAAAAATTATCAAAAAAAAATTATTTTGTAAAGTTTTTTTTATATTTAAAAAACAAATTTTTCATGTATTAGCCCAGTTGTGCATTTACGGTGACGGTTGTTTGGCCGTCAAATTTAACCTACTGTTTTTGCTGCGACAGCCGTATGACCATCAAATTTAACCCAGCGCTGGTTTTTTCCCTCTTTGGAGTTGTTTTATTCCAGAGGCCGTAACTTGGGCATACGATATCATTTTTTGGCAAATGAGATATCATCCGAAATCTAGTTTTCTCATCTTTCCAATGGTGTGGGTCTCATCACTTCTTTTTTCTGTTGGTGCATTCTTTCAGGCTCTCCCAGTTCAGCATTATGGGGGGTTATTATATTGTTTGTGCTAATTCTTCTTTGGTTTTGCCTTGGAAGGAATCTTCCATTCTCAGTTGATCAGTGTTTTAGACTATTGGTTCTTGTGCCATCTGTATCTTCATTCCAGGTGTTTGCCTTTGTTTGCCATCCGATTCAAGTAGTGTCATATGGGCACTTATGCAGATTGTTGTCTTCTTGTTCCTGATCATCCTATCTTCAGCGGAGGTTCCTCAGCACCATAGCAGTCATCTTTTGATAGTTGTTTACAACTTCTTCTGCTTCAGTGATGTTATTATTGGCTTTCTGCATCTCTTTTTGGAGTAGAGATTTTTCCCATGAGGTTTTCTCTATTTCTCTTCTTTACAGAGATTTGGTTGTATTTGGGTACTTGATCTGGCCTAGTTGTCGGGACCCATGTTTGCCTTCTTGCATTGTAGTTACTTTTGTTTTTCTGCATTTGTTTGTAGTTGCACTGTTGCTCATCTTAAGGGGGGGTGTTAGAGTAAAGGTCTTAACTTAATTATGTTGATTAAGTTACCTTTATTCCCTTCTTAAGATTTCATGTTGATTTGCATAAGTGACATTTAATAATTATATTAATTATTAAATGTTATCCTATTAGGGCTTCTATTAGGGTTTTTCTTATTAGGGTTTTATTAGGGTTTGCATGATCTCCTTTTTATAAGGATTGATCCCATTGTATTTCATATCAATTCATTCTCTCATTCTCTCTGATATATACATTTTCAGTTTTCAGAGAACCCTTGCTTGTTTGTCTCCATCTCTTCTTTTGTGACAGGTTATTTGCATGCAGGTGATCTTCGGGGTTTGTGAAGTTGTATTTTCTCAACTCCTACAATCTCTCCATACTAACTAATTGAATTCTAATAATCACAAAGGGTCGTACACAAATGTATGAAGGATGGAAATTTTATTAATAAGATTATGTCCCTTATTTTAGGTTGCAAATTTTCAATGAACACTCTTTAGACATCCACATCAAGAATCTAGTAAAATAAATTTGTGATTAAAGAAACTGATAGCGGCCTATGAAATATGTGACCTTTTTGTTTTTCTTTTATTTGCATCGCATTAAATCTATTAGGTTGATCTTAGTACCAATGTTTACTTGGAAATTATTAAGGAATGCATCAACAAGTTCATTGAATAAGTGGATTGAATTATTTGGCAATGAATAAAACCATTCCAAAGCCATGTCCTTCACTGACCTAGGAAAGATTTTAGTCAAGAGTTTATCCTCAAAAATAAAATCACTACAAAAGGTTGTATATGTCGATATATGATTGTTAGGGTCCCCCTTACCATTGTACTTGTCAAACCAGTGTATCTCTATGTTTTTGGCATTTGTGCTTTCAATATTTCAATTGACAATGGGATCCTTTTGACATATTGTGATGGTTGTCCATTTTGGTTTTAGCTCAAGGTTGAGATTTGTTGTTGAATTGAAGTTACATTTTGTAAAAGTTGTTTGATGATAGAATCGTTGGTTGAAATGCTTTGGGAATATGGTGAATATGGTGGAATTTTGTATGTGCTTGGTGGGCTACTATGTTGCAAATTTATGAGAGGGGATGAAACTTGAGGTGTCACATGTGAGGATCTAAAACCATAAGGATTTCTAGTGGAAAGACCTACTATTGGAGTTATACCAATGCTTTGTTGTATCGTTGAGGTGATAGTTGGGGTGGTATATGTACAAATAGAGGTTATGGTTGTAGGGAGGGAGGCTTGATTTCCTCCTTGACTTTGAGTATATCCCAAAGCTTGAGTGTGACTAGCCATTGTAGGTACATTAGCATCAACTATATGGGCTAGGCCACACAAAACCTCTAATCCATGAGCATCACTAATTAATTTACTCATGTTATCTATCATAGGGACTACAAGAGCAACTAGAGATTCAGTACTTACATAGTCTCGAAGTCCTAAATATTTGTCTAATTTTTTTAGTTTTTCTTCGAGAATATGGGAAACCATAGTCTCAAAATCTATGAAAATGAGTGTTTGTAATGTTTTCATTGGTATAGTAATTCTGGGAATAGAATCCAAAATGGGTTGAGTATTGACAACACTTTGCATGAAAAAGTTGGAAGACTCAAGATCCACAACAGATGTAACAACAACGTGAGATGCCATAAGTTTAGAACTATGTCTCATTGAAGTATTAGAAATAGGACACCAATTCATGAATCTCATGCGAGTTTCAAAACACTACTTGTGTACCCAAGATGAACACTAAACAAACAAACAAACACAGTAAAATGGCCAAAAACAGGAATCAGATAGTAAAAGTAGACAAGGAATATAACAATACAAGTTTGTGTAAAAAATGGTTCAGTCAATAGCAAGAAGACAGAGGTGCCCAAGGGCGTTTGATTCTTGGGTTGGTTTTTCATTAATTCAAAAGTTGACTATGTGTGACTCTATTTAAGGATTTTGGGTCTGGTTACAAATAGTTTGAATAGTGAATATTTTTTTAGATTTTTCTTAATTTATGCCAAGCCAAGTGTGAAATAGTATGTGAAAAATAAATGACAAATTTGAATGCAATTTTATGTTCTAAAATACACAAATTGACTGATTTTAAGATGCCTAAATATGAGAATGATGATTTTGATGCAATTCTGAAACAAAACAATGGATTTTTTTAATTTTATCACTTTTTGAGCCAAATGAAAGATGCCTGAATGAATGCAAATTTAAGAATTTCAAAATAGAGTTCTACAAGCACAAACATATTGAAGACATAAAGGGACAAAAGTGTGAAAAATCTTGTTATTGTAAGTGTACAAGGATAGGAGCACCCAAGGGCATCTGAGTCCCTTATAGGGTTTCTAAATATTTAAATTTTGATTGTTTATTATGGGGTTTAAAGGTTCTTATGTGTGCAAACAAGTATGTAAGTGAGTATTTTTATAGAATTTTCTCAAATTAAAGACAATGTGATGCAAATGCAAATATGTAACAATACAAATAAAAATTATGAATGTAATTTTCAATGTAGATCTGATTTAGGTCACTGGAATGAATCCTAATGCAATCTATGATGTAAAATGATATGCAAATTTTCTAGTTTTTTTTACTTTTTATGATGTAAAAGTGAAACCCTAAATGAAAGATGCAAAATAATGCGATGAAAATATTAGATCTAGAATGAAATTTTCAAAAGGTATGTAATGTTAACAGGTCAGGCTCACCAAAATGAAACATAGAAAATTTTGGAATCTGAGGATTTAATGTCCAAAACCTAAAGTCAATTCCACCTTTTCCTAAGGTTTCATTAGGATGCAAATCAACAAGGCAAATAGATTAACTTTCAACCATAAAGGTGAGACAATTAGGCCTAGATCTGATCCTTTTGAGTCTTCGAAATGGACTGGGAATGATTTATTAAGATTAACCTAATTAGACTATATGACCTAATATGAAAAATGCAATATCCTGACAAATAACAAACTAAAACAGTAAATTGCTGGTAGATCTAGAAAGTGCAGGAGACTATGTACCTATCCTAAAAAAAAATATTCCATTGTGTATAGGAGGACTTGGATTCCTAGGGGAAGATAGGTCTCTGATAGGGTATCTTATTTCGCTTTTGGGGTCCTCAGATGACATATCTAAGCTTTTGATTTTCAGTTGCAGAGTTGTTAGAATGCTATCGAATATTTTTGTAGGTGAGTTTTTGTATCTTGACAAAATGTAGGTCTTTGAATACAATAATAAAAAATTCATCTCTGAGCTCTCTTCAATCCTCTTCAGACCTAAAACCTGCACATTCAAGGAGAGGGAAAATGTTGGACCATTTAGGGGCTTGCCTCAGTGAAACCCCATGTAAGTGTTTCCACTTCCAAAATGGAACTGTCAATGATAAAATGGTAATCGAAAGGAAGGAATGGTGAAATCACAAATTTCTACAACTCACCACCTTCAATGGTTTCCTTGAAGGACTGAATTCATGCACATCACTTCAAGGTCTTGATCTTGCTTGATTTTCTTGAATGCTTTGGAGACCTACAAAAGTGTTAGCCTTCACAAAAAATGATAACATGAACACACAAAATCACATAGGATTTGATATGATGTTAGGATCTTGAATTGTTGCAATAATGCTCTAAAAATTTTCTCTTGACTTGCTTGATAGTGCTCTTGATCGTAAGTTTACCAATATTTTTCTAGATACATTTGAAATGATGCAATAACTAGGTATTTATAGGCATTTCTCTAATTTCTCGAGAATTAAATCTCGATAGCCGACATTTGAAATTTGAAATTTGAATGTTAAAATGGCCACTCTGACATATTAAAAATTGATCCCCAACAGAATAGGGGGCCCATACGCCCTTGGGGGTATGGGTCCTGGCTCTATTTTCTAGGACACAATATATCGGACAAAAAACATTAATTGATTGCATTTGTTCAATGCTTGCAATATCTCAATAATTGGTACAAATAGGATATAGAATGCATAATTTAGGGAATTAGGGACTCAATTAGGCTTAATAATTTAGGGGGAGCAAAACATAGTGTGAAATTGTCAAGGGTGAAAATTTACGATGCTACAGATAGAAAGAGCCTAGTGATGCATTTTAAGCAATTAGCACAACTAAGGCAATGGGTTACCATGGAAGAATATGTAACAAAATTCTAAAGAATATTAGTCACGGTACCAAACATTACCCAAAATAGACTTATGCTTTTACTTATCGAAGGACTCTCTAAATCACTTAGGGGATTGGTCCAAGCTTTTGAACCATCATCTCTACAAGATTCTATTCTAAGGGATTTAAATTTGGAAGACTCCACACCTAAAAAATAAGACCTATCCCAATAATATAACATCAGGGTCGCATAAGAAACCCTCTTACATGAATGATTGGAAACCAAGGGCATTACCTCTTCAATCCAACATGACGGAAGAAACTAAGAACAATCTTCAAAAGAATAATTTATATTTTAATTGTAGATAAAAATGGAAACTAGTGAAATGTTTCAAGAAGGGACAAATACACCACATAGAAGCAATAATGGATGAAGAATCAGAGGAGGGATAATTTCAACCTAAAAAGAAGAGGAAACAATATGAAGAAGAGTTTGCAAGTGGTACATTAGCCACACTTTTAGGGGCACCCAAATATCATCCTTTTAGAATTTGTAGTGTTTTACAAGGTCAAAAGGTGGTTGTCCTTTTTGATAGAGGTGCCACACATAACTTCATTGATGAAGTTCTAGTAATGAGGATGAAATTAAATGTTAAAAACATTGAAGGATTCAAGATAGCCATGGCAGATGAATTCACTACCTCTTGCACATAAAGAATTCAGCACTAAGCATTACCTTGGGGAGACACCAAAAACGAAAAGATTTATATGTGGTAAACATGGCTTTGGTCCTTCAATAGTTACATTAAGGCAATAATAGATTGGCCTCAACCAAAGACTTTAACACGTTTAAAAGGAATTTTAGGACTCTACAATTATCATAGAAGGTTTGTCAAAGGATTTTGAAGGCTAACTTGAAATACTTGATTAAGAAAGGTTATTTTCATGGAGCGAGGAGGCCCAAAGAGCTTTTGACTTGTAGCTTAAAGAAATGATGATTTTTTGTCTGGTATTAGTCATTACAAATTTCTCTCTTCCAATTGAGTTAGAATGTGACGCTTCAGGAAAAGGTATTGGAGCCATATTAATACAAAATAAACATCGAATAGCTTTCAAGAGTCACAAGTTTAAGAAAATGAAATAGAATTGTTTTATTTATGACAAGGAAATGCTAGCTATTATACATGCACTAGCCAAGTTTAGACAATAACTAGTTTATGGAAAATTTATTGTTAAGGTTGATCATTATATCTACAAATTAGATGACAATTCATTAACTTGCTGTGTATATGTTTGATCTGTACCATACATTCTAAACGCTATTATTTAACAATTCGTATTATGTATGAGGAATGTTCAAGCTTCGGTTTTATGTGAATATTTCCAGAATTGCAATACTTATCAGAGCACGATATCTCAAAAATAATTTGTTGCTGCTTAGCATTGGCTATCAGAAGTTTGATTTTTACATTCATTTATTAGTCGTTTTTATTTTAACTGCAGAGAACAATCAAATTTACGGTATGAGATATTCGCCTAAAACCTCCTTGTATTAAATCTCTCTCAAATATCCTTATCTTAAACAGTCTAAGATCCAACTTACGGTTTAATATTCTGAAATTTGGAGAAATGGCGTACCTGTGCAACATCCTTATCGATTCTGAGGCTTCTAACTTCTTCCATTGATTTACCAAAGCAAGTCTCCTTCTGAAACCTTTCAAGTAGAAAGACTCCTCCTATATTTAAGAGCAAATATCAAAAAATTTTAGTCAACAATTTTCCTTGAATTCGGCAATAAGGGCGATCATATATCAACTTGTACCTGCACCGTTCTTGGAGATTAATGTCGGTCACCAGTGAGGCTGTTCTAGGAAATCATCAGGCCGCGATATTACTGTAAGCGAAGCAAAACGTCCAGTCAATTTCCTCCCCAAAATGGGGAAACTTCTCATCCCTATCCACTTGCTGAGTCAATTCTCATTATTGTAATGCATTTTCCGAAAGTTTCCTCTTTGACAGCCACGTGGAACTTTTTATTTTCCCGGCGCTTTGCCCGGCGTCCGACAAACTTTCTGAAAGCCAAAAGGAAAGCCTTATCGCCTAAAAACTAATTATTATTGAATATGACTGCTGAGGAACTTAAATTTTTACTGAGAATAAATTTCCATCGAAGAGACTTATTTAACCACTACAAGACTAGCACCAAACCTTATTCTTGTCTTCATACGTTTGCAAACACATATTGAGCGATACACGAAGGAAATACATTGTCGGTGAACGTACTTTTGGACCCCAAAAAAATGCATTGAGAGGCGAAGGTGTTGTTGGAGAAAATTGATTATTATGTAATTTGTAAGTTACATCTGTTTTGTCTTTTGTTGATGTTGATTCCTTTCTAACATCTTTTATGATTTCTATCTTGAAAGTGTCTTTTGTACATTATTTTTTACTATTAATATATGCATTTTTCCGATTAAAAGAAAAATTGTATTAAAAAATCAAAATTCAATTTTTATAAGAATGTCGAGTACCTATCTTCTTTATTTTAGATTTGTTATGATTTGTCTTTTAAGTATAATGGTTAATATATAAGTAGTTTTTTTATTTATTAATGATATAAGTCTAGATTAAACTTAATTTTAGTCATCTTAAGAGATTCAATTTGATCTATATTTATCTTTTCATGTTTCAAGTTAGTTTCATAGGTGTCGATTTACATCTAGTTAACAAACTATAATGTAAATTTAATTCGTAAATTTTTAGATTTAAATTTAATTCTTAACTCAATCTAGTCCCTTTTCAACCAACCATTACTTATCAATTTAAGTGCAAAATATTCAAATTTGTGTCTTGCATGTTGTATAAAAGGAAAATCCCTCATTCATTTTAGATAGAGAGGGAGGACTCATCCAAGAGAAAGCTCAATTACACAATGCCTCACCATTAGAAGAGCATAACATCCACAACAATTTTGATAAGAGTAGTTTTGGCATTCACATGGCTACTTGAAGTATCTTCAATATTGTCAAAAATATTGAATTGGTTCCAAGGGAGTTAGGTGTCTCTCATGTCAAGCATGACAAACTCTATCAATGTATTTTGGCACTACCTTGTCTAGGTACCTAAGATGAACTAAATTATATGTAAATTTAGCAAGAAGTTTATTTTTGTAGTAGAGGATCATTTCCACTTGTAGGTTCAAGTTCATATATGTAGAATCAACCCAAAGAATCTAAAATAGTTGATTTGATTTTATAACTTATTTTGTTTAGATTACTTATTTATTTTTATGTGCATGATTAAGATTTTTATATATGGATTTGATTCATATTATGAGTATAAAGAATGAAATATTAGTTCTATTGATTATGTGTGTGTAATTTAAAGTTGATAATGTCATAATATATAAAATAAACCGACATAAAATGAATAAGAAAATAAGTTAATAGATATTGGTTATGTATTTTGTAGCTAGTTTGAGATATAGTTTGAGTTAAGGAAATATTGTATATTACTAATTATTCTAATTTCTTGTAGGTTACTTTTAGTAGATGATAAGTTTTCATAGTGTTATAGTTTCATATTTGAATTTACATTGAACAATTATTTTGTTAATTATATGGATAAGTGGTCTAATTATCATGCTAGTTAAATGTGATAAGAATCAAATTAATTATGAATAAATTATTTTGGATCAGTTAACTTAAGATGTATTATTTTAAAGAAACTTCTTTGGAATTAGGTATTAATATTAATATGTAAAATTAATAACCTCTTTGAATAAGGAGATCTAAAACTTGTTAGTTTGAATGAATAGGAAATATTCCTTAGACCAAACTTGCATCTTAAGTAAACATGAAAGCATCATTCAAGCAAAAATTAACATCAAAAACATTTATCTAGGATGTTTGCAAGTAGTTTTTTTAATCAGGTTGCCATCCCTATTTCACCTAAGTGGGTGCTATTCAACGAAGAATTATATGGTAAAATGGATCTAGAAAGGGTTGTATACCCACTCATATAGTTGCATAAGTATAAACTCAAATACAACTATATGTGGATATAATGTGTGTAGGAAGCCTAGGAAATGAAGGATGTTTCCAGTACTTAGAGAGAGATATCATTGTAAAGCTTTATAAGTTTTTCTTGAAGCTAACTCTAAATTTAACTGGTACTAAAAATAAAATATGATAGTCATCAACACTCATAAAAATTCTCAAGATGGATTTACCTTATACTTGTCTATTAGCCCATAATCCTACGAAAGAGTACATTATATTTTATTTTTAGATTTTCAAAAAACCTCAAGATATAGTATTATGGACATACAATGATTTTTTGGTAAGTGAATCAAGATTTGATTGGTCTTGATGATTCTAAGACTCTAGTCATAGGTTAATTATGCCACCAACATGTCAAAGAGGTTGAAGATTGCAAAGAGGTATGTATTTTTATTCTATTTATTTCGAATTTGATATAGGATGCAACTTTAAATAGGTTTTTATAATAAAACTTTGTTCTAATTCTCAGGGAATGAATCTCCACGTTAAAACATTGAGAATTCACAATCACCCCCTCATGAAGAGCCTCCTATACAAGAAAAACCTGAAACCCCTCCATCAATTCATAAGCATCCTCAAGGAACACAAGAAAATATTCAAAATCAAATTGAAAACAATAAAAAGAGATATTCAACAATTAATTGGAAGATTAACTGAGCATGTTGAAACCCACCCTTATAGGAGAGGGATTGTTGCATCATGGAAGTTAATTGTAACTCATGTAAGAGAAATGAGCGAGAAAATGAATTTTTGGTCAAATAAGAGGCATGAGATGAGATAGTTTTATGCTAGTGGTTTGTCATATGCAGATGTCAAAAAACAAAAATTAGCAAAGATGACTTGTGTGCCCTATTTATAGACCCAAGAACCAATGAACCTTTGTCTCATGCATGCAGGAGGTTCCTCATCCATTGGTGCCATCATGAGTTAATTAAAAACAAATTTTGGGAGCAGTGGTGGATGGTATTTGACCAACCTCCATGCAATAATCATGAGCTGCTGCAATAATTTTTGAGGAAAATCTATTGCGAGTTTATCCTCAATAAAATACCAAACCATTTTGACATCTTAGACTTTTAGGGTAGAGGTGGGGGCTCCACACATGATAGATCTGTTGCACGATGTAATCCACAGTTGGCACTGAGAGCCTTGGCGAGACCCATGGTGGAGCATGTCGTTGTTCCTTCCATTGTTAAGGACAGTGTAGAGGTGGACATGCTGAAGTCGATTGACTCACTCACCTAGACCATTTTACAGTGTGTGAGTCCTCTATTAGAGCCTGGTGTGGAGGAGACATGTAGGCCCCGAGCTCCACTCCACCATTGTGGCGCTTGTGGTTTTTTTTGCACGTACGATTATCAGAGTCTTCATGATGCAACTACACAGCATACATCATTTGCAGAGGTGATGGCTTTCACATATGATATTATGAATGATACATTCAGCATCGACACTCAGGTAAAATTTAGCAAGTTGTTTTAATGTTGTTTATTAAATTATATTTTGAAATTTAAGAATAACTAAATTAGTTGAATTTTGATATGATGAAATTTTAGGGCCGCACTGTTCATGAGGCATGCTCTGTTCCTATAGACCCTTATACATTCTCGACGATGAGTCCATGGGTATGCAACTATTATTAAAGATAGTATTATTGTATTTGAATAGTTGAATGTTATATTTGAATATTTGTCTCATAACATGCTTTGGATTTCAAATAGTTTCCTGGTACACCTTCTTCCTCCACACCTCATAATTCGTATCCTCAAACAACGTACACTCAAGTAGCCTTTATTCATTAATGGTGTTATAAATCTATGTTAGCTAGTTTTCATAGTTTTACATATATACAAATCTAAAAAATTGATGAGAAACACAAACATTGAATTTGCATTCCTTGAACATGTCACATTATGTTCTCCTAATTCACTTTTTGTTCCTTTATTCCTTCCTAATCCCATACCATTAACATTTAATAGTTCACCCTATTTTCCATGATCCCCTCCTAGCCCATCCCACTAATATCTTATAGTCCATGCTATGTGTCATTATGTCCTTCTACTCCCATATTATTGTACCCATTATTATTTCACCCTAGATGTTCCATGATCCCATATGTTCCACCCTATGTTCATTTATATCATCCTATGCTATACCATATTTATCCATGTTTCATCCTTGATAACTCTTCTCTATTATTGCTACACATAGGTCAATTTTGTACTTCGTGTACTATAGTCAAACCCTAGGCACCTCCTAATTCACCCTATGTTGCATTATTCCCTAATAATCACATCCCATTAACCTCTAATTGTCCACCCTATATTTTGTTATCCCATCCTAGCCCATCCCATCAATCTATACTAGTCCATCGTATGTTCCATTGATCCCTTTGGTGCACCTGGGCACCACTCTTTTCTATGTTTCTTCATTAAGTGTCTGATAGGAAAGGTGTGTTAGGATGTTTGAGTTGAGTTATTGAGTCTTAATAAGGTCCAATGTGACCATTCTATTATAATTGATCAACTTTGAGGGGTTTTTGTATTCATCTTGTAAGGTTTGCAAATCATGTGGAAGGAATTGTCAAAGTTGACAAGCAATGTCAAGGTAGATAGGATGATTTTTTCTTGAGTAAGTCATGATTTCTTAGTTGAATAAGGCCTCATTAGACTATTTTTAATAGTTTAGGTGTTTAAGAGGGTCTAGGAAACAATAAAGAGTCAAAACTTGAAAGTGCCAAATTTGTGAGTTGCATAAATGCAAACAATTTGTAATGCAACAGACATGAGAGGTTTAAAAATTAGTTGTAAGGAATTTGGTCATTTTTTGATGAGGAGAAGCCTTTAAAAAGGCATGACAACTTGTTTTGTAATGTTGGCTTGAAGTTTGAAGCATTGGCAATAAGAATATCTTTGTTTTTCATCAAATTTTTGAGTTTTCTTGTCATTTGAAGGCCTGTACGAGCCCATACAGTTTGATTGTGCCATGTAAATCATTTTACTTTTTGGTGGCAGGTGTTAACAATATTTTGGAATAATTTTGAGGGAGATCCATTGTGATTTGTGGTAAATATCCTTGTTTTCCTATGACAAGCCGAGGACACACTATTTGAGGGTTTTGTAACCAAAATCATGATTTAAGGGCCCTTACACTAACTGTACCTACTTTAACTAGTGTAATGGGCCCTAGGGATTCTAAGTAGTTTGTATTTTGCATGATTAGATTTGTGGATAAGGAACTAAGGAGATAAACCTATTGTCTTGATGAGTTTTGTGAAGAAAAACACATGAAGATGGAGCCTTGGGTCTAGGGTTTATGGAAATCAATGAGAGTGTGGAGTTTTTTCCAAATTTTGAGCATATTGGGGTTAGAATATACATGTTTGATTCAGTGGCATGGTCTGGGAGGTTGTGCAAGTGGGACTTTGAATAAACCCTCTTGACTTGGCATGAAATTGAGAGTTTTGGAGTTTTCTGTGTTGGAGGTGTCAACCTTGGGTTTTGATTGTGGTTTTAGAGGTTTGAGGGCATAAAAAATGTTTCCCCAAGGTTTCAAGCATTTGTGTTAAGTTTAAATTATGTTGCTTTGTAAATCTGGCCTAATTCATGGCTTAGGACAGCATTGAGGGTCTAATTTCAAGGGATTTATCCAAAATACTTGTATCTATTTAAGAGATATGTTGTATAACTTTGAAATGGTTATTTGAATCCACCTTCTGATTGTCAATTTTTTTGGAAAGCATTGGAGTTAAAGGACAAAAATTGAGTTTGCACTACTGCTAGGTTACATGGGTGAAAGTGAGAAATTAGACTCCCGATTGTTGTCAAGCTTTGAGGATTTTTTGGATTACTCTAATAGGCCATTTTAATCTTGTTAGATTCCTCTTGAATTCAAGTTGTCACTTTGAATGAGTTTGATCCCAGGTATGTGCAAGATCATCATGGAAAAAATAGACCCTTAAGTGGCAATAAAAAGACAAAAAATCGGAGTTAGACAACTTGACGTAAAAATTTGAATAAGTTTTCTATATTATTTCAAAAAAATGTAAAAAAATAATCTATAGGAAATTGAATGTAGTGTTGGAACTATGAAATTTTGACAATCTCATTAACCCTTCATGATTATTGGTCTCCCAAAAAGGTTCATAATACAGACATAAAAATCCTCACATAGCATTTTTTACCAAAATCCAGATTAAATTTTGCCATAAAGCCTCATAAATTTTATCTAGCATTAAATCTTTAACATATGAAAATATTGGCATAAGTTGATGCAAGTCTCATCGATGATATTATACATATCCTCAATATATCAGCAAGACATCAGAAGGGTCATACCGATAAATCTATACACCAAGAGAACGCAGGTTTGTATTTCTTATCAGCAAGACAAAAGGTATTGGCATGACGATGTAAGTTCATATCGAGCTAGGTTACCTTTTACCGATTGGAGTAAACTAAAGTCTATCGGAGAGACTATGGTCATCGGAGAGAAATTTCAAAGCACTTCCCAAAGCATTACTAATCTTGTCGATAAAGCAAAAGGAAGACTCACTCGGTAAGAGAAATGATGTTGGGGAGAGTTCAGAGAGTCTTACCGACCCCTCGGGTTACACCGATACAACTGAGCATGCAAAAATAAAGGGTGTCGAGAAGACAATGCACGTGGTCTCACCGAAGAAAAAGCGTATTAGTGAGATATGTCTTAGCAGGGAGATCTAAGAGACATTACGGCAAGTATCATTCTGTCGACAAGACAAATACTTGGTCTCAGCGACATAAATCGATAAAGTGAACATCTCAGTGAGACGAAGAGCTTTAGGAGTAAGGTGAAGAACCGTTGACCCGATTCATTAAGTCTAGGTGATAGTTGCTTTGGTGAAGGTCATGGCGATATAAAAAGAAAACGGAAAGAAACTATCGGGGAGACTTGTGATGTCGGGGAAACTACAAGACGTCTTAGCGGATGGGTGAACGTTGAACAGGGGGATCGGCCAGAGATTTGAAATGTCTTGTCGATATGATCCCTGATGTGACAGCGAGAATTTTGAAAAAATTGCAGCATTCATGTCTCAGTAAATACATTAATGGCGCCACGAAGCATAAAAGATTTTGCATATCAGGATAGGCTCAATTGAAATCATTGTTTCACTAAATTAGCAGCGAAGGAGAGCAGGGGAACCAGCAGAACAATTAGGGCATTTGTCTAACTTGGATTTGCAGGAAAAGTACAGTAAGTTTCCCATCTTCTCAGAATTCTTGAATTTTGAATATGGAAGGCACTAGTTCAGGAAAAATAAAGGGAAGAAAACCCGAGGAGGGTAGTCAATCAAAAGCAAAGAAGCAAAAAACTGAATTGCAACCAAAGTGCATTGAAAGGAAATTAAACCAAGACCTCATAGACCAGTTACCTAGTTTTGGGCCTAAAGCTAGGAATTTTGCGCAACTCAAAGCGGAAATTGACAAATTAGATGACAAATGCAAATTCATAGGGGATGTTTGGACTCCAATTAGAGGGTATGAGTTGTTCAATTTCCATCATCATAGGAGAAATCACTTCGAGCCAGTATGAAATCCATGGAGGCTCAATTTGGGAAAACTGGTGTGCCCTAATGTCCTTATTGATGTCAAACTAGTAAAATTATTGGCTAGACAATATAACTCGAAGAATAAAGCTATATGTGATTTGTCAGGGAATCCATTGATACATATATCTGAGAATGAAATAGCTGAGGTTTTTAGGTTGGAAGCAATATGCAGTGAGAAAATAATAAGTGAGGAGCTCGATAGTGAATTCAGAAGGATGGACACCATTTATAAAGGGTGGAGATTACCCCTGCACAGAATTAGGTGTCATGGCAAACCTACTCTAATGGAAGACAGTGAGGGACCACCATTTCATGTAGATCTCTTCGAACCCTACCTAAAATACACTTATTTTTCAGCGGGATAGGTATTGGGGATGGAGGTCCCAGAGCATATGGCGGTTGTGCCCATGGTGATTGCTGTAGATATTCAGTATCACAATTCTAGATCATTTGACTATGTTTCACATGTATTTAAGGAACTCGATGTAGGGTTGATAGCGATAAAGAATGGTGCCTCTGTCCTGCATCTCAGGAATTATTCATTGTTGATGCACTTGGTGTTATATTTTGGAAAAGAGTTAGGATTATGGCCCCAGGAGCGGAGGATTTCACAATCTGACAAGGAAGATAGGCCATTTCCTGTTCAGTTATGGACTACTGTTTGGGGCAACAGGTTTGCTAATTCCAATTTCTTGCATTTTGAAGAATTCTTTGTGAAGCCTTTATATAGATTTTTCAATCATCTTTGTGATTATTCCTTATCTGAAGAAGTAAAGAGGTTTCTTAGGCCTAGGGATTATAATGGACCAATCAACCACAACTGGGGGGATTGGTATTGCTTAGAGAATGCCACAATGATTAGGGTTTATGGTTTTGAGGATACACCATTCATTTTTCCTAGAATAGTCCCAAATAGAATTGAATACTTAGAAATTGTTAGGCAAATAGATTTCTCCAGTGTCATGAACTTGAGTTCATATGGGAAACATGCCTTTATGCCCAGTACACTATGTTTTGGTGATTTTATTGTATTGGCAAAAGAGGGCTACAATCTAATTCTAGATAAGTTATTGCACTACAACATGAGAAGAGCACCATCAAGAAAGAACTTTGATCCAGAGGGATATATCCATTCTGCCAAACAAAGAATAAATTTTTGAGGGTACCAACATGTGCCCTATCGATCTGATGACATAATCAAAAACTTGGAGGTAGAGGAAGTAGAAATGGTGATTGAGAAACATGATCAGGAGTTGGTGGATGCTAAGTTGTTATCCTCCATTAAAGGAATATCAGAAGCTGATAGGCCACAAGGCTCATCTGGGAAGGTATTGAGAATAAGGACTCGGGATTATGCCTATGTTGCCAGAGAAACAGATGTTGGGGAAACTATGGATGTAGATACGACACATGAATATTATAGGTCTTTTATAGCAGATGATGAATTTGTGAAGACCTCAGAGTTCAAAACATTTTTATACAAGAAAAAAGGGAAAGAGATAAGAGGACTAGTTGACAATGTCACACCAGGAAATGAGGATCAATTGTTGAAAAGCTTAAGGGATGAGGTGGACAAAGAGATGATGAACATGACCACTGAAAAGGGAAGGGAGATGTTAGAAAAGGCGGGTGTTATGATTTTCCCAGGTTTGGATCTTAATTTTGCATTAGTTTTTGACAGTTTCTTAAAAAATAACCATGCTACCCACAAGCTCAGTATAGAGAAGGTGACAGAGATATATACAGGATCAAGATACAATTCAGATGATGAAACATTGATGATTTGGGCTTTGTATCCCCCTCATAAGAAGTCAATTATTATTGATACCAAGAAGGCATTCAGACATGTCATGACTTTGAAGGCTGGAGAGGCTAATCATGTTGCAACTGCGGACATTGGGATCAATATAGCAAAGTTGAATAAAGCACAAATCTGAGCATTGATCAGAGAGAGAGAGATGTATAAAACCAACAACGAGATAATGTTGAGAGAGAATGAACGTTTAAAGGACTTGGTAGGTGTTGTTCCAGGGCCTACAAAGATGCTCACCCAAGGTGAGAGCTCATAGAAAAGGGACCATTGGGAAGGGTCAAGTGCATACTCACAAGGGAAAGTGGATACACTCACTGCAATAATCAAGAAGAGGCAGGTTGTTTTAAACACTTGGTTGAATAAAATTTTGGGAAAACATTCACAATACGTGGATGCTATAAAAGAACATAGAAGAGTGGATGACATAATCCAAGAAAGAATTGAGGAAATGAAAAGGGGTACTCCTAATGCTGCATGAATTGAAAATTCCAATCGTATCATGGATAAGCACAAGGAATTCTTTGAGGAATTACAAGGGGATATGTAGGGATTGATAGAAGCTACTAATGACAGATTGACTAAGTTCTGCGATGATGAAGGAAAATTGAAAGAAGCGACTACATGGAAAGGCGAATGTGAATCGATACTCCAAGAGATATTGAACACAGCCACTACAGAGGACATAACATTGGATGAAGCATGTGATCAAAATGAACAAATGATGATGATGGAGATCATGATTCGTGATGTGTTAGGAGATGCAAACACACATAAGTGCTAGGAATATACAAAGCACATGTCTACAGTTCATTTGTGGCTTAACAGAAATTAGTTAATGATAAACTTGTTAACATTTTATGCTTAATTTTTTTTTTGAAAAGGCACGCCCTTTTGCAAACTAATGTATATATATCCGTTATTGGATAATAGAGAGTAGAACTAGAACAGTTTAGATTGATGTAAGCACTATATTTTCATAATGATATTCAAGGAGACTATGTTACATGTATAAATTTTGAAGGAGATAATGAAAAACTCTTGATTTAGTGGCTTCATTCTGGTATCAATTGTTTGTTGGTTTCCTGCAATTATTTGATTGTCTCCAATCTAATGTTTCTTGATTGTTTAAATTGAACTATCAGGTATATGTTCGATTTATCAATGCACATTTACTACTTCTGTGTGATATGATTTATTGGATTCTTTAAATGAAGAATTAAATTCCTTTCAATCGATTACAGTAATCTTGAACTGTTATTTGGATCAGTAAGAAGAATTAGATAATTAGAATTGATATTCTGCCTCAAGTAGGGTTTATCAATTACATCCTTGCATGTTTATACCAGTTGTAAACTCATAATTGTATGCCAAACGATTAGAGAATTTTCTAGATAGAAACCACTCATCATAGGCTTTCATTTGACTTTGTTTTACCCAATAAGGCACTGGTCTCCCTTATTTTCATTACATTAGTTTTATTCACCTCATTTGACATCTCTTAATCGAACTTATTAATTCACACCTTGATATTGCATATACAATTTATACCAAATTAGGATCATATCTTTCCACTATCAAATTGCCATTTGTGGATAGTTAGATCAAGTAGGAAACATAAATTCAAAATTTGTGTTGCTCATATAGGTGCACCCACCTAGGTCTAGCAGAGCCTTAAGAGTAGAGGGTTCAACCATACTGGTTGGCCTTGTTAGTTGAACAATAACTTAGTGAGAGTTTGGAAACCTCTCGTGGTTCATTCAAACCAGCATTTTTGGGACCCAACATGTAGTTTCTAAAATACTAGACCTTTATTTTTATTATTTAAATCTATTTGGTGAAAATTTGAAATTTCAATGCACTAGTATTTAAATTTTAGGGTAAAAATAAGAAGTAGGTGTATGTCTGACCACCCTAACCACAATAAAATGATAATATTTTTATAATATTTTAGATATAAGTAGAGGACTCATTTCCTGATGTGATGCATATTTTTTATAATTTTTTTCTAAGTAAATAATTAGTTATGATTTTTTTATTACAACTTTTAAAAAATATAAAAGCTAGTTTGTCTAACCACCTTAACTTGGTCAAAAATTCATGAAATTCAAATTATTTTTTAATCCTATAGTATGTGAAGCATAGAATGTAACACATGTTTCGGATTCAAAAAATGTGATACCGTTTGAAATTTATAGATGTTTTTCAATCAGCCTATCAATCAAGACTTTATTCGTAATTCTAATAGAAAATGAATAATAGTTATTTATTAAATTCAAAGTAAAGCATAGATTATATTGGTGGAAAGTTGAGAATCTCCTCTAAAAACCCTTTTCATTTCATCAATTTTGGGTAAAAAAAAGTCGTCAGCCACATGGGTCATCATATGGCTTACATATCGCCACTTTTTGGCCCATCATGATCCTGCACATACACTCCCCCTCTTTGCATCACGCTTATATTCCCATCTCAATACCCTCTCTTATTTCATCTTATGTTCCATTATCCCCTCTTGGTCTTTATATCAACATGATACCTGAGATATTATTTCATTTGCAGTTGTTGACAAGAGACAACCCTGGTGATTTTGGTGGCACGATGGACCATGGAGTTGTTGTAGCAATAGCCAGTTTTGATCCATTGAGAGAGGTATGAAATAGATTATTCGATTTGACATTATATTTTCTCTTTTATGGTCTATTATAGAAAAATTTCATGATACTTTTATGTAGTTTAATTTCTATCTTGATGGTTGCTACAGGTGGTTGTCACTCTAGATCATGGACGTGGTGATGTTGTAAATGTGCATGATGACTATACGTATGCGGTAAGTTATTATACATTTTGTTATATGCCATTCCACAATTCAATTTCTATGTTTTAACATCTTTAATTTTTATTGTATCAATTGAAAGTCCAGAGTGAAGAGAGAAGGACTAGCAAACGTGTTTGAAAGACAAGAGAAGCAACAGTCACTCCATCCAGCCAAATTTTGAAGGTAGCACAGGATCTATTTCCTTCCCCTAGAGGGAAATGACTATGTATTAGTGTTTTTTGTTGTATGCCTATGTGGAATTTTTGAACATATGTCTTGTACTATTGATATACAAGTGACATTTTATGTCCATATGGCTCCTTTGTACTAAGCCTGTATGGTTTTTTTGGATATATTGTATATACTTTTATCAATATATATCATTGTATAGCCTTTCGGCTTTGTCATTAAAGAAAATATTATTTTTCTACTGTCATTCTTGAATGATTTTATCATGTGTATCATGTAAATTGTATGCTTGAATGTTGTAGGCATGGATTTTGTTTACATCTAATTCTTAATTAATTACTATTGAATGCTCAATAAGCCCCATCTAAAATGTATTGTGTAAATAAGCTCCATTCATTGTGGTTTTTATCTTTTGGAATGCTTCAATTAATTGTGCCTCACTTATTCACATGTATGCTTCACTTATTCACATGTATACTTCACCTATATTGTGGGTATTCACGTGTATGACTCATGCTTCCAATGCATAGCAGCAAAAATCTTTTGGGGAAAATTTTGACAAACCAAAAGTATAATAGTTTGTGAAAAAAATGAGAAAAATTGTAGAACAAGAGATATCAACTTTAAAAAAAAAAATGAAAGGTATGTCCATAGCATACAGAGATATAGAGAGCAAATAAAATAATATTTTAACTAATTAATTGTAAAAAATGGACTTTTGTAGTTTATATTCATATCGTTGATTACATTGCATTGCACATCTTTCAAAGTCAAAGCATTAGTTCACTTTGCATAACTAATAGCTAGATGTTGATAGATGACAAAATTTCAATTACAATATAGTTTGTACAAAGTCAACCTAAGCAGTTATGCAATTTCTTCACATTGCATAACTAATAACTAGGAGCAGCTGCCAATTGCATTTTCTTATCATGGCATTCTCTAAGACCAAATTTCTTTGAGGTATTTTTTCAAATAGCTCCTTGCCTTCTCTATGTTACCACATTTTTCATACATGTCTACCAAAGCATCTTTTCAAATAGTTCACTACCTTGTTGCTATGGCTAAAAGCCTAAAACAAGTGATTTCGAACAAGCTATGGATGCTTCAAAAAAATATATCAAAAGCATAATAGTAAGCAATAGCATAGACAAGGCAATGAACTGTTTGAAAAAATGCATCAAATAAATGTGGTGATGGAATGCCATGACAAGTCGTAGACAAGGCAGTGAACTAGTTCAAAAGATGCATCAAATAAATGTGGTGTCATGGTGACGGAATGCCATGACAATCAAATTTATTTTGATTGTCATGGCATTCCATCACCATGAGACCTCATTTTTTTGAGGCATTTTTTCAAAGAGTTCATTGCCTTTTCTATGCTACCAAATTTTTCATACATGTTTATCAAAGCATTATATCAAATATTTAATTGCCTTGTTGCTATGGATAAAACCCTAAAACATTGATGTAGTAGGGGAGGTCCTGCAATCTCACTAAACACAATTCCAATCATTAATCACAATCCTCAAGTCAGAAAATCCTCACAGTTATGGATTTTCATGGCATTCCATCACCATGAGACCATGTTTCTTTGAGGCATTTTTTCAAAAAATTCACCGCCTTGTCTATGCTACCACATTTTTTGTACATGTTTACCAAAGCATTTTATCAAATAGTTCACTGTCTTGTTGCTATGGATAAAAGCCTAAAACGGGTGGGTTTATTAAAAATGCTATTCCCACAACTCATAAAACCTTTCCAATGCATCAAAAATGCTTAAAAGAACCTGCACATGCTTAAAATTCCCTCACAAACTACTGCCCTAAAGGATTTCAACCATTTCCACTCTTAAACCACTGAATTTCACCAAAACTCATCAAATTGCCAACTAGGGCATCACACCAAAAAACTCAACTTGTCTCCCCTACTCCAGAAACCATGCACATATATTCCCTACCCCTAATTATTTTATTCCACAAATTTGCAATAGGATACAATGGGTGGAATGGCTAAAAAGTCATTTTTACACACTCAACTACTTGCATTTGACAACTTTTTTCCCATGTGAGAAATTGCCACCACAGGAAAAGGCCTCTGAGATAGAAAAAAATCAAGAGAGGTTATTTTACAGGAGCTCTACATGATCCCATAGGCTCAGACAAGAATTTTCTAAGCATCACGAATTTTGAATACAAGCATGTTGAAGTTTGCAGCCATTTTGTACATTGGACTCTTAAGGGATCAATCCAGTTCAAGGTAGCTTGGAGCGATTTCACATGTTTGGGTGTGAAAGAAGACCATTCCTAGCGTAAACATACCTGTACCCACTCAGACGTGTTGGAACAATCTGTTTGGTCACACGAGTTGCAAAACGAAAGTTGCACCACTTTGCAACTTTCAACTACTTGCATTTGAAAACTTTTTCCCCAAGTGAAAATTTGTCACCACAGGAAAATGCCTCCGAGATAGAAAAAATTGAGAGAGGTTATTGGAGAGGGGCTCAACAAAATCTCGTAGGATTAGAAGAGAATTTTATAAGCATCATAGTATCCGAATAATATCATGTTGAAGTTTGCAGCCATTTTGCACTTTGGACCCTTAAGAAATCGATCTGGTTGAATGTAACTCGAAGTGATTCTACATGTTTGGGTGTGAAAGAGGACCATTCCTAGTATAAGAATACCTATTTTTATTTTTTGGAATAGTTTTTTTGGTCACACAAGCTGCAGAATGAAAGTTCCACCACTTTGCAACTTTCAACTACTTGCATTTGACAACTTTTTCCCCAAGTGAAAATTCGTCACCACTAGAAAATGCCTCCGAGATAGAAAAAACCGAGAGAGGTTATTGTAGAGACACCCAACCTGATCTTGTAGGATCAAACTAGAATTTTTTAAGCGTCACGGTATCTGATTAATAGCATGCTAAGTTTTCAGCCATTTTGCACTTTGGACCCTTAAGGGATCAATCTGGTTGAACGTAGCTCGAAGTGACTCCACGTGTTTAGGTGAAAAAGAGGACCATACCTAGCATAAACATACCTATTTGGACGCATTGGAACAATTCGTTTGGTCACATGAGCTACAGAACAAAAGTTGCACCACTTTGCAACTTTCAACTACTTGTATTTGACAACTTTTTCCCCAAGTGAAAATTTGCCACCACAGGAAAATGCTTCCGAGATAGAAAAAATCGAGAGAGTTTATTGTAGAGGGGCCTAACACGATCTCATAGGATCAGACGAAAATTTTCTAAGCATCACGGTATCCGAGTAATAGCATGTTGAAGTTTGCATCCATTTTGCACTTTGGACCCTTAAGGGATCGATCTGGTTGAACATAGCTCAGAGCGATTTCGTGTGTTTGGGTGTGAAAGAGGACCATGTCTAGCATAAAAATATCTATTTGGATGTGTTGGAATAGTCTGTTTGGTCACACGAGCTGCAAAATGAAAGTTGCACCACATTGCAACTTTCAACTACTTGCATTTGACAACTTTTTCCCCAAGTGAAAATTTGCCACCGCAAGAAAATTCCTCCAAGATAGAAAAATTTGAGAGAGGTTATTGTAGAGGGGCCCAATGTGATTTCATATGATCAGATGAGATATTTCTAAGCATCACAATATCTGAGTAATAGCATGTTGAAGTCTGCAGCCGTTTTGCACTTTGGACCCTTAAGGGATCAATTTAGTTGAACGTAGCTCGGAGCGATTCCGCATGTTTGGGTGTGAAAGAGGACCATTCCTAGCGTAAAAATACCTCTTCAGACACGTTGGAACAGTCTGTTTGGACACATGAGTTGTAGAACGAAAGTTGCACCACATTGCAACTTTCAACTACTTGCATTTGATAACTTTTTCCCCAAGTGAAAATTTGCCACCACAAGAAAATGCCTCTGAGATAGAAAAAACTGAGAGAGGTTATTATAGAAGGTCCCAACAAAATCTTGTAGGATCAGACGATAAATTTTTAAGTGTCACAGTATTCGATTAATAGCATGTTGAAGTTTGAAGCCATTTTGCACTTTGGACCCTTAAGGAATTGATCTGGTTGAGCGTAGCTCGAAGCGACTCTGTGTGTTTGGGTGTGAAATAGGACCATGCCTAGCGTAAACATACCTATTCGGAAGTGTTGGAATAGTCTGTTTGGTCACACGATTTGCAGAATGAAAGTTGCACCACTTTGCAACTTTTAACTACTTGCATTTGACACTTTTTCCATCAAGTGAAAATTGGATACCATAGGAAAATGCCTCTGAAATAGAAAAAACCAAAAGAGGTTATTTTAGAGGGGCCCAACATGATCTCGTAGGATCAAACAAGAAGTTTCTAAGAATCACGGTATCTGAGTAATAGCATGTTGAATTTTTCAGTCATTTTGCACTTTGGACCCTTAAGGGATCGATCTGGTTGAACGTAGCTTGGAGTGATTCCGCGTGTTTGGGTGTGAAAGAGGACCATTCATAGCATAAAAATACTTATTTGAACACATTGGAACAGTCTGTTTGGTCACACGAGCTACAGAATGAAAGTTGCACCACTTTGCAACTTTCAACTACTTGCATTTGACACTTTTTTCATCAAGTGAAAATTGGACACCACAGGAAAATGCCTCTGAGATAGAAAAAACCAAGAGAGGTTATTGTACAGGGGCCCAACATGATCTTGTAGGTTGAGGTAGATATTTCATAAGCACCATGGTTTACGAGCAATACTCTGTCAAATATTGTTGCCCTTTTGCACTTTGGACACTTAAGGGATCGATATGGTTGAACGTAGCTCGAAGCGATTCTGTGTGTTTGGGTGTAAAAGAGGATCATGCCTAACGTAAAAATACCTATTCAAATGTGTTGGAATAGTCTGTTTGGTCACACGAGCTGTAGAACAAAAGTTGCACCCATTTGCAACTTTCAACTACTTGCATTTGACACTTTTTCCATCAAGTGAAAATTGGACACCACAGGAAAATGCCTCTGAGATAGAAAAAACTTAGAGAGGTTATTGTAGAGGGGCCCAATGTGATCTTGTAGGTTTATACATAGATTTCGTAAGCACCACGGTTTATGATTAATACCCTATCAAAGATTGTTTCCCTTTTGTACTTTGGACCCTTAAGGGATCAGACCGGTTTAACATATCTCAGAGCGATTGTGCTCTCTTTTCAATGAAATTTGGTGGGAAATAGACTTAACTCCATTTTAGTTTTGGTTTGGTTGGATTTCAAGTGATTTTGTGCATTTTAGAAGCCAATTACAGAGGGTCGGTTTGTATACCCTATTTAAAGGGTTTTGAGTGCATTAAAATGTCATATTAAGCCTTCCACCCACTGTATGCTTCTCTAACTCAATTGAAAGGCTTAGTTAGGGTTATAAAACATGTGTGCAAATTTTTTTCTGCAAGGGAGGTGAATGGAGGGTTTTTAGGTGATGTCATAGATGTCAAATGGTGCATTTTTTAGTGGAAAATGGTGGTTTAGTGCTAGGGTTTGAAGAAATATTTGGGACAGCGATATCTCTTGAACTTTTAAGCTTGTGCAAACCTTTTTGAAGGTGTTTCAGGCTTTGGCTTGTTTTGGGAAGGTTTGGAGTATGGTTTTTCAATAAACCCTTGCCTAACTTGTGAATAAAGAGGGTTTTGGGGTTTGTTATGATAGAGGGCTTATCACGCCCTAAAAGTGGAGGAATTGGTGGTTTGGTAGATTGGTTAATGCTTCCCAATGGTGGTTTGGTAGACTGGTTAATGCTGCCCAATGTAAAAAAGTGCAATTTTGTACTCCAACATCCATAACAAATTTGAAAATTGGTTGGAGTCAGTTGTAGGATGGTAGTTGGAGTCGGTTGTAGGAGGTCGGTCTATGAGCCCTGTTTCAAGGGTTTGAGTGCGTTTTAAATGGTTTTTTAAGTCTTCCAACCACTGTATGATGTTATAACTCGGTGGATAGGCTTCGTTGAGATAGATAAACATTTTTGTATTGTTTCTTGAGCAGGGGAGGTGGTGCAAGAGCACCTACACCTCACCCTCAATATTCGATTATCTTATGGTGAATAGGTTGGTCAATAGGTTGTTGTGGGTATTTTGAGAATGATTTGCCTTGAATAAGGTCAATTAAGACCATTAGGTATGTTTTAGGATGAGTTTTGGGTCTAGTGATAAAAAATGTGAAAATTTCAATCTTGCACTAGAAGTTGTCTTTGTAGCCTTTGAAGGCAAATTTGTGAATTTGTATATGAGTGTGCAATAATGGAATTTCGTTGATGTAATAAGGATATTTCAAATTCACTTGTGTGGTTTTATAGGTCATTAGTTGTATTCATTAGGTTGGAGGAGTCTAAAGTTGTAAATTTGTAAGTTGCTTAAAGCAACAAATTTGAAATGCAACAGTTACTTGTTTTAAAAGTTTGTTTTTAGTTAATTGAGGGTGTGGATCAGTTAGAGAAGGGTGTAAAGGAATTTTTATAGCCTTGAGAGGATTGAATGGAGGTTGTTGTTGAACTTTTGGAGAAGATCTAATAAGAATTATTCACACTCTTTTATGTTTTTCTAATTTTCTCTATAAATTTGTTGATCCCATGCTTGGTACGGCCTATAGCTTGTTTGTACAGCTGCAAGGCTGACATGGTTCGATAGAGGAGTGAGATAGCTTCCTTTTGGTGGTGGTTTGGTCCAATAACATAAATAATAGAGGGACTTAGCATCATTCTTCTAGAACTGGTCAAAAGCCCTCAAAAACCAAGCTTTGATCACAAACATGCACATAACTCTCCATTCCCTTTTGGTCAAGGCTTAATTCTTGGTGGAATGGCAGATTTCATCATGTACTTTATATTTGAAGAGTTTTTGGAGAACTACAGGGAGTTTGGAGTGATTTCTTGGTTACCTTAGGCTTGGCATCCTCATGTGACAAGCCTAATTATGTGTAACAAAGTATGAGTTTGATGAGTTGTGAGTGGAATCTGTTGAGAGGGGTCATTCAAGGGTGTTGAAATTTTTGTATTGATGTTGTAAGAACCATTTTTATGGCTTAGGGGAGTTGGGGAGTGCCTAGATACCTTGGTTCTTGTTTGGAACAGCCACATTAGGTTCCCTTATGGTATTGTAGATTGGTCCATAGTAGTTGTTTTGTTGAATGTCATACCCTAAGGTCTTGGGGGTTTGAAGAGGCCTGCATAAGGGGTCTGAAACCTATGTCAATTATCTAGTTCTTTCCTCCAACCATTTTTATTGTTGACTGTCCTAGTTCATAGGGCTACAAGGAAGTTAAGGCCTAATGTTGTTTTGAAGATTCATTGGTTGTTCCTAAAGTGAAAAGTCCTATTGG
Source organism: Sequoiadendron giganteum (assembly GCA_007115665.2). NCBI lineage: Eukaryota > Viridiplantae > Streptophyta > Pinopsida > Cupressales > Cupressaceae > Sequoiadendron > Sequoiadendron giganteum. Next base: position 501,071,684 of record CM021101.1, on the reverse strand, counting down.
TGGGTGTTGATCAGTCAAGTAAAGGATGTTGAAAATACTCCCAAGCCTTTGATCATGTCTGGTCTAATGGACTCCATGGTTGGGAAGTTGAGGTACCCTGTTGAGTCAAGTGAATGTTGATGTCTTAGTGGGAATATTTGAGAGAAGTTGTCTCAAATCACATCTTGATTGATCTACTTTGCATCAGGAGGTGCACATACCAATTTTTGGTGATGCCCTAGGTGGCATTTGGGGTGTTTTTACATGAAAAAGTGAGGTTGGATAGCATTGTTTTTAATTTTTTAGCAAGTTGTTCCAAAGGAGTCTTAGGTGGAATCGAGGTATATTAGAGATGACCCAGGTTGCATCAATTTCTATGATGCATATGCTGCCCCTACCTTGTCAACCCTATGGATTTGGCAAGCTAGTGAGCTCACTAGCTTGCCAATTCGGTAGGATTGACAAGGTAGCTGGTGCAAGAGCACCTAGTCACAAATCTCCATGTTTGATGGTCAGAATGCACCCTTGCATTAAAAATATGTCAACAAGTGAGTTTGTAAGCCTAAAATGCAACATGAAATATTGTATCTCAATGACATAATGGATTCATTAGTTTATTTAGTAGGAAAAGTGATAAAAGTTGCAAATTTGTGAGTTGCATATTCCAACAAATTTGTAATTGCAAAGGTTATGTGTTTTGAAAAGTTGGTTTCTTGGTGGTTAGGGGCATTGATCAGTTAGAGGAGGATGATAATTTTATGTAAATCCTGGAGAGGCTAGAGTTGTGGTTGTTGGATTGGAGGGAAAAGAATAAAGCTTGGAAATTACTTTGTTTTCTCATAGTTTTATTGATTTTTCTGAGTTCCCTACCTGTGTACAGGTCGAAAAAGTCTTATATGTATTGAATTCCCTTGAGAAATAGTAGATAAATTTTCTAAATTTTGTTTGTTGCCTTGGCAGGGTTTGGTTTAATCTTTTAGTGTCTTAATTCATCAAATTGCTCCTACCGGGTTCTTGAATAGCCTTAAGGGTTTGGGGTTATTATAATGGCATAACCATCATCCCACCTACTATCATCAAATTTAACTTGGTGGGATGATGCAATTGAGTGTAGGGAATGTTAATTTAGGATTAGGAGGCGTGGAAGGATGATCCCTTGGCTTGAAGAATGAAAGGAAGGGTTGGAGGTGTGTATTTCCCCTTGGAAATTGGTGGATCGGACCTATGGAATGAGTAATTTATATTTTTAATGGTCAAGTGAGTGTTCCTTAAGCATGGGTGGACCTATTGAAATATTTCTAAGCAGTTAGATTGGGTAGGAATGGCTGGGAAGATGAAGATTCAATAATGGTACCCTAAAACCCTAGTTATTTAGGCTACAAGGAGGGTTTTTGCATTGGAGGCTTGTTTGAGCATTTGGGGTTAGGAGACTTGGAAAATCCTTGGTTTGGGAACTTGATTCAAGACTTTTTTGGGTTATAAGGTCTACTGTGGAGATCTAAAGGTAGTCTCTTTGTAAAAATGGCCTAATTTGAGGCTTAAAATTATGAAAGTCCAATTTTGAGGTGCTTGGTCCTAAGAAGGTGTATATGATTTTCCTGTATGTTGTGTATCTCTGAGAAGGGTATTTGAATCCATGATTATTCTCCTAATTTTTTTGGAAAATTTTGGCCAAAAGTCTAAAAAATTGGTTTCCAACTACAGCTAGGGAAACATATGTCAATAGGTGAGTTTTGAGGAATTCAATGAATCTTCCTTGGGGATTATGCAAAGTTGATTTAATTATCATTGTTTGGATGTTGACAACCTCTATAGGGTCCTTGTTGAAATTTATGCTATTTTACAAGGTTGAGTTAATTGAAAGTTGATGTCTTGATTGGCATATTTGAGAGAAGTTGTGTCAATTTGTGTCTTGGGTTACCACCACCTCTGCATTAGTAGGGGCAATAAAATATGTCTTTCTACAATTATATTAGACATTATTTCATTCTTACTCATAAATCCACATGTTTTTCCCTGAAGATGACTTTAAATGTAAACCATGAAGCATTACAACTAATTTTAAATGTAATATACACATTTAATTGAGGCATATATTAAGGAATACACATTTGCATGTATTAATTTCTCATAATTTTTGTGTATCAAAAAATACACTAAGTCAATGAAAAATATTACAATAGTGATGGAAGAACATCTTGAAAATCCTCCCATTTGTCAATACTTGTAGCAATACATGCAGGGAAATAATCCTCCCATTTGCAGCACAGATCCTGAAATATATTATACTTGAGAAGAAACAAAAGGAGTTGTTGCCCAATTTCATTTCTCCATTCCACCTTAGTTGGCCCAGTTATTTGCATTCCAAAATTCTTCAAAACATGTGCATCCCCTGCTCCCTACAAAACACATGGGTAGTAGCCTCTCTGTGGTTGTGTAGTATCATAGGAATTTGGTCCACAAAAAACCTACAGAATCCTATCAATCTTAGACATGGAGTCACATAAAAATCATTAAAAGAGCAATAACTAAATAATTCCAGTCATACACCTGACGAGACCTACTATCACCTTCATGCATGCTAGATAAGGAGGTCGATTGAAGGTCCTACAATGGTGATGTGCCCCTTCACTACTTTCTCATCTCTCAATGATTCTACATATAAATTTCAAATATATCATTGACATAATTAACATAAAATATGTAGCATATAAGAATCTGATAAATCTACGAGATGGAAAATAAAGAGAAGATTGACAACTAGAAAATGCACCAGTAACTGATGTTTCTCATACCACTGAACACTTGCACCACCAACCGATGTTGATCTTTTCTTATACTTTGAAAAACTTTAGTATTACCTACAGTCACAATTAGAAAAGGATTAATGATAGTCGTAAATGCATATGACATCAAACACTAATGGTGAAAAATCCTGATTGCAAGGTGTTGGTCCAAAAGAGTGCTCAATAACATGAATTTACAAATTCAATGTGCATACTTACAAATCAATCCAGGCAACCATCCAGGTCTGCTCTACTCTTTATTGTGTCAAGTATTGCCTCGTGGTCAGACTCATGCACTTTCCACAAGTTCTTGTTCGCAAGTCTGCCCTTATATTTGATCAAATGAATGTTGGTGGTGACGAGAAGGTTCAAGTCGTGAAGAATCTTTTGATGCATGTCGAATTCCTCAAACAACCAAACTGCAACATTCTTAACTGGATACCTTTGAAGCCATGTTCTAGTAACAACCACCAAACCTGTAGGATATTCTATGTTTTCTTCATCTATAACTGGGGCCTCCAATTTTTTTTTGGCCTCGATACAATGACACAAGTAATAATTTGTACCCTCTTCATTGTCTTCATTTGCAATCACTGCATAAATGTGCCCTGCATTGATATGTTCATCTTGTTAGATGTATTGACTAAGAAACATAATAAAACTTGTAAGTAAGATATATTACCTGGTTCTAGTAGGTCTGATACATGATCAAAGTCAATGGATGATTTCATCTTCATGATTTGTAGAGCTGTTGGGAGCTGATAAGTGTCAAGTGGGGTTAGACTTCTTACAGACCATTCGTCAACCCACTCTGTTGACTCACAATCTTTCCATGCTTGAAGTGTACATGTAGAAAAAAAGAATGCCATCTTCTATGTATGGATAGTCCATGTACCTGCATTGGATCTTCTAAAAGAGTGTAGATTGCTCGATCCTATTAGTGTAAAACAATCCTCATATTTTACAATGTTAGTATCATCTACTAAATGAAAAAATCTACAAAATAAAGAATTACCTTCACTACCTGGACCCATTGCACCATTGCACCACTGGACAATTGATCTTGCATCTATCAACTTTACACTATTTGTGTACTTTAACTCTTCTCATGCTAGGGCTCTTTTGATACATGCACATGCTCCATCATGCTCCCCCTTTCCATGCTCGGCCTCTAAGAAGTTCCACATATGCTAAACACCACTAATCCTATGCATCTTGCTCAACCAGTAAAAAAATTTGGCATTCTTTAATTGCGATGTACAATTATCTGACCATATGATATGTTGACTAAATGATATGCCCCTGCTAGCTAGATCAGCATAGAACATATGAAAGCAACCTTGTACAAACTCTATAGAATGTGTTTTATCATCACTGATGTAAAACTGATACTCCCTCAATACTTTCCTATTTTCCTCGGTACTATCATTTGCATAAATGAATGTCATATGCACAAATATATCAACTTACATAGAGTTTTAGTATTGTGATTGCACCTCATTTTGTGGTTGTAGTGTGTAGTTCTCAGCAAAGTCGACAACTAAAATGATATGACGAAGTGGAAATGTGTCCTTCCATAACTTGAACTGTGAGTCCAACCATTGTGCTTTGTGTGTATTCCTTGCATACTCATAGACCACCTAATCACATAAAATTCCCATAACTTGATACACTAGAATCTTATCACTGACCAATTCACACTTCTTTGCTTCTTTCCCATCTTTTAGACTATATGCCAATATCTTATAATTGCCAAATTCCACAATTTTGTCTCCAATTGTGTGTATACTAGCCATGTGTTGGAAAATTAGAGAATGTTGCATTCCACCACAATGATCCCATGTGCCATCCAAACATTACTTCTTGTAAAAAAATTGACCATCCTCTCTTTCACATAAAATGGAAGACAAAAATTTCCTTGACGATTTAGGTGGAGGCATTATGTTACATTCCTGCAAAACATTGTCAGTATGCATATCTACACATATACGTTGATAAACATCATAATGGTTAGAAAAATTAATATGAACCCTACAACAAAAAGGAGTGTGTGTGTGATTTATTTTGACATAAAAAGGCTTTAGCATTTCAAAATACAAGCTTTGACATATTTTAATTTCAGGAAACTTTTGTACAAAATCAGAAAACAAATGGGTTTGAGTTTTATCTAAATAATGCATTGGATGTGGCTCATGTATTTTACTACCAATTATCCTTCTTACAACATCTCTTTGATTAGGAGAGGTCCTTGTGTTATCCTTCCAATAATTCACAATTAAAGATCTCAAGCCTTGAGCAATTCTTGTATCTTTTTGTGGCACTCTACCCGAGAATGCCCATAACTCATTGCTATTTGGATCCTCCACTATTTCACGCCTTCCTTTGGCTCTCATTAGAGATGATCTACTTATTTTCAAAGACTTACTTGCCTTTTTAAGGTTCACCTTGTTCCTTTTTTGACCGCTTAACAGTGTTTTTGTCATCACATGTTGTGTGGCACAACTATCCTTCGTGTGTGAGGTGGAACCCACGCTCTTGTATGCACTCATCAAGTTCTTTAAAATAGAATTTCCACTTGATTCATTTGAAACTCTTAGCCCAATATCCTTCATGGTGGGCCCAAATTTGAGTTTCCTCATCATTTCAACAAATAGTTGGCATCTTCCACCCTCACTTAGCTTCGCAAAAAAAAAACTCCATATCCTCTATGCATATCTTTGACATGTACATTTTAGAATCTTATTAGGCATCCATTTCAAAACATTGGAATAAATATCAATCAAAAATGTAGGTTTTCTATGCAAAACTCTAGGAGGAGTTCTCAAATGTAAATTTGTGTCAACATTGGGAAGGTCAACAACATCGGAGATAGATCGCGTACCTTCAATCGGAGGTGCAATTGATGACATACCTTGAGATTGACATGTAAATGATGTTGTACCTCCAACTTGAGATTTCGTTTGTGGAGTGCCTTCAAATATATATGTTTTTGCTAATGTAATTTCAAAATAAAATGTTGTCAATGGTGTGTCTTCAATTGGAGATGTGATTTTCGATGTACTTGGAAAACCACATGTTGTTTCCAATGTGTCTTGAACTAGAGATGTGCATTGAGCTTCACCTATGGTTGATGATGTGCCCCCAACTTTGGTATCCATTCATGTCCTTCCATAAAATTTCCTCATTTGTGCCCTTTGTTTTTCCAATTTGACATCTCTCTTAGATTGCACGGGATTTTTTGGTTGTATGGGTTGCAATTCCTTTGCTTCATGAGCTAGATTTTTTTATTCTCTTCTCCTTGCATTTTTAACTGTGCGTTCTTCCGGTGTTAGAGGCTTCAGTCGTCTCCTCGACATGAAGTTCAATGGTACATGTTCACAAACACATCTACAACCACAAACACAGAACAAATGTAAGTAATGCATTTTTTGAAAATATTGATATCGCTTATTACATTGCATTAAATATGAAGCACACCAAATCATTTTATCAAAAGAAATAGGCTTCTAAGGACTCCAATCCACACTAAGGTGTAAGGGCTTTGCATGAGCTTATTAAGGCATCTAACAAGATTAAAATAATAAACCAAACACAACTTGATCACTTAATTTACCAAGAAACACCATTTTTGATGCAGAGAGGGGTCGAAACCATTCAATACACCAAATCAATGAGAATCAATCAGATTCCAAAGAAAAATAAGATGTTCAACTGAATATCCCAACTTCTACCAAGCTTTCCCTTGTAGCATAGGTAACCCGGTTCAAGGGACTTCTCACCAAGATTATCTAACACACTTGAAAAAATCAGGGATGATTAAGATATCCATTTTCAAGTTATAAAATATAGGTAAATCCCAGCATCAACTCCTTTGGACCAACATTGACTTCCAATAGACCCACCTTGGAAAAGGTTATTCAATTGGCCTAATTCACAAAGAGAGTACCTTTTAAACACTAGATCTTCACTCAAACTCCTCAAAAAAAAGGTATGTTATGTGTCAAAACCTATAATTTCTTGATTTGTTTCCAGGTCAAAGACCTCTAGACCCCTAATACACCAAACCCTCAATTTCAAGCAAAATTCTTAGGGTTTTAATGAAACTCCTATCTCTCGGACCTGTCAAACCCATAAAAAGCACCAAAAAACCTTACCAAACCCTTCACATGGTGAATAATACATTACATGGATAGTCCTTCCCATATTTTTTCAAAACACCACTTGAAGCCCTCATTTTCACCATAAAAATACCTTGCTACAGTCCTAGAACATCATCCCAAACACCCAAACTTGACCCCACAATATTCTAAATAGGTTAAGCATGTATTTTAAAAGTTAGAGGACCCATTCCACAAGTTATAGTAGGCACAAAAAGTTGAATGGTTTGAATTACATCATGAAACCCTCAAACCCTGACTAGGTTACCAACCTTCAAACCCTCACTCTAAGCTATTTCAAACTAGGTTTCCCCTATGGGTTTATTGAAACCCAAACTTCCTCAACACACCACACCCAACCAATACTTGAAACACTTTAAAAATAGCTTGCACATGATCTACAAACTTACTCCCAACCTTTAGCACTGTTATTTCCTCAAACCCAAGTACTTGAAACCTCGATTTTTGGTCAAGACACAAGAAATCAACTAGGACAACAAGTGAAACCCACAAAACACTTCCATCAACTCTTCAACTCTTTAATCCTTATTTAAAATGGAAGAAAATCTGTCGACCTTCATTTCACTAAGTTATAGGGGTATCCACCGAAGGAAAAGTTCATAGATGCATTCTTTAGTGTTCAAAACCCCAAAACAGGGTTTCATACCTGTTAGCACCAAAATGATCATAAAACTCACAAACCTCCATGAAATTCAATAGAAAAAACTAAAAATGAAATTTAATACATGCCTTTAACATTTCCCATATCCTTTAGACCATGAACCACAGATTTACCAATCAGAACTCATAATTTTACACTAAAAAAAGGGAATACTTCTTGATCTTCTTCATATTTTCCATACTCTCACCTCTTCCTCGAGGTTCTCCTCACATTGATGGACTCATAACAACATTTATTTTGAATAAACCCTCCTTGTTTCAAGAATATAAATGCCTAAAGCAAGGGTTTAGTGTTTAGATAAATTAGAGAGGGTTCCAATGACTAAGATATGATAAGATATGAACAATTTTCTCTGTTGTGAATGCTACAAGGAAGTGAATGTGAATTGATCAGTTGAGCATTGAAATGAGGTTTTTGAGATTGAAGATTGTTTGAAACTAGTCTAATTGTGATTGTTGAAGGTTTTTTCCCCCTGCTCTGCATCACAAACCTAGGGTATAAGTTGTTTCCACCTAAATAAAAACTAGAGAATCTTGTGTTTATTATTCTCAAAACCAAATTTATGATTGTCAACGAAGTCATGAAGAATATGAATTCAAATAAGGGTTTGTGATGCTATATATTATAATTATTCACTATTTCTTTGGCAATGAGGTAACTTAGAAAGACAATAAGCATTCTCAATTGCACAAAATTTTCCATTTTTTAATTTATTAGAAAGGTAAATGGTATGAATGAATGGAAACTTGCATTAACAACTATGTCAACTCACTTGAATTTATCTAAGCACATTTGATGAAGCTGATTTTTTTATGGAACAAAAAAATTAATGGAAACTTGCATTAACATTGATGAAAGCTATTAGGTTTTCCAAATTAGTTGAAAATAAAATGAAATAGAGTGAATTCCACTAGCCATGTTGGAAATGCACTACTACATAAGCATTGCAAATAGAATTCATAAGTAAATTTGTGTTAAGGAAATGTCATATTTTTCATTTTTTGTTCTTTAAACTCATAAAAATTAAAAATTTTATGCAAATCCCATCTAATTCAATGTTGAATTCTATGTCCAATTGTTATGATTAATAAAATCATTAAAGAAATTTAGTTTATATTGTCAAAAACAAAAAAATATACTAAATATAAACATTTCAATATTACCAAAATGAATATATTACCTCAGATAATGTAAAATGATGTAGAAACTTCAAAATGTTTCTTCTACGTTGTCTACCATGCAGATTGATGGTAAAAAAATGATGGATCAAGCATAGATTGGTACAAAATGAAGTCAATTGCATAAAAAAAGGAATTTTTGAATTGGATAAAGCGTTGAACCAGATAAATGCATAAGCATGTGGGCCTGAATCACGGGGTCAACCCGTATTTTACTATTTCAAGGTAAAACACATTTGGCGCTCACCAAATTTAAAGAGCGCCAAATTTGGTGAGAGCCAAATGTGTTGTTTTGAAAGGGAGAGACTCCATAGAGAAAAAGGGAGTGACAGTCGAGATAGAGAAAGAGGTGATAGGAGTGAGAGAGACTAGTCTAGGTAGTGTGGTAGTGATTAAGACTTGAGAGCAATAGAGACTTAAGAGGGATAAAGAGTTATCCAGTTATAGTAGGGGAAATTACCTGACAACGGGAGAGGGGTTGGGAGGGATGAGACATGAGAGATACAAAAATACCAAAGGGGAAGAGAGAGAGAGAGAGAGAGAGAGAGAGAGAGAGAGAGAGAGAGAGAGAGAGAGAGAGAGAGAGAGAGAGAGAGGGAGTGTGGGAAAGGTGGTTGGAGTGAAATATATTTGTCTAGGTAGGGTGGGAGGTAAGTGAGGCCTGACAGAGAGGGACTATGAGAGAGAGCATTTGAGTGACATAGATTAGTCTAGGTAGCATGGGAAGGAGTGAGACCCGAGAGAGAGAGAGAGACTTGAGAGGGAAAGAATTTATTTAGTTATGGTGGGGGGGAATACCTAAGAGAGGGAGTGGGAGAGAGAGGAAGTGGGACCCTTAAACCATAAACCCTATACCATTAACCCTTAAACCCTAAACCCTAAACCCCTAAACCCTTAACCATGTACCCTCTATCCTCAACCCCCCCTCTCTCTCTCAACCCTACACCATCTACCCTTAAATCATAAATTATAATTGCTAAACCCTAAACCCTCTACCCTTAACCCTTAATCCCTAAACCCTAAACCCTCGACCCTCAACCCTCAACCCTCAACCCTCTACCCTTAACCAGGTTAAACCCTAAACCCTCTACCCTTAAACTGTAAATCATATGCGCGCTAAACCCTTAAACTATCCACCCTCAACCTTATACCCTCAATTTTCAACCCCTATACCCTCTTAATCTATCAACCCTCAACCCCTAAACCCTCTTAATCACTCAACCCCTATACCCTCTTAATTCCTCAACCCTCAACCCTTAAACCCTAATCCCTCAACCCCTATACCCTCTTAATCACTCAACCCTTTACCCTTAAACCCTAATCCCTCAACCCCTATACCCTTTTAATCCCTCTACCCTCTACCCTCTACCCTCTACCCTTAAACCTTAATCCATCAACCCCTCTACACTCTTGATCCCTCAACCCTTAACCCTCAACCCTTAAACCCTAATTCCTCAACCCCTATACCCTCTTAATCCCTTAACCCTCAACCCTTAACCCTTAAACCCTAATCTGTCAACCCTCATACCCTCTTAATCCCTCAACCCTCATACCCTCTTAATCCCTCAACCCTCATACCCTCTTAATCCCTCAACCCTTAAACCCTAATCCCTCGACCCCTATACCCTCTTAATCCCTCAACCCTCAACCCTTAAACCCTAATCCCTCAACCCCTATACCCTCTTAATTACTCAACCCTTAATCCCTAATCCCTCAACCCCTATACCCTCTTAATCCCTCAACCCCTCTACCCTCTACCCTTAAACCCTAATCCCTCAACCCCTCTACACTCTTAAACCCTCAACCCTTAACCCTCAACCCTTAAACCCTAATCCCTCAACCCTTATACCCTCTTAATCCCTCAGCCCTCAACCCTTAACCCTTAAACCCTAATCCCTCAACCCCCATACCCTCTTAATCCCTAAACCCTTAAACCCTAATCCATCAGCCCTCAACCCTCACCCTCAACCCTCAACCCTCAGCCTCGACCTTAAACAGCCTCTAACCCTTAAACCCTAATCCCTCAACCCTGTATACCCTCTTAATCCCTCAACCCTCAACCCTAAACCCCTAATCCCTCAACTTAATCCCTATCCTCAACCCTTAAAACCTATTCTCAAACCCTCAACCCTAAACCCTAAACCCCTCTACCCTCAAGCCCTTAAACCCTAATCCCTCAACCCCTATACCCTCTTAATCACTCAATCCTCTACTCTCTACCCTTAAACCCTAATCCCTCAACCCCTATACCCTCTTAATCCCTCAACCCTCAACCCTTAAACCCTAATCCCTCAAAACCCTATAATCCCTCACTCACCCTCCCTCAACCCTTAACCCTCCCTCCCTCAAGTCCCTCAAACCCTCATAACCTCTTAACCCTCTACCCTTAACCCTAATCCCTCAACCCACTATACCCTCTTAATCCCTCAACCCTCAACCCTCAACCCTTAAACCCTAATCCCTACCCCTATACCACCCCTATAACCCTCTTAATCCCTCAACCCTCAACCCTCAACCCTCAACCCTCAAACCCTAATCCCTCAACCCCTATACCCTCTCAACCCTACACAATCTAACCTTAAACCGTAAATCATAATCCTTAAACCCTCTACCCTCTACCCTCTAACCTCTACCCTCTACCCTCTACCCTCTACCCTCTACCAAGTTAAACCCTAAACCCTTAAACCCTCTACCCTTAAACTATAAACCCTCTATCCTCTACCCTCAACACCCCCTCAACCCTACACCATCTACCCTTAAACTGTAAATCATAATCCCTAAAACCTCTACCGTTAACCCTTAATCTATAAACCCTAAACCCTCAACCCTCAATCCTCAACCCTCAACCCTCAACCCTCTACCCTTAACCAGGTTAAACCCTCTACCCTTAAACCATAAATCATAATCCCTAAACCCTAAACCCTCTACTTGAGAGAGAGGGAGAGGGAGACAGAGACAGAGAAGGAATGAGAGAGGGAGGGAGTGGAAGAGAGATAGAGGGAGTGACTATGAGAGGGAGAGGGGGTAGGAGGGGGATACTTGACAAAGAGAGAGAAGGAGAGGGGGTAGGAAAAAGATACTTGAGAGAGAGAAAGAGGGAGAGGGGGTGGGAGGGAGAGACCTGAGAAGAGAGGGAGAGAGAGAAAGTGAGAGGGAGAGGAGGGAGAGAGACTTGAGAGAGAGAGGGGGGGAGAGAGATAGAGGGAGTGTGGGAGAGATGGAGGGGGAAAGAGAGAGAGGGAGGGACATAGAGATGGAGAGAGAGAGAGAGGGTAGGAGGGAGAGACTTGAGAGAGAGAGAGGGGGAGGGGGAGGGAGAGGGGGTGAGAGGGAGAAACCCTAGAGAGAGGGAGATGGAGAGAGGGTGGGATAGAGACACCTGAGAGAGAAGGAGAGGGAGACAAAGTGGGAGAGAGGGGGTGGGAAGGAGAGACCTAAGAGAGTATGAGAGAGAGGGATGGGAGCTAGAGGGATGGGAGAGATTCAAGGAGTTAGAGAGAGAGACTTGAGAGATGGAGAGGGGGTGGGAGGGAGAGGGAGTACTCAGCATAGAGGGATTGGAGTGAGATGGAGGGAGTGAGAGAGAGATGGGGGGAGGGAGATAATTGAGATAGAGGGAGTGAGTGAGAGATACAAAGAGAGGCCTGGAAGAGGGAGAGGGGGTAGAAGGGAAAGACTTGAGAGATAGAGGGAGGGAGAGAAGGTGGGAGGGAGAGACTTGAGATAGAGATGGAGAGGTGGTGGGAGGGATATACTTGAGAGAGATGGAGAGGTAGAGGGAGAGAGATAGAGAGAGTGAGATAGGGAGGGAGTGGAAGAGATATAGAGGGAGTGACTGTGAGAGGGAGAGGGAGAGGGGGTAGGAGGGGGAGAATTTACAAAGAGAGAGAGGGAGAAGGAGAGGGGTTAGGATGGATATACTTGAGAGAGAGAGAGGAAGAGGGGGTGGGAGGGAGAGACCTGGGAGAGAGGGAGAGAGACAGAGTGGGAGAGAGTGGGAGAGAGATAGAGGGAGTGAGAGAGAGAGAGTGGGAGAGAGAGGGAGGGATTGTGTGTGTGTGTGTGAGAGAGAGAGAGTGGGAGAGAGAGGGAGGGATTGTGTGTGTGTGTGTGAGAGAGAGAGAGGGGGATGGAGATACCTAAGAGAGAGTGTGAGAGAGAGGAGAGAGATAGAGTGAGTGAGAGGGAATGGGAGAGAGATAGAGGGAGTGAGTAACAGACCTAAGAGAGGGAGATGGGGTAGGAGGGAGAGACTTGAGAGAGAGAGAGAGAGATAAAGAGAGAAAGATAACAACCTAAGAGAGGGAGATGGAGTGAGAGAGACAAAAATACCAAAGAGGGCGAGAGAGAAGGAGAGTGAGAAAGGGGTTTGGAGTGATATAGATTTATTTAGGTACCTATGTGGGAGGGAAAGAGACCTAAGAGAGGGGATTGGACTGAGAGGGTAGTCTAGGTCGCGTGGGAGGGAGTGAGACCCGAGAGAGAGAGAGAGAGAGACAGACAGACAGACAGACTTCAGAGGGATAAAGAGTTATCCAATTAGGGTAACGAGTTAGAGAGTGTATGAAAGGTAAAACCTCAACTATCCATCTACGATCATAAATTGTGCACTCTAAGCATTATCAAAGTTGTTGACCAAAGAGAGGGTAAATTATGGTTTTGTGCAAAGCAGGTAATTTGGTGCTCGCCAAATGGCATGCTTTGGACGTGTTAATTGACAGGATTTTCCAAATTTCCTCATATTTTTGTTCGTGCTCCTCATCTCATTTGCACGTCTTTCAATGCAACTATATATATATATAAATGTGATAGCATTGACCTCTCTCTTAGCTATCTAAATATATAATTATTTTTTCATTTTGATTTAGTTAAGGTTTTGATCCATGACTCCTTTTGTAAATGCCTCCTTTTTTGGTCAAAAACCAACATGCACTAGTTTTAGGATAAAATTTTACTCATTCATAGAAACGTGTAACAAATTACATTTTTTGAAACTAGACTCCATTCTACACATGATGAAAAAAATCAATTTTCGATTAGTTTTCAAAAAATTTAGGGGGGAGCACACTCAAATTTCAACTTTTCAAGATGTGTCCACTTTCAAAATTCGTAAAATATTATATATTCATTAAAAAAAATATCTGAAAGAACGAGGATAAACTACATGGTGTTAGCTAATTTCTCACTGTTGGGATTTTTGAAATTCTAAAAAAAATTTAATCAAAAAGGGGGGAGCCCTCAGCCGCTATGTTATTTTTTTTATAAAAACAAAACTTGTTTTGCCCCCGTCCCCTTTTTGAGACCCTTAATCTTCATTAATTTCAAAAAAAAAATAGTAGCTTAGAAAATAGACTCAGAGCACTTCAACTTTTTTTTTGCTGCATCTTAATATTTTGAGCGTAACTATCTTCATTTTCTCATGCAAATCAATTTTTTATGCTTTCAGAAAAAAAATAGTGGCATCCTTAGAGCCAAAATTGTGTCACAGATTGGTGTACTTACCCAAAGATGCTTCCCTTATAATAATGGGAAGTGTACATCATAATTCGGAATGATACAATAATGAAGAATAGAATACATAATATGGTACAATCTTCCTCTATGTGAAGCTCTAAGATCGTTGCATCTACTTGCACATCTTGATCACCACCTGGGAACCCAATGGGTGCGTAGCACGTTCCAGCCAACCTTCCGAACCTAAAGTTCCACCCCCTGTGCAAGGATTCAATAAGAAAGGAGCCACATCCAACAAGGTCAAAACCTAAAATACTAACACCACCCAACACAAAACCACATAAAAACATAAACAACAACAATAATACTCTAGAGGCAACAAGATCAAGGGAAGACAACGGGCATAATGGGAGAGGTTCATCACATGGCCTTACTTGGATTCACCATACTACCTAACACTAGGATCTGCCTCCATCTATGGTTAACCTAACAACCTATCTCAAGGTGTCGCCCCATAGGGTGACTCATGCGGAGCCACTTACCTTTCGCGAAGACAAGGTAGTGACCTTACCAACCAGGTTTTCCCACCCATCCTTAGCCTTTGAGAGCACAAACGATATGAGTGAGGCACATGTTTAGTCTTGTTATGAGTTAACTAACCCAACCCACTAGATTCTTTAATTAGGTTATCACTTATTAAGGGCTCTTCCATGGGTTATCCTGGTCCAGCCTCTTTGTGCATCATCCCCCATGAAGAGCCACTCTCCCTATGGTTACCCAAAAGAAAATTCAACCAAAGGGGTGTACCTCATCACTTAAAAACATAAAGGAGATTCATTAAACATAACACATGAGGCATGACCATCTTGCGAATACATAATGTATCAAAAACCATGAATCAAGGAGGTACCACCCATGCACACATTCTCAAGATAAAGAGATAAGTACAACAACAAAATGCGCAAATGCACATATTCCCCTAGCCTCTGGAGGTAAGTAAACATCTACCTAAGGACGGAAATGAAACCTGATACCCCAAAATCTCAAAGAAAATTAAACCAAAATTCCAAAACGTACAACATATAACTCTTCTTAAATAAATAGATCATCAACCAATTTCCTCATTTATAAATAAAACACATTTAAACAATACATCATTCCAATTAAAATAATGTTTCCAATCAATATAAAACTTGACATGAATAAACATATTGCATAAAAAATAATAATTCTATCATTTTAAAATCATTTAATATAGATAAACTACAATATATACAATTCATACCAACTCACAAATACATTACGAAAATTAAATACTTTAACTTAAATTATGAAAATAAACATACATATTTTGTATATATTTTTAGAACTTAATTTACACAACATTAATTATCTCATCATATTTACTTTACCAAATTAGAAAATCTAAATTTACATATTTGTTTCTAAATAAGAATTTTATAAGATTTTTCTTTAATTTTGAGTTTTATAAAAATATATATATATATTTTATTTTTTATCCATAACACTTTTTGACAGGAGCTATGAACCAGCGAGGCCACATATTTGGGGGACCTCATCCCCATGTTCTCTCCTTATCTCCCTCCTTTATTCTCCCTGAGACACTATGCGTCAGGGATCTCCAACAACCATCAACAACAGTCGTCGATGGGTGAGCCAACTATGCGCCAAGTTCCTGAAGCTCCAGACCGTCGTATCTCCACCGTTCTCTTCCTTCATCATCTCTCCTCCTTCTTTCCTTATTTTTTTTCTCCCTTATCACTCTATCCTCCTTTGGATTTCCACAACCCTCCTTATCTCTCCAATCCTTTCCTTATCTCTCTGTAGCCAGCCCTCCTTATCTCTCTATTCCTCCCTTATCTCTCCATAGCCAGCCCCTTATCTCTCCATAGCTATCCCACCTTATCTCTTCGCAGTCAGGCACCTTAACTCTCCATTCTCCTCTCCTTATCTCTTTGTAGTCGAGCACCTTATCACTATGCAGCTATCCTTCTTGTATCTCCTAGTCACCAACCAAACACCTTATCACTCCATAGGCTTGCCATAGCTCTTTGTACCGACATCCACCAACTGGAATTACCTCTATTGTATTCAACTGTCATCGGGGTCTATTGCACCTGCCAATCCTCTGTCAATGAACTGCCCTTGCCCAATGTGCAAACCTCGATTATTTTTCAAATTTTGTTCCTACAAGAAGTGGAGAGTCTCGAACTTGAGATGACCCTCTCAACAAGTCTTGCGACTAACCGTCACTCTGTGGGGTCATCTCCTTTATTAAAGATATTAAGGTTTGGGCCTTGGTTGTTGGCACTACAGGCAAGAAGCCCCACCAGTTCATGAAGGAGCCTCCCCTGAACACCAAGGTAAGCAAACTCCATTGTTCACGCAATAGAGAGCAACCCCGTGAGGTTTGAACCTTGGTTGTTGGCTCTACAGGAAAGAAGCCCCACCATTTCACCAAAGGGTTGCCCCCAATTTTTATAAAAATATATTTATGTTTAATTATTTCATAAGTAAAAATCACATTTGCACAACTACAAATATATATCTAATTATACACACACACATATATATATCTGTCATTAAAATAAATAAATAATTTTATCAATGTTGGACTGCTGGAAATTACCAATAAATAGCAAATTAAAATAATTTGTTATCTCTACATTAAAATAGTTTCTTATCTCCATAACAAAATTGGCATAAATATAAATATAAATATAAATATATATATTTATAATTTAAAACTCAAAGTATCATTTGAAATGTATCTCATGAATCATTAGAACAGAGCAGTAGAAAATTCACAGGCCTCCACACACACACACACATATATATATAAAGAAACAAAGGCAACATAGGGGCCACCCTCTTGGCTGGGCACAACAGCTCTAAGTTGTTGAGTCGCCATTCAATAGTGAATGGGGGTGCCAATTTCCTTAAACACAGCCACGCTAATATAAACAAAAAAAATTGAAACGCAGATAGAATATGACCGATCCAATATATATATATATAATAGATGCAAACGCAAAAGAAGTGCGTGTACAACCCAACGCACAATGTCACTCCCGAAAACAAGAACCAGAATGGAAAAATACAGCAACAAAATAAAATAAGGAAGTTTTCGGATACAAGGAAATTACAATGTAACTAGCTGGGAAATAACAATAAACAAAATGGATTCAAAGCAGGGACAATTACACAAGAATGAAATAGGTTTCTAGATGCTTTGCCAGCCAAATTCATAAAACAAAATAATTAATGAAACGATGATGGACTGGACAAAGAGGTAGATGCACTGAAAAGATTGCAGACGACATTTCAGCAGCAACTAATACAAACTGGTCCGCAATATCAACAATTCAAATAGACCAAAACTCACAGAGATATCATTATTCTTTGCACAGAATTTTGACAAGCAAAAATAATACAATTTTGAAATTTCATCTCTTTTTAACAAGAAAGAACAAAAATAATAGAGCTTTTTCTTACTACCTGGATTCCTTCGCCTGATAAATAATCGGAGATGAATCACTGTGTCGAACGCTTCCAGCGAGCTACGTTCTTCCTCAACTTTCTAAGATCCACAGATGTCGAATCCAATTTTCAAAGAACCAAATGTTTAGAGCAAACTAATATTCTTATTTTTTATTATTTTCAAAAATACAGAGTTACAATTTTTCTAGAAAACTCAAAAATGAATTGCAGAGAGAATTTGCTTTCCTCTGTCTGCTTTTTCGAAAAGCCACCAAATTGGATATAAAATCCAAAAAAGATAAAAATCAAAAAATTTCCATCAATTTTTGAAATTTACCCCACATGAAAATAACCACTTGCAATAAATTTCACTTTTTTTCCAATTTCAAATAAGCATTTTCACCCAAATTTCTATTTCTAACTATTTCTTGAACAATTTAAACAATATAATTTCATGCTAAAATATAATTAACTCTATGACAATAAATATTATCCAAAATAAATAAATAAACAATATAAACTATACAAGATTTAAATTTACCATTTAATATTAAATTAAATAACTCAATGTTATAATTAATCATAATAATAATAATAATTTTAAATGTCTTAAATTAAACATCTTATAAAGATAATTTATTAATTTACATATATTTAAATTAGACAGTATACCATAAATAATTTAAAATATGCAATATTAATAAGGCAATTAATATCCACTTAAAATAAATAACATTAATTATATTAATTAGAAATTTTCATTTTCTAGAAGAATTAATGACATTCATGACAAATAAAATTTAATTATTTAACTATCCTCTTCAAAGAATATCATTTAACTGAAGCAATTTATTTAACAATATCAAAATAGCCATATTCAAAACCTTTAACAATCATTGCTAAAACCATGGAAATAAATAACTCGAAATAAAACAATACCCACACGAATGAGGTACGGATAGATGACATTGACAAACAATGATGAAACAATAGACACGGGTGGGAGTACTTTCTTATCAACTCCTTAACCACATCAAAACCATTGGGTATGTAGGGCCCGCTTAGACCTGACAATGCAGGTGGAGTCGATGTCTGGTACCTGCAGTCCTGCATAACACCAAATGTCGAAACAACATATACATATACATATAAACTCATAATCAAAACTCACCGTGAAAGAGATTTGCAGTGAGACAAGGCACTCATGGATGAGCGATGCAACACCATCCATCTCACCTAAATCACAAATAGTAATCAAAATCTAAACATCATCATCATAAAGCAATCAGTAACAACAGAATACACATAAATATCCAATACATGTGTCCACATATCATAAGCAAATAAGTAGAACTATCTGCCAACCAAACAACATGACGAAATAGATGTCTATCAAAGTATCAACTATGCATCAAAACATAACCAATAACCAAAAAGTATCAAAACACACACATAACAATATCATAAAAGTATCAGTAACACAAGAGGCACTACAAGATGCAACCATGAACATGCAAATAGATAATTAACACAAATGCCCACAACACCAAATATATGTGGAAAATCCAAGATGAGAAAAACCATGATGGGAAATGTTTTTGAGTCTAGTGCTCAAATCCAGCCTCACAATCCAAATATCTATTACAATGTTTAGGGATGCAACCCAAGGAAGCACCAACTCTTTGATTTAGAAGCTACAACTTCAAGGATACTACAACTCCAAGGAGACTACAATCCCCTAAACTGAGCTACAAATCAGACAATGAGGCTACAACCTCTTACAAAATTACAAGCTCATGTATGCATAGATTGGTTTTGCATAACCTATAATGCACAATTACATCTAGTACATTGTTGCGATTATTGCAAAACACACTTTGTTGCTAAAACTACACTCTCAGCAACACACCCTTGTTCTGCACTCTCCTCTGCACATAGAACAATCACTATTCTATCTTGTTGTAGTACACCTCTTTCCCTTTCTGCAGTGTCTCACACATCTGCACTCTCTTGAATGCAAACCTAGATGATATTTTGTATTATAGTCTAGGACTTTTCAAATGCATTCACTTGCACATCTCTCTATTTTTCTTGAAAACTTACTACATCACACAACTCTACCTATCTTTGCAGCATACTCGGAAAGATGTAACTCTATTCAATACTCCATACAACTCCAGGTTGTTCTCTCTATTTGTTCATACTTACTACTGAAATCTAAATTCAATAATATCTAATTGTCTTCTTTCTCCACCGACCTGCAATCTCTATCTCAAGATTCTCTCCACAGTCCAGATCGTCTCCAGCTTATTGTTAGGGTTTTATTTTCATACTGACTTCACCAGCAAGCTTCCTTTACCTCAAGCCACACACACACCACTGTCTAGCTCATAATTAAGACATCTAATAAATTTTACTAAATATCACCATATCTTGCATCGAGCCATCCAACATTTAATTTTTTTGCATAGAATTTTCCCAAATTAGCTCTCCATCAAACCCAAGAATCTGATATACATTAAATGCATTCTCCTATCCATTTAATTCAGATGATTCGATCTCGATCACCTCTATAATATGTTCTACCACTTTCAAGATCAAATCTTCATTTACATTGGTCGCTTGGTATAGTTGGACCAATTAATTTCTTCCTCTATGTTGGTTTGCAGTTCAAACCCTCATTCATACTGTCGTAGCCATTTCAAATCTCTGCTTTCGAATTTTGGTCGTTGATTTTCTCCTTTCACGCCCTGATCCTATGATCCTTGTTCACAGTCATATCTTTAAATCTTGACCGTCGGATAAGCAATCGTTCAAATCTTCATCATCGATCTATTATATTGCTCTATAGAAGAGACACATACTATGGTCCCACCAATGTCCATTTGTCCTCCATGTCATCGCCACCTAATTTGTAACAATGATGAGAATTAGCATATGAGAAATCTCTCTTTGCCATCTATCATCCTTTTTCACAATCCACCATCGTCATCATTAACTTAGACTGGTCCCACTAGACTTTGTATCAAGCACCATCCGATCTCCAAGGATCAATCTTCACCGTTCCTCGCTAGCCCCACGAGTCTTCATTGGGCCCCACTAAATTCTCAACATGGTATGCAGGCAACTGCCACATATATAGAGCTAACATCACCTTCCACTAACTTTGTATTCTACCTTCATAAGTCCCACCAGACATCAACGGTCATCATTTATCCATCATGGATTAATCTCCACTGTTCACTGCTAACCTCGCAGGTCTTGATCAGGCCCCATTGAAATCTCAGTGGGGTATGTGGGTTGTTGTCGTTTGTCTTCCCCATGTTCACCATGCAACTCACAACAATGATATGAGTTTGTCTACCAATCAAATCATCCTTCGTCACTTGTCATCACACGTCACCAAACTCCAACGTCAGCCTATCAGGTCCCACCTTAAGCTTCAGTTGGTGTCAACATGTGTTTCCCTCAAAGGTCCTACCTTCTTCATCAACGATCATCATGGTTGGGTCCCACTCGGAGCGCTTCCTTCCTCCTTATCGCTCTATCACTAAGATGCTAAAAACTCGAACCTTAGAACCTCTTGTCGGAGGTTACGAAGTTCTAAAAACTCGTGACTCACCAACAACAAAGAGATCACTAAGTCGCTAAAAACCCGAACCTCAGAACCTCTTGTCAAAGGTTACGAAGCTCTTAAAACCCACGACTCGCCGAAAAAAAAGAGATCGCTAAGTCGGAAGGTTATGAAACTCTAGAACCCCACGACATAATTTAGAAAAACTTGAAACCCAGCAACTCATACACCTTATCACTCCATTCATTAAGTCACTAAGTCAGCATGTTATGAAACTCTAGAACCCCATGACATAAGTTAGAAAAACTTGGAACCCAGCAATTTAAGTAACAAACCATTTTCCGCCAAACGCCAATCACCGACAAAATAGAAACTTGTTTGATCACCGTGACTCCAACAACCATAGGGTTTAATTAATAAACCCTAATTCACCTGAAGGTGAATATAATTCATTTTTGGGTGTATCCTTCACTTTTTAGACCTGCAAAGCACATCAATGGAATGCTTTGAAAAAACCCATTTTGAATCCGGTACCTAATTTTTCATCAAATGCTTGGAAGCAACTGTTGCAGAGAGATAACATTTTTTCAACTATGCAACATATTGAGCAGCTTGCTCTTCTGCACCAACAACCAATCCACATACTTCTAGAACCAGATTCACTGCAAACCTTATCTCTCCTTGACATCAATGACACTTTCCATTAATGTCAACATCCTCACTTGCATGATCAACTCCATTTCATCTTTGATCCTCTTTCATCATGCTAGCAATATACCTTGCATGATTTTCTCTTTTGACATAAATGACAACTATATGCCAACAATCTCCCCCTTTGTCATTGATGGTAAAACTTAAATGCTCAACCTGCCAAATTTCAAATACCAATTGTGGATAACATTTGTTCTCTCAATTCACCTTTGACATACCTTCTCCTTTTCTCACAGTTATGAGTGTTGGTGTAATTATTTGTTTTGTACCTTGTCCTAGGTCATCATTACACCTTAGTTAAGTTTACTTAGGGACCACATAGGAGTTGTTGGAGATTTTCCACCTTTGGTGGACTTATCATGTTATCACTTTATCATTTCCACCTTTCATGGACACATCATGTGATTCCTCTCCACCTTTTGTGGTGGTTATCACATTATCACTTTCCCACTTTAGGTGGAGTGATAGCTTTTCACAGTTGTCTCATGTCATAAGATTATGACACTTGTCATAATCTTATGCCCTCCTATGTTCTCACCTTGGCTATATAACCAAGGGGTCTCTACTACATTTGTACATTGATACATACATTATTTCTATTTGCATTATTGGCAGAATACAATTTATTCTTGTCACATTGTTTCTATCTCTCTTATGCTTGTGCTTCCATTAGGGCTCTAGATCTTGGGTGGCTACCTTCATAGCCAATTCTTACATGGTATCAGAGCTATTGGAGTGCCTTTGGATTGCCATTTTGGGGACATCTTGAGTGCATTCTTGCATTTTTTTTTCATAGAAATATCAGATTCTGGGGGGGTTCCATTTTTGGCTTTGTATTGCAGGTGCATTTTGGGAGCTTGTTGCATCAGATTTGAGCTCAGCATTGCGTCCGGAGTGTTTGAGAAAGTCAGATTTGCCTTTTGTTTTGTCTCAGTTGGACATTGGAGGCCAAATCTACAAGGGTTTGAAGATCGGAGGTGGTTGCCAGATCCAAAAGGTAGCCATATTTTCAGAGCATTTTCAGCCAAAAAGGACACTGCCATTGCGTCCAGGAGGGCCTAAAACCCTAAGATTGATTGTCAATTCATCAAAATCGGACAACTTTGTCCGGAGCCATCTGGAAAAAATTTCTCCTCCTCGACCGTACAGATCAACATTATTGCGGAGCGACGGTACGACTTTTGTGAAAAAAAAAAAATTATTTCTTGTCGAAATTTATATTCAAAAATTTGAAAAAAATAAAATAAAATAAAATCAAAGTCTGCGGTGCAGACTGTACTTGCAGACACGCAGGGACTTACAGTACCCATGGGGGTCCCACGCCACCCACATGGCAGGTCCACAGTCAACCTCGACGGTCGGCGTTTCCACCAAGCGACTGGCAAACTCACATTGACCGATAAGAAAATTCCGGCCAAATTTCCGGCAAGGAGCGATGGCGTCGGTGACGGCCCCCTGGCCGTCAAATTTAACTTCATAGTTTGCTGACGTCAGCAATACATCAGCGATTTTCAAAAGTTTGGCAGACCCCTCTCCATTTGCAGTTCATTTTCAAACGCAGATATCTTGCTCATTTTGTGTCCTTTTTTCAAGCAATTTTTTTTTATTTGGGCTATTTTTTCGTGCTCTACACGATGGTGTAATCAGTTTCTAGTTTTGATCCACGAATTTGTCATAAAATTCAGTTTCTCACAAGTGTAGCTGAATTGTCACCATTTTTGCAACTTCTGGGGCTCCGTTCAGACTCATATGAACTCCTTTTCAGGTGCCATTTTTTTTGAAAGTGCATGATTTTTATTGAATTTCACAGTGGTGCTATCAATTTGTAGCGATTGTGATTAGAAATTGTACTTTCAGCACTTGGTCAGTTTTGGCCTATTTTGGCATTTATAAGGACAAGATCTCAGTTTGGTCTTTTGTATCAGTTATTTGAGTCTGTTGTTGCCTAATTAAGGCTGTTGTAAAACATTTAAAATCATAATCCCACTTTGCTTGGCTTTCAAGTGGCCATTGTAAACGCACTAAGTATAAAGTGCCAAATCATCATTTTTTGGGGGGGTTCTTTGATTGAGTGAATTTGGGGGGGGTGTCTTGTGTGATTGTTCCTCTCTATCTCTTGTTATCTTTGTTGCTATGGGTTCTCCTAAGTTTCCTTTGTTAACTCCACATAACTATGCTTCTTGGAAAATTGATGCTTGGAGTAAGTTGATGGAAAAAGGATTAACTCATTATATTGATGGAACTATTGTTGCACCATATGATCCTAATGCTCATTTGGATTGGCTCACTAAAAATACTATGGCTCTTGGAACATTGAGGAAATATGTATCAAAAGATCTAATCTATCAAATTGAAAAGTTTACAACAATTAAAGAAGCTTGGGAAAAGTTTGGTCAATTGTATGGCCAAGTTGATGAGATTAGAGGTTATCAGCTTGACAATGATCTCACAATGTTAGATCCTAAGAATTTTGATACAATCCAAGACTATGTCACTAAGGCAAATGAGTTAAGATCACAACTTAAGGATTGTGGAATTGATAAAAAGGATGCACAATTGGTCTACAATTTGTTGGGAAAGCTTCCATCAGAATATGCAGCATTTATTTCTAGCTTCCAAACCCATTGCTTGACAGTTGGTAGTTCTTTCACTCTTCCATCATTTGATGCATTCATAGAAATGTTGATGTTAGAGCAAGCAAAATTGATAAGCATGGGGATTCTCAAGTCTTCAAAGTCCAAAGCTTTGGTGGCTAATCAAGGGAATCAAGGGACTCAAGGAAAGGGTTCCAATAAGAAGCAGAAGCAGTTTAAGCCAAAGACACAACAAGATAAAGCACAATCATCCTCTCCACAACAAAGGAATTATTCACCTTTTCCTCAGAAGGGAAATTCAAGCAAGAAGGAAAGACCAGCTTGTTCATATTGTAAGAGATTTGGTCATGATGAGCATCATTGCCATACTAAGCAAATTTATGAGTTGACAAACATCATCAAGAAAAACAACATCAATTTTCCATTTGCCTACAAGAAGAAGGATTCATCTCCTTCCACTTCCTCACAATCAAAAGGAAAAGGGAAAGCTTTTATGGCTACTACAGGTTCTTCACAACAATGGATACTTGACTCGGGTGCTACTCATCACATGGGTTCTACAAGGGAGCAGTTTTCTTCTTTGGAGCCATCTAAGGTACCTCACATCTTTATAGGTGATGACACTCAAGTGGATGTTGAAGGCAAAGGTTTGGTTGTCATGGATGATGGAACATTTGAGGATGTTCTCTATGTTCCTAACTTGAGCACTAATCTTCTTTCAATCTACCAAATCACTCACTTTGGAGATGGCAAGAAAGTTGAGTTTCTACCAGATTCAGTTGTGGTCAAAGAACTTAAGGATGATGCCTTGGTTGTAGTGGGACAAGCCAATCCCAACACACGGCTTTACTCATTTTCCCACTTTATTCCCAAGTCTCCTTCTACAGCATTGCTCACTCATTCAAATTCAGAAAGTAAGTTATGGCATGAGCGGTTTGGACATCTTAATTACCGCTATCTTCAACAGCTTAGCACAAAGGATATGGTTTCAGGACTCCCTCAAATCAGATTTTCAAAAGGTGTTTGTTCAGGTTGTTCCTTGGGTAAGCATCCAGAAGAGAAGTTTGACAAAGGGAAGTCTTGGAGAGCTTTGGAAGTTCTTCAATTGGTTCACAGTGATGTAGCAGGTCCATTTCCAGTGCCATCGTTCAACAAGGCCCACTATGTCCTCACCTTCATTGATGACTACTCCCGCTTCACATGGGTCTATTTTCTTGTTCACAAGAGTGAAGTGTTTGACAGATTTCTAGCCTTCAAGGCTCATGTTGAGAAGCAATCAGGGAAACAAGTCAAGATTCTCCGCACAGACAATGGAAGGGAATATGTGAACAATAAACTTGAGGAATTTTGTACTCTTGAGGGGATTGATATCCAACATTCAGTTGCATACACTCCACAACAGAATGGTGTTGCAGAACGGAAGAATAGAACCCTTAAGGAGATGGCTAGCTGCATGATTCATGCTCGTTCTCTTCGTCCTCAATTTTGGGCAGAAGCTATCAGTTGTGCCACTCACATCCAGAATCGGGTTCCCCATAAGGCTTTGAAGGGTATGACTCCTTTTGAGGCTTGGTGTGGTAGAAAACCAGTTATGAGACACTTCAGAGTTTTTGGCTATCCAGCTTGGGCATGCATACCTCCAGAGAAACGCAAGGCATTGGAACCTCATAGTAGGTCTTGCATATTTGTTGGATATCCTGAAGGTGTTAAGGCATACAGACTTTTGGATCCAAAGACACATGAGTTATTCATTGAGAGGAGTGTTCACTTTGAGGAAAGCTCTCCTAGCTTAGCCTCTACTCCTCCTCTTCCTTCCTCCATAGTGGAAAGTGACGATAGTGACTCAAATGATGATTCTCCCTCAACTCCGACTCGCAGGATCACACCTTTGCAGGGTCCACTTGCAGTTGAGGAGCCTCATCCTTCATCTCCTACTAGACCTCGTTGGGATTGACATACTCTTGAGTCAGCAGGTTCTCTTATTGGGGATCCTTTAGATACTTGAAGGACTTGGTCACAACATCAAGATTTTCCACATGCTTTTATTGCTACTGCTTCTGATCCACAGTCCTTCAAGGAAGCATCAGGAGTTCTAGAGTGGGATTCAGCAATGGAGGAAGAGTATAGTTCCTTGATGAGGAACAACACATGGGATTTAGTTACACTCCCTAAGGGGAGAAAGATGGTTCAATGCAAGTGGATCTATCGGACCAAGTATGCAGCAGATGGAAGTGTGGATAAATACAAGGCTCAGCTTGTGGCAAAAGGTTTCTCACAGGTTCCAAGCGTTGATTATACAAAGACCTTTGCACCCATTGCTAAGATGAACTCCATTTGCTTGACACTTGCTATTGCTGCAGCTCATGGTTGGGTTGTACATCAGATGGATGTGAAGAGTGCATTTCTTCACAGGGATCTTCATGAGGAGATTTACATGGAGCAACCACAGGGATTCATACATGATTCTTATTTGGTTTGCAGATTGAGGAAGTCTCTCTATGGCCTCAAACAGGCCCCTCGGCCTTGGTATGCCAAGATGGATTCCTTTCTTCTCTCTGTAGGATTCACCAGGTGTCATTCAGATCCAAATGTCTACATTTTGCGACAGGGTGACTCTCATTTGCTAATTGTGCTCTATGTTGATGACTTGATCATTATAGGGAGTACCTCATCCATCATTAGCAGTGTCAAATCTGCTTTGTAGGATAGATTTGCTATGACTGACTCAAGCCTTTTGCACTATTTTCTTGGGATTGAGATCACACAGTCAGCTTCTGGGATATCTCTCTCTCAGCCCATGTATTCTCTTGATCTTCTAGCTCGATTTCACATGGCTGATTGTAAGCCTGCTCTGACTCCCTTTCTTTCAGGAGTCAAGCTTGAGGCTAAGTGTCCTACTCCACTTGTTGATGCCACTTTGTATCGTCAGCTTGTTGGGAGTCTCATCTACTTGACTCACACACGCCCTGATATCTCCTTTGTAGTTGGCATGGTTTCACGCTTTATGCAGGAACCACATGAGCTTCATTGGAAGGTAGCCAAACGCATCTTGCATTACATACAGGGTACACATCATCATGGGATTCATTATGCAGTAGGTATATGACTTACCTTGGTGGGATATACAGATTCTGATTGGGCTAGCGATATTGATGATCGCAAGTCCACTTCTGGCTACAACTTTCATCTTAGTTCAGGCCCCATTTGTTGGCAGAGTAAGAAGCAACATGCTATTGCTCTTTCTTCGACTGAGGCTGAGTATCGAGGGGTTGTTAATGCAGCTACTAAGGCTATTTGGCTTCAAAATATTCTCACTGAGTTTGGCTTCACTATTCCACGTCCTTCAGTCATTCATTGCGACAATCAGAGTGCCATCCAGATCTCGAAGAATCCAGTTCACCATCAGAGGACCAAACACATCGAGATTCATATGCACTACATTCGAGAGCTGATACAGGAGTAGGTCATTGATTTGCAGTATTGTCCTATGGCAAAGCAGGTTGCAGATATCTTCACCAAACCTTTCACTGAGAGTACCTATCATCATTTGCAAGCTCTCTTGGGGGTGCGGGATGTTTCATTTGAGGGGGTCACTTGACTTCTTCATTCTCTCTTATGGGGGGGACTTTTTCCTCTTCTAGGGGTTCCACCTTTCATGGACACATCATGTGATTCCTCTCCACCTTTTGTGGTGGTTATCACATTATCACTTTCCCACTTTAGGTGGAGTGATAGCTTTTCACAATTGTCTCATGTCATAAGATTATGACAAGTGTCATAATCTTATGCCCTCCTATGTTCTCACCTTGGCTATATAACCAAGGGGTCTCTACTACATTTGTACATTGATACATACATTATTTCTATTTGCATTATTGGTAGAATACAGTTTATTCTTGTCACATTGTTTCTATCTCTCTTATGCTTGTGCTTCCATTAGGGCTCTAGATCTTGGGTGGCTACCTTCATAGCCAATTCTTACAATGAGCAGCTGCACACATTTCTCTCTTATGCTTTACTTTGAGAATTTTCACAACTTTTTCCCCCTTTGATATCAATGGCAAAGGGTCATGTTCCTGAACATTTTGTCTCAGGTCGCCATACTATTGCAGCTTTCATTTCTTCTTAGAAATGGCAAAGGGACTTAGCTCCCCCTTTGACTGATACCAATTGAAGACAATTTATGCTCTTATACCAATTGCTACATTCAACCTTTTTATTGCAATGGAAAAACCATATGCTCCAACCGCCCTATACCAATTAACAATATCTAATGCTAGTTGGAGTTCCATTACATGCTTTGATCTGATCAAGTCATATACCAATTGTATATGTTCTAATTCATGCTCTGTACAAATTGAATCATATTCCAAATGCCAATTGGTGGTATCATGCCCTGATACTGATTATCATTCTGATACCAATTGTGAATGTGTTCACTTTATTCTATGTACCAATTGATATCCTGGACTACATTGTATCAAGTATAACATTGATTTGATACCAATAGTAGCTCCCTCTTAGACCTTGTTCCATGCACTCTTCCTGTATACGCGAGCATGAGCTTCATTTTGGGCTCTACACCAACTAGACTGTTCTGAACCAATTTATGGTGGTCTGATACCAAATTAAAAATAAAATATATAGAATAGATCCCCCTAAGACATATATCTTCTCCTTGTATTCAAGAATAATTTCTCTCAACAAAACATTTACACCACTTTTTCTTCAATATTTGATACCAAATGTTGATATCAATTGTTGCAGTTGACCATCCACTACCTATTGATGTTCTTACCCTCTGACAAGCACTTCAAAGAGCAAGAAAATGACCATAAATATACAATCATCAAGTCATTAGAAATTTGTAAAACTTATTTTACCTGACTTGATCCATCTCTCCATTTCATTTCCAAGGATGAATGATATACCAATTATACTCCCCCTGGACTCATGCCCTGTCACTAACACTTAGTGATGTAAGGAAAAAGTGGTCACATTGACTACTGCCTATTGTTGACCTTTCACTCTCCAAATCTTCTTGAGCTTCATTCCTTTCTTGTTAGCCTTCTTCTCAAGAACATGCGAACCTTTGTTCACTTTGGGGAACTTATTCTTTCTTTCATAATGTGTTATTGATCTTCCATAATGTAATCTACAATTCTTAGCTATTTGACCAAAATTATTACAATTGTAGCACATTATATTCATATCTACAATAGGAGCAAATGAATTTCTATTTACATGTTTTGTGCTCCTTCTAGGTTTAACTCTACACTCACTACCCTTATGACCAAACTGATTGCAAGAATAACAGTATCCATAAAAATATGAGGGATACTTGGTCATAGTGTTCCTCTTAACGGGATGAGGAGGTCTGCTTTGATTTGACTTCTTTACATATCTCATCCTTTGGATTCCATTTGCATCGATTTCCTTTGTGCATTGCTTGTTCTTCAGTTGTTTAGGAACTGATTTATCCATATTCTTCTCTATTATGGTCACCTTATTTTGATGAGAAGAAATTGAATAATTATTCTTTTTATTGTTTGCAGTAGGGCTCTTTTCTTCTTCTGTCTTATTCATATTTTTATCTATTGTGGGCTCCTTCAACTAAGCAGCAGTATCCTTATCTGGTTTTACATTTCTAGAGGCATTATCTTTAAAATAACACATGAAGTCTTTCTCAACCTTGGTGCAACTTCTTTCTTCTACTCTAAATTTGTCATATAAGTTTGAAGAAGTACTAGTAGAGGAACTCATTCCTTTCTCAAATCCAAGGCCAACCTTTTCTTTTGGTTTTGATGGATTTTGTGAATTTACCAATTCATCTAATATTTTAGAGCTACCTTTCAACTTCAAGCCTTTATCAATCTGCCCCTTGGCTTTTTCCAAATATCTTCTCAGAGCAACTATTTTTGCTTCTAGCTTCATGCAATCATTAGACTTAGATTGTAGTTTATTCTAAACTACATCTTTTGTCCTTTTAGCCTTATCCACTTGTGTCTTTAGACTAACTATCATTTGATTAGATTCTTCAAGGTTTTTAGTTAGTCTCTCTATTTCCTTTTGTGCATTCATTTTATTTTCTTCATTCTCCTTCTTCAACTTATCAATCTCATCCTGAGCACAAATGAGTTTACCTTCTAGGTCCACTTCTTCTTCTTCACCAAATGTTGTACCAAAATCCACGGATAGGGATTCATTCCCCTCAATATCACATGTGCTTCCATGTTCATCAACTAAGCTACTAACAACATCTGATAATCTATTTTCTTCTTGTGTGTGCAGATTATTTTCACTATCCTTTTCTTTATCATAATCATTTATTTTAGCAAAGAAACATTTAGAAGAAAAATGATCATGATTACCTCTATGTTTCCTAAGACCATTCCTTGATCTTCTGATAGATTTATCTTGTAACACCCCTCCGTTTTGCTTTCTGGATTGGACAGTGTGTCCTTGTTTTGCGTTGATTTTTGTTTCTGGATATTCAAATACCTTATCTTGCATGTGTATTTGGTTGCTATTCATTGAGCGATAGACTATATTATGTGATGTGATTTGGTTTATCTGATGCTTTAGTTTACATGCTTTAATTGGTGTAAAGATGATAGTTGATATAACATGTGATTGCTTAT
Source organism: Sequoiadendron giganteum (assembly GCA_007115665.2). NCBI lineage: Eukaryota > Viridiplantae > Streptophyta > Pinopsida > Cupressales > Cupressaceae > Sequoiadendron > Sequoiadendron giganteum. The sequence continues at coordinate 501,040,427 of CM021101.1, read as the reverse complement.
GAGATTATTGGAATTATGATGGAAGTGTCAGTTTGATGAGTGTATGGGTGAAGAGGACGGGTTCGCATCACTTGCTTGTGAACGCCCTACGAATCTGTGATTTCTTCTTCACGATGTGTACTATATGTTGTTATATCATATGATGTGTTTACTTGGTTCTCAAGTTTGCAGGTACATGACATCCACTCCACCTGGTTTCACAGGTTTGAGCGTGTCAATCCAACAGTTAAGTTGAACGGGAGATAGTATCTAAGTAACATGTGTCAAGTCTACGCCCTAGCCTTAGTGTGTCGTTAGTTTCGTTTGTTGAGTCATAATTTACCTTATTTTAATATTATTTGATTCTGAAAGGTGTGTATTTATTTAATCAATTTTTAGAATTATTGCATTAAATCATGTTGATGGTTATTTAATTAAAATTATATTTTGTTGATTGAATTTATTATTTATATTAATTGATTAAATTTAATGTATTTAATTAATTAAATTTAATCCAAAAGGATGAATTTAGTTATTAAATAATCTAATTAATTAATTAAATGTGATGCAAGAAAATGAAAGGAAAGAAAGGAATTAAAATTAATTTTGGAATTTAATTTCAACTTGTGGGAATTCAATTAGAAATTGTAATTAAATTTTTATTTGGGAAATTAGTTTCAGTTTTGGAAATTAATTTATTATTTGAAATTGCATTTTAAATTGAAAGTGGGTTTTCGAAAATTGAAATTAAAATTGATATTTAATATTCAATTTTGCATGCAATTAGATTTAGGTTGTTTAAGATATTTTTGATTGAGGACTGAAGTGCATGTTTAATTAAGAGGAAGAGATTATTGAAAATTCATTCATTCTGAGAGAAGATTTTGAAAGAAAGATTTTGGGGAAAATTGCACAAAGAAGAGTTTGAAGAAGTTTTTGATTGTAGAATTTGATTGAGGAAAGTTTGTTTGCATTTGTTGGAGTTTTTGGATTGAATTCATTGCACGATTGAAGAAAATTCAGGAGATCTTTGGAGAAGGCTTGCATCATAAATTCATTGTTTTCCTGTAGCTTTGAAATCCAGGTTTTGTTCTGGAAAATTTGCATAATTTTACCTATAGGTGAATGTTTCAGGAAAATTTCTTCAATTTATCTTGAAGTCAAAATTCTGGTTAAATATATATATATATAATATATATATATATATACATATGTATATATATATTTTATATACATATGTATATGCATATGATACATATGTTGTTCATGTTTGAAAAGTTTATTTTAAATTATTGAAGTCATCGTCCATATGGCATCCATTGTTATGGAATGGGATTTTTTGAAAATTTTGTTTTTGCGTATTTCTTTTTTTTAGGTTAGGGTTTGTTTGGGGGAAGGCATGGGAGGCGCTGCCTCCACCGCCGCCCCATGAGGGGATGATTATGGAGGGAGACCTCCGCAGACCTCTCCCCTTTCCCTCTTTGGCATGGCTGGAATGGGAGTGGGTCGGCTGAGATAGCTGCCCCTCTCCACAATACATGTGGATAGGGTCGGTTGTGACAACCGCCCCCTCCCCACAAAACCCTTGAGGCCGGTGCGAGTTTCATATATCCACCCCTGTCCAAACCGGGATGCGTCAGACTCACTTCTTTAGTATTAAAATTCAATTTCCATTTCAATGGAAATTTAATATTTTTTCTTTAAATTTGGTTTTTGTATGTTAAGTGTAGGGGTAATATATATAATATATATGTACAAACAGAATTTATATACATATATATCATTTATATATATATATTTATATTTATATTGTATATATGTTATATACTGGCATTGTCTATTAACTTCAATATGATTAATTTGGTAAAGTAGTATATATAAATTTTTAATTAACGTTGTTATTGATTACATGTACAAATAAGTTTATAGATAAAATTGTAAATTTAATGTGTCTTATTAAATAACTATTTGCATGCAATGAAAAAATATAAGAAGGAATATCCGATTGAAGAATTGAACATAATGGTTTATGGGAATGGAATATTTATTTATAAATATAATTGAAGAAAATGTTGAGATGTGAATATTACATGAGTATTTCAACTAGGATTATATTCAGTATTTGTTTTGTTTTGTTTTAGTGCATGTAATTTAGCTTTGCATGGAGATCTTAAATGATAAGTTTGAATGCATGGTCAAATAGATATGGAAAAAAATATTTTACAAACTAAAGATAGTCATGTTTTAAATAGAGAATTGAAAAGATATAGGTTTTGGATAGAAAATTGAAAATAGTTTTTGCAATAGTTTTATGTTGTATTAAAAGTAAATTTAGGAAATGATTATATGGAAAAAGGAAAATATCTATTTTATTTATTTATTTTCTATTTAGAGTAATTATATTATTGTCAGTAGAATTTGAAAGACATGGATTTACTATATCCAAAACTATAATATTCTCGTGATTGTCTTTTAGATTTATTTTCCTCGTATTTCGAAAAGGGTTGTGAGTTTAAATTGTTTAAGATTCCCTATTATGAAAATGGAAAAGGGGGATATGAGTATTTGAGTTAACCCTGTTATTGTGCCTTTGACTTTGTCAACGCTATCTATTGAATGATTATGGATTTAAGAAATCCAAATATTAGATTTGATTAATGACTTGAATGCTTTTGTAGCTATGTCATCATGTTGTATTTTGGGATATGGGATTATGTGTTAGTCCAAATTTGTAAGTCTTCTAGAGAATCTTAGAGGATCTAAAAGAGATGTTGATTATTTATGTCAACCAGTTGTTTTTCCCTTGGGTAGTGCATGGTGTCTTTTCAGTATTTACCCGATTTCCACGAACGGGGATGTTTTGTGCCTCCTGTGAAAGGAGTGGTCTATGTGTTTGTTTCCTCCAAGATGTTTGGAGTGGGTTCTATTATTTGTTTCCTCCTTGTGTTGGAGTGGTTATGATGCCTAGTTTGTATGCACTTGTGTTTTCCTTGGTGGATTGTTTGGGTGTGTGTTGTTGAATAGAAGAGTGGCTTTTGTTAGGCATCGGAGCCCAAAGAGGTAAACCGGGCAATCTTCAGAAGTGGGTTAATCAAGTGATAATTAAATTAATGTACTTAGATGATTAGGATGCCTTCCACACTAATCAAGATAATTTAAGCCTCACTCATAGACACAAGGGCTCGTTTAGACTTGGGATGAGTGAGAAGGCCTGAAATGGCATAGTCATTTATCTTGTCAGTGCGAGAGGTATTTGAAGCTGCATGAGTGAGTATGAGGGCCGAGATTCAGTTGAGGTCACCAAGATTACCGGAGCCTATGAAGGATGCCCAGAGGAGATCTCATGACTACTATGCGATGACACTCTATCTAGGACAACTGTTGTTAAGTGTTTTATGTGTATGGTTCTTTGAACATACTTGATCTATTTTATGTCTGGAAGCAATGTGACCTATGTCAGTAATGTGAAAGTTGTACTTGTGTTGTACTGGTGTTAAGCATTTATTTGATTATGTCAGTTTGTGTCAAATTGTGTCAGTATGAGTTTGCCTTTGGTTAGTGGTTGTTGATCTTTTTCCATGTTACATTGTTACTATCTCCTAGCATGGGGGTGGGCCTTCGGGTACCACTTGGTTGGGTGGAACATGCACCATACACCGATGGGTCCCCATCTATCTTCAATACTTGGTGGCGAGACGTTCGGATGGACAGCTCGCAGTTCTTGAGTTTTATTCTTGCATTGTAATATATTAATTTGTATAAGTTATTTATCCCTCTTATGTTTATGAGGTGAAATGTTGTAATTGTAACACTTTTGTGCTATTGCCTCATTTTGGGAATGAGAGATGTAACTATTGGATTAAGTTAATGATTATGAGATTGTATCTTGGATGTTTATCTTATTATGTTATGTGGTATCCTTATGATGTATGATGTTTATTTCATAAAGTATATAATGCTATGGTTATGTAATATGTAGGTGTGGGTTTAAGTAATCCTAACCTTGTAGCCTTAGAGGTTGTTGTTAATTATTAAGTGAATGTGTATGTTATATGCATTTTAAAAAGAAAATTGGTTCGCTTAAGTTGTTAATTACAACTTCCTTTAGGGTTACTTGGCGGGGCATTACATATCTTCCTCTTTATCAACCATCTCTGATCCGGATGTAGATGTTTCTCCTTTTGTTCTCCTGGCAACAACCTCACTCAAGGATGTATCTTCAACCTTCTCATCCTCTTTTGTCTTCAGACTTGCAGCTTTGCTTTTTCTTATACATTTTTTATTCTTCATCTTCCTTTCATCACTTCCATATACCCTTTTCAGCTTGTCCCAAACTTCATGTGCAGTTTTATAATGCATAACTTCATCAAGCACTGAATCTGAAAATATGATCATAGTTTAAAATCTTTCTTTAGCATCATCTTCAAATGCTTCCTTTTCAGCCACAGTAAGATACTTCAAAGGATTATAAATCTTATAAGCCTTCTCTACTGACTTCCATACACCAGAGCCTAATGATTTCAAGTAAGCTTCCATTTTTCTTCTCCAAACCATATAGTTTAATCTATTAAATAGAGATACTCCTTCTACATATGAGCTTTTCTTATCAGCCATATTGTGTTCACTCACCAAGATCTACCCGAGCTTATTAAGCTTCTCCTAGGGAACCTAGGGCTCTAATACCAACTCTTGGAACACAATGATCTACTGAGGGGGGTGAATCAGTAGATACTAAAAACTTTGGCTCTCAAAACCTTTATGCAAATTACTTCCTTAACCACTCAAATACCTTGTGCAGATTTCTTTCTCAAACTCTTAATGTGTAGATTGAAAATTATAGATGCAACCATCAACATGAAAATATAAATCAACACAAATGCCCACAACACTAGATATATGTGGAAAACCCAAGATGGGAAAAACCACATTGAGAAATGTTGCTTGATTCTACTGCTCAAACCTAGCCTCACAATCCAAATCTTTGTTACAATGTTTAGGGCTACAACCCAACGAAACACCAACTCCTTGATTTAGAAGCTACAACTTCAAGGATCCTACAACACCTTGGTTTAGGAGCTACAACTCCAAGGAGACTACAATCCCCTAAACTAAGCTACAACTTAATACAATGAGGCTACAACCTCTTACAACATTACAATCTCATGTATGAAAATATTGGTTATGCATGACCTATAATGCATCATTACATTCAGTACATTGTTGAACTCATTGCAACTCACACTCTACTACTTAAACTAAATTCTCAGCAACACACCCCTATTTTGCACTCTCCTCTGCACATAGAACAATCATTGTTCTATATTGTTGCACTACACCTATTTCCCTTTTTGTAGTGTCTCACACATCAGCACTCTCCTAAATGCAAACCTATATGATGTTCTATATTACAATCTAGGACTTTTCAAATGCATTCATTGTCTGCTACACATCTCTCTCTTTTTCTTGCAAACTTACTACATCACACCACTCTACCTATCTCTACAGCATACTCGAAAAGATGTAAGTCTATTCAGTACTCCATACAACTATAGGTTGTTCTCTCTATTCATTAATACTTGCTACTGATATCTACCTTCGAAAATATCTAATTGTCTTCTTTCTCTACCAACCTACAATCTCTACCTCAAGATTCTCTCCACCATCCAAATCATCTCTAGCTTACTGTTAGGGTTTTCTTTTCATATTGACTTCACCAACAAGCTTCCTTTACCTCGAGCCACACACACACCACTGTCAAGCTCATAATTAAGATATCTGATAGATTTTACTAAATATCGCTATATCTTGCATCGAGCCACCCAACATTTAATTTTGTTGCAAAGAATTTTCCCAAATTAGCTCTTTATCAAACCCAAGAATTCGGTATACATTAAATGCATTCTCCTGTCCATTTGATCTTGATCACCTCTACAATTTATTTTATCTCCTTAAAGATCAAATCTTCATTTACATTGGTCGCTCGATGCAATTGGACCAATTAATTTCTTCCTCTATGTCGGTTTGCAGTCCAAACGCTCATTCACACTATCGCAGTCGTTTAAAATCTTTGCTTTTCAATTATGTTCGTCGATCTTCTCCTTTTGCGCCTCGATCCTGCGATCCTTGTTCACTGTCATATATTTAAATCTTGACCATTGGTTAAGCGTTCATTCAAATCTTCATCGTCAATCTATTATATTTCTTTGTAGAAGAGACCCATATTATGGTCCCACCGATGTCCATTTATCCTCCATGTCATCGCCACGTAATTCATAACAACAATGTGAATTAGCATATTGAGAAATCGCTCTTCACCATATGTTGGCCTTCATCACAATCCACCATCATCATCATTCACTTAGACTAGTCCCACCAGACTCTACAACAAGCACCGTCCAATCTCCAAGGATCAATCTTCACCGTTCTTGCTAGCCCCGCAAGTCCTGATCGGGCCCTACTGAATTCTCAACGGGGTATGTGGGAAACTATCACATATACACCTCTGACATCACCTATCAACATGACATCACCTTCCACTAACTTCGTATGTCACCTTCGTAGCTCCCACCAAACATCAACGGTCATCATTTGTCCATCATGGATTAATCTCCACTGTTCCCCACTGACCCCGTGGGTCTTGATCAGGCCCCACTGAAATCTCAACGAGGTATGCGGGCTGTTGCCATTTTTTTCCCCATCATCGCCACGCAACTCACAATAATGATGTGAGTTTTTCTACCAATTAAATCATCCTTTGCCACTTGTCGTCACATGTCACCAAAATCCATCGTTAGCCTATCAGGTCCCACCTTAAGCTTCGTTTGGTGTCAACATGTGTTTCCTTCATAGGTCCCACCTTCTTCATCAATAGTCATCATGGTTGGGTCCCACTCAGAGTGCTTCCTTCCTCCTTATTGCTCCATCACTAAGTTGCTAAAACCTCGAACCATAGAACCTCTTGTCAAAGGTTACAAAGTTTTGAAAATTTGCAACTCGCCGACAACAAAGAGATCACTAAGTCGCTAAAAATCCAAACCTTAGAACCTCTTGTCAGACGTTACAAAGTTCTAAAAACCATGACTCACCGAAAATAAAGAGATCACTAAGTTAGAAGGTTATGAAACTCTAGAACCCTATGAAATAAGTTAGAAAAACTTGAAACCCAGCGACTCTTACACCTTATCACTCCATTCACTAAGTCGCTAAGTCAAGAGGTTATGAAACTCTAGAACCCTAGGACATAAGTTAGAAAAAATTGGAACCCAACAACTTAAGTAACAAACCATTTTTCGCCAAACAACAGTCACCGACAAAATAGAAACCTATCTGATCATCGTGACTGCAACAACCATATGGTTTAACTAATAAATCATAAAACACCTGAAGGGGAATATAATTCATTTCTAGGTGTATCCTTCACTTTCCAGACTTGCAAAGCACATCGCTCGAATGCTCTCGAAAAACCCATTTTGAATCTAGTACCTAATTTTTCATCAAATACCTAGAAGCAATTGTTGCAGAGAGATGACAACATTTTTTCAACTATGCAACATATTGATCAGCTTGCTCTTCTACGCCAACAACCAATCCACATACTTCTAGAACCAAATTCACTGCAAACCTTATCTCTCCTTGAAATCAATGATACTTTCCAGTAATGCCAACATCCTCACTTGCATGCGCAACTCCATTTCATCTTTGATCCTCTTTCATCATGCTAGCAATCTACCTTGCATTATTTTCCCTTTTGACATCAATGACAACTATATGCCAACATATTTATAAGTTGCTTAAAATGATAAATAGAAAAAAAAATTCTCTTAATTCATTATGTACAAGAATTATGGAATTTGGATTATTACATATTCATATCCCATTTTGGATGGAATATTGTCCTATATGGACAGAAAATAAAATTTAGATTAAGAAAAAAATGGAAGAGAAATTTTGTGAAAAAATTTGGGACACAACTTGAGAGTTGTTACAATATGTTTTAGTATTTATTTACATTGCATCCAATACATCTAGGTATTGTGATTTTTTTTCCCTAGATAAAATGATGGGTGTGCTTTATTTTCACACACAAATTATTGAACCTAAACAATATTACATCCCCTAGGGTTTTTCCTTTAGGGTTTGGATCTTTGATTCCATTCTAATTTATATCATAGCTATTTATTTTTTTATTTTAAATAAAACTTGAGCATTATAAAGGATCCCTATTTATGCCTTGATTATTATTAATCTTCCTCTCATTATGATGTTATAGGTAATGATTGCATTCCCATGTCGACTCCTTATGTGATATATTCCCTATGTTTCCTTATTAGATGTAGAATATTCAAGATTGATATATGTTTTAAAACCTTAACTAAGCTAAGCCTTTCTAAGAGGAATATTACTATTAGTAAATGGTAATATTAATTCTTAGAGCAGTTCAATCATTATGATAATAATATTATAAACATTATGAGAAACACTATTATCCATAAACATAATGTGTATGCTAAGGAAAATAATAAAAAATTATTAATAATAAAAATAGTATTGATAGAGTAACCTTCATTTAACTACAATATTAATATTAAAAAGTAATATTAGTAATTATATTAATAAGGATATTGGTAACCCTTCCATTAACATAGTAGATAATTATAAGTAAATATTTGTGTCAATAGTAATATATATGGTTTTTCATGATATTATATACTCTTATATGTTTATTATTTATTGCATTATTGCATAAATGATCTATAGTTTATCAACTTTTGGTTCATTACCTTATTCTCTTAGTGGCCATTCACTGCAAAATATTAGGGATTCATCCATGGTTTTGTATGATGATATTTATTTGATTATCCTTCCTCTTCCATTAATGTTCATAGCTCATGTTCATCTTTAATAAACTACACCTCCACCATGTGTGTTCCATGCCATGCAATTTCCAGAAAGGGTGTTGTTCCTTCCATGAATTTATTTTTTTCCCTTAGGTATTGGATAACTTAAACTTGATTCACCTAGACCTAATCCTCTTTCTTTTCACATGGGGTAAAAGTTCAAAGTTTTGTCACACTTTAGGTCAACCTAAAAAAAATTGTTTAGAACATTTTCAAATTAAATAATGGTGAGCATTGTGTTGCTTATGTGGATTCAAAAAATTTGACCAAAAGTATTTTTCATCAAAATAATTTTAATCAAAACTATTCAACTTCTAGCTATACACAATCTAGGCATATCTTAAAATTAGTATAGACTAGAACTTCAATTGTTTCATGTGAAATGATGTGTCACCAATGGTTTTCTAAAAAAAATAAAATTGTATTTGCCACCAAATGTTATCGCATTGCATACATTTTATTAAAAATCTTGCAATATCCTTTGGCTTGTCCAAGAGTGTAGATTTTGAACATATAAATAATTTAATTATTGCTAGTATTTTATTTTAAGTTTACTATAATTATATAATTAAATTTTACGTGCTTGATTTGATTTGATTTATTTATTTATTTTAAACTTAAATACATAATTTAAAGATTGACTTTCTCTTTTTGTAATTATATTTGGCATTGTTTTTATAGGTGTCTCTTGATAGCATATTTATATGAGATTTCTATTTTTTTTTAGTTTAATATTTGTTCAATTATGGGCTTATTGCATTAAACTAACATAATATAATAGTTTAGGGCTTAAAAATTATTTATTTTTGATCCTTTACGTTCAAAGAGAATAACAAAGGATTGGTGATATCTCAAAAGGTAATATGTAAAAAAATTATCTTTCATTAAAGGTTGATTTTTCAAACAGGGTTGGGATCCACCTATATCATGGAAAGAGAATAAACTCTATTTGCATAGTAAATTTCATGTTAAATGTAAGAATAACAAATCTTTATTCAAGGATTGGTTTTGTGGTACTCGTCTAGTGCCATATTTTTTATTGCATAAGAGTAGAGTATCTAAAGAAATTGTATTTTAAAGAGAAGTATTCTAAAATTTATTACAATTTGAATTATTTTTTAAAGTTCTAATGGGTCAATCTTTTCCATCAAAAAATTATTTTGATTATGCCTCCAAATTTTCCCTAAAAATTTGCACACATCCATTGTCAAAGTGTTAGCATAAATGTACATAGAGGTCTAGGGTCCAAACATAAGGTAGATTGGGGTGACAAAAAATTGTGAGAAATTATAAGGTAGTGATTTCAAGGAGCATGAATGCACATAAGAATGAGAGCTAGAATGTAAGCACAAAGAGAAATTATTGTTGAATCATGATTAAAGGATAGTGATAACAATATAAGGTAGTGAGAAAAGTGGATCCTATCAATGAAACTACATATAAAGGCACTCAAGTTGTGGACTAAGGACTTGTGGTGGAAATTTTTGGTTGAAGATTTCTAATTGTCTAAAAGAAGAATACATATTTGAATAGATAAAATCACACTAGAGGAATAATTTTGAACCACAATTCACCTTCACTCCAATCTCTAACAAAAGAATTATCCAAAGGAGATGTGATCCATGTTTCAAGAATTATAAAAAATAGGACATGTCAAAGGTTTTCATGTTGAAAATTTAGTTGTGTTCACATGACTTGATTTTTATAGGATTGAATATTATCTAGCTTATATGAAGGGTGTGTATGTCTCATTTAGAGTGCGGAAGAGCTCAATGAAAAGGACATTCAGTTGATTGAGATTTTCCTTAAGAGCTTCAAAACATGTTCTCTTCATTTTTCACTTTATTGAAGCCATTATGGAGGATAAAATTTAAAAACATTAATTTTAAGGTATTATGGTCATTTTTTTTTGTTGAATGAGAAAAACATGCAAATTTGGGTCAATTTAATTAGAGACAAAAAGCTCATATGCCAAAGGGAAGAGGAAAATAAAATCACATCAAACATTAAGGTAAGGATAACCATCCAATGAAACATCAAAGAGGAAATGATAATGAGAACAAGGAGTTCTCATGATGGTGATTTCAAAGGTGGTCAGAAAGGCAACAAGAAGAAGTGAAAGGAGTGTCCCTATTGTGAAGTTCAAGGTGTGTAGAAGATACTTTTATGAAATATCATGTGAAGGAAAACAAGATCCTTAAAAAATATCAAAAGCAAGGGTCATGGTAATAGTTAATATAGTACTCTCATTTCTCATCCTTCTCAATCTTTACATGTTCATGTAACACAAAAAATGATTTTATTTTGGACTCTAAATGTATTAATAATATGGCCAAGAACGGTAGCTTGTTTAAATATCTACATGATGTTAGTAATGACAATTTCTAGATAGAGGATGATTCTACACTTGTTATTAATGGTAGTGATGATGTGCTAGATTATACCTTAATAAGTGGTGTTTAGGAAGAACATGATTTAAGTGAATATTTTTTTGATTTTCCAAACCACTTGAACAAGAAAGAAAGTGGTTTCTAACTTGACAAATTAAATTTGAAGGATAATAACAATAGATTTCATGTGGTTATTAGTTATATGCATGATAAGAAAGCACAAGCTTATTACTATTATTTTAACTTGATGCTCTCGAGGATCAAGTTCTATATACATTTGGATCTAAATAAAATGATCCAAGGTCATCTATATATGGAATGAGCATTTGGTACAAGCTAGAAATTCATAATAATTTAATTGGTGGATCATTAGAATAAACCTTGTTGAATCCATGTGTATAAGATTTTTTGGTGGCAAACATATCTCTTTTCAACTTATGCACTTTGACTCACCAACCCCTTGCAAGATCAATATACATTTTGATCTTCATAAAAAAAACTAGATATACATGAGTTGTAATTTCCATTGTCCTAATTTTCCCTAGAATTTGCCTATTAATCACAAATTCCACAAATTAAGGTTAGGGCTTTCACCTTATCAAATAAATAACTCCTTAATGATGTAATCTTGGATTGAAACCTAAATTCATCACATGAACAACATTCCCAAATATGCATATATATTTTTTAGCATTAAACAATTTCATCACATTTATAGATTATCAATAATGCAACATATTATAAAACTGGGACAAGGGACATGATGGATTTTCCCACAGCCATATGCCAAGCCTAAGAGGGTGTATACCATAGCCCTCCCCCTTGGTGACTTGTACCTACTTTCCTCATCAATGTCACAACCCCTAAAGACACTTGCCATCCTATGGGATTGGGCGATGGTCGCAAGGGGGCTTTTGGCTCTCTACCACTCCACCTCCGGCCCTTCCTTCTGAGGAATTGGGTGGAGGTCGCAAGTGAGATTTTATCTCTCTACCACTCCACCCCTAGACCTTCCCATAGGGTGGGTTTCAGATAGTTAACATAATACAGTTTCAATCATAGAGATCCTTCTTTAATATCTATAAGTAACACGCATACATAGACCAGTGATTATGTATAGAGGTACATTTATTCTTCCTTATACAAGACTATGTACTTATATAAATATAAGACAATAAGTGGTAGAAATACACATGTATCTGAGATAGACTTGGCCTTCCCAAAGATATATATATATTTCTATGGTAATATGTTGTGTTGGAACTACACGAGTTCCTTCTTGGATCTATGGTGCTCCTTGTATTTCTATTGTCCACCTAATATGTCCCCTTAGTCTTTTGATCTATTGTGTCTTGCACTCATAAATGTTCTTGCTAAGGATTCATGCCTCTCTTGAATTTAATTCACCTATTCTTATACCTCTCCCATTGAATGTATATCTCCCTACATACTATGCATCCTTTCAAAAGGCATGACTTTTATTTTGACTAGTCGCAGCTTCACTTGAGTAATTAATTACATATTTGCTTTAATCATTTAGTCTTTATTAACTCGTTGCATGATAATTAATTTCCTTTTTAATATCCACCCACTTGTTCTTATGTTTGATGTCATTTGACTTTGATTATGTTCCTCACGGCTCAACTATCTTCTTTCATTTTTATGGGGACATGACAGTCCTCCCCTCCTAAATTTGCTTGCCCACAAGAAATTTTAGATTTGGATGGTTGAAGATCTCTTCTCCTTCCCATGTAGCGTCTTCCTCGGGTAGGCCTTTCCATTTGATCAAAAATTTCGGGATATATTTATGCCTTAGTCATTTCTCTCTCATGTTGAGAACTGCTTCAGGTTCCAAGATTAGTTTGCCCTCACCGTCAAGCGGGGGTAACTCTAAACATGTAGTGATTTTCTGCCCTAACACTTTCTTCAATCTTGACACATGAAAAATATTGTGAATATGATTTCTCTCAAAAACTCTAATTCGTAGGCTACTTCACCGATCTTCCTTGAGATCTTATAAGGCCCATAAAATTGGGGTTTTAGCTTTTCTGCTCCACTTGTTTTGATGGATGACCGTTTATATGGTTGTAGTCATAAGAACACTAACTCTCCAAATTCAAATGTCCTCTTAGTGCAATTCTGATTATAATAGATCTTTTGTTGATTATGTGCATGATGCAAATTGTCCTTGAGGGTATTCATAATGTCCTACTCTGTTGCACAAAATCCTTTGCCCTTAGTACTTAGCTCTTTGGTCAGATCAAGCTTCCAAAGGAGGTTGGTTTGTAACCATACAAGGCCTTGAATGGACTCATTTTGATGGATATGTGATAAGTAGTGTTGTAGCAGTATTCCCAAAGATGTAGCCATTTTACCCATGTATTTTGTTAGCATGTGACATAATTCCTCAAATATCCCTCTAGCCATTTGTTAACAATTTCCATTTGTCCATCCGTCTGAGGCTGGTAACTTGTGATGGGTGTAAGATCAGTCCCAACTAATTGGAAGAGCTCTTGCCAAAATTGGCTAAGAAATCGATTGTCTCGATCATTGATTATGTTCCTTAGTAGACCATGTAATTTGAAGATCTCTTTGAAAAATACTTTTTTCTATTTGGGGAGCCCGATACTCGATGGATATTGAAAAGTAGGCATACTTGGTGAGTCAATCCACTATTACATAAATACAATATTTCCCTTGAACTTTAGGCAATTTTGTTATAAAATCCATTGAGATGCTTTCCCATTTTTGATTGGGAATTGGGAAAGGTTGTAGAAGCCCCGTCGAATGGATTTTCTCAATTTTGTTTCTTTGACAGGTCATACATTCTTGTGCATGCTTTAATACATCCTTCTTGAGGCCCTTCCAAGAGTATTTATCCCTTTTTTTAAGGTTTTATAGTATCCTTGGTGACCTGCTAATGCGTTTCTGTGGTATTCCTTGAGGACTTTTCCCTTCATCTTTGAGTTGGGCACCAAAAATATCCTATTTTTATAAAGGATAAGATCTTCCACTACTTTTTACTCTTCATTGGGTAATCATCCTTCCAAGATATTATTAGCTTGGGGGTCTTTGACATATTCTACAATGATATCACTCTTCCAATCTACAGCTATACTAGTGAGGGTGTTCAAGTGGGGTCATCTTGATAAAGCATCTGCCACAACTTATTATTTGCCCCTTTCATTTATTCAATCTCAAATCATAAGCTTGTATCTTGCTTACCCACTTATGCTACCTATCATTTAGGTATTTTTTATTCATGAAGTACCTTAGGTTGTTGTGATCCATTTTAACATTGAACTTCTTGCAAACTAGATATTGACGAAACTTTGCTAAGGCGTGCATGATAGCTAACATCTCTTTATCATAAATCGAAGTGTCTTTCAATCTTCATGAGTTTGCGACTTTCAAATGCAATGGTATGTTTTTTTTGCGTAAAGATTGCTCCAATCCCTTCCTCGGAGGTGTCACATTGTAGTTCAAAGGGTAGTGTGAAATCAGGGATGGCTAAAATAGGGCACGATCTCATTGCTTTTGTTAGTCTTTTGAAAGCTTGTTGAGACTTTCCACTCCATACAAATGCTCCCCTTTTGGTTAGGTCTGTGACGAGGGTGGCAATTTTGGAGAATCCATTCACAAAGTGTCTATAGTAGCTACATAGTCCTACAAAGCCCCTTAGTTGTGTTAGGGTTTTGGGTTTTGGCCATTCCTTAATTGTTGTGATTTTTTCCTCATCTACACTTACCCATTGTGCATTGATCTTGTGACCTAGGTAAAGGATGTTTTTTAGGCAAAACTT
This sequence comes from Sequoiadendron giganteum, assembly GCA_007115665.2. NCBI lineage: Eukaryota > Viridiplantae > Streptophyta > Pinopsida > Cupressales > Cupressaceae > Sequoiadendron > Sequoiadendron giganteum. The sequence continues at coordinate 501,025,359 of CM021101.1, read as the reverse complement.
ACATTTTGAGGCTTTAGCATACAAGGATTCTTGCTCCAAAATGTTTAGGACTTCCTCAATGTTTTTGAGGTGTTCTTCTCATGTCTTATTGTAGATAAGAATGTCATCAAAGAATATGAGTAGGAACTTCCTTAGTTGTTTACGGAATATATGATTCATGCATGATTGAAATTTTTTTGGGACGCTTGTTAGTCCAAAAGGTAGGACTAAGAATTCAAAGTGCCCATAATGGCATCGAAAGGCAGTTTTTGGAATATCTTCTTTTTTCATCCTTATTTCATGATACCCTAATCCCAAATCAATTTTGGAGAAGTGTTTCGCTCCATGGATTTCGTCGATTAATTCATTAATTCTTGGTATGGGGTAGTGGTTTTTTATTGTTTTCTTGTTTAAGGCCCTATAGTCTATACACATCCTAATGGTTCCATCCTTTTACTTGACTATTACCACAGATGATACGAAAGGGTTGGAACTAGGTTGGATATGGCCCATTTCTAGCAGTTCCTTAATAGTTTTTAAAATCTCTTCTTTGAATTTGTGGCGGTGTCAGTATGGTGTGGTTATTACAAGTTTTTCTCCCTCTTCCAGTTCGATTGTGTGCTCAAATCCTATTTTTGGGGTAGCCCTGGTGGAATGTCATCAAATACTTTCTTATGTTCGTTCAAGATTGGTTGGATGTCTATGTGAATTTCTTTGCCCTGCGAGGAGGTTTTTTCAAGGATCATATATTGTGTTGTTCATTCTCCTTGCCCGTGTCTAAAAATCATTTCCATTCTTTTGCATGAAACTACTTTTGTAGATCCATCGAGTAACCCTTTCAAGGTGACTTCTTGTCCCTCATGTTGGAAGCAAATTGTTAAGTTTGGGAGGTCAAACATGAAGCATCCTATGAATTATATCCAAGGGGTGCCTAATATTATATCAACATCTAATGGTACCATATAGAAATATTATTTTAATGGGGTGCTTCCCTAAGGTCATTTCTAGCTGGGGAACTATTTTTGTGCATTGGACTCTAGCTCCTGTAGTGGTGGCTGGAGAAAAATCCTTAAATTTTATGGTTTCTAATTTCCTTTGTGCAACTAGCATCAATAAAATTGTGGGATGCCCCACTATCCACAAGAGTGATAACCCTATGCCCTTTGAGGGTGATCTTAATTTGGAATGGGTGATGCTTGGAAGCTTGAGAATGGTGGCTAGAGTTACATGCACTCTTCATCTTTCTATCTTGCCCTTGTGTTAAGGTTCTCTTTGCCTTCCCTTTCGATAGTTTCTTTTATCTTTTGGGTGTGACCCCCCTCCTACATTGATGGCCTCATTCCCATAGTTCTTGGCATTTGAAGGACAACCCTTTTCTTTTTAGGTCATCCTAGGTTTGACACATATGACCATGTCCCCATGTCCCATTGCAATGGTGGTAGGTTCTTCCTTGATGTTCCTTCTTAGGCCTTTCATCTCTATGAGAGTACTTAGAGGGTGCATTAAAGTTCTTAGGCCTATCTCTTGATGGATTATCTTCAAATTTCATTGCCTTTTGAATTGCTTCATCTAGGTTAGTGGGTTCTAATGCACTTACCATGCTCTTGATTGGTCCCTTCAATCCCTCCACAAATAAGTAGGTGAGCCTTCCTTGAGAGATTTTGGGTACCATGACATCCAAATTTTGGAATTTTGTGTCATAGTTTTCTACAGTTCCATGTTGTCTTAATTGGGTTAGTTCTTTAAAGTAACACTCAGGGTGCTTTTGGTCAAATATTTTGATTACTCTCTAGGTAAATTCATGATAGGTGGTTATATGTTGGCAGCCTTAGATAATAAGGCTATGGTGCCACCACTCGTAGGTCATTCCTGTTAAATGGAGTATGACAAACTTAATGGAATTTTCCTATCACGGGGCTTAGTGATAGATAAGTGTCCAATTTTTGGACCCATGAACATGTCATGATTTTTCCTTCTCCATCAAAACTAGGAAGGGCTATCTTGCTCACCATTTCCTTTAGGTCTTTATTGTGTTTCCTTTTCCTTTCCTTCCTAGAGGCAGCTCTCAATTTGGCATCATAGTAGTCTTTAAAGGAGACATTCCTCCTAAATTCGCGGTTAAGTCTATTGTATGCTTCCACAATTCCGTCCACATTATCCATGGGTGGTTCATTTGCTTCTCCCTCTTCTATGTGTTCTTCCCTAGGTAGGAAGGGAGGTCTTGTGGGTCTAGAGTTGGGTGCTTTTGGGGAGATGGGGTTATTGTTCTCAAAATGATTAGAATTAGTTTCCCTTTTATTATTGTTATTCATATTTTGGATGGTTTGGAGGAGAAGTTGGGTGGCTCTTTCATTCCTCTCATTTTGTTCCATGAGGACTTGGGTGGTTTGTTCCTTGAAAGTTCTCATTTCATTGCTCATTTGTTCGCTCATAGCATTGCTTTAAATGTTGTTCTTCCTAGGGTGTCTTCTTTGGTAAGTTTGCATTAACCAATCTTTCACATGATGGAAAGATTATGCTCTAATACCATTGTAACGTCCCTTGTCCTAATTTGCCCTAGAATTCACCTATTTCAATCATAAATTCCACAAAATAGGGTTAGGGATTTCACCTTATCAAATAAATAACTCCTTAATAATGTAATCTTGGATTGAAACTTGCATTCACCACATGAACATTCCCAAATATGCATATATATTTTTTAGCATTAGACAATTGCATCACATTTGTAGATTATCAATAATGTAACATATTATGAAATTGGGAGAAGGGACATGATGGGTTCGATCGAAGCCATATGCCAAGCCTAAGAGGGTGTATACCACAGCCCTCCCCCTTGGCGACTTGTACCTATGTTCCACATCAATGTCACAACCCCTAAAGACACTTTCCATCTTGTGAGATTGAGCGGAAGTCACAAGTGGGCTTTTGGCTCTCTACCACTCCACCTCTGGCCCTTCCTTTTGAAGAATTGGGTGGAGTTCGCAAGTGGGCTTTTGGCTCTCTACCACTCCACCTCTGGCCCTTCCTTTTGAAGAATTGGGTGGAGTTCGCAAGTGGGCTTTTGGCTCTCTACGACTCCACCCCTGGCCCTTCCCACAGGGTGGGTTTCAGACAGTTAACATAATACAATTTCAATAATAGAGATCCTTCTTTATTATCTATAAGTAACATGCATACATGTAGGCCAATGATTATGTATAGAGGTGCATTTATTCTTCCTTCTTTATACAAAACTATGCTTATATAAATGTAAGATAATAAGTGGCAGAAATACACCTGTATGTGAAATAGACCTGATCTTCTTGAAGATATATATATGGTAATATGATGTACTGGAACTGCACGAGTTCCTTCTTGGATCTGTGGTGCTCCTTGTATTTTTGTTGCCCGCCTAATATGTCCCCTTAGTCTTTCGATCTGTTGTGTCTTGCACTCAGAAATGTTCTTGCTAAGGATTCATGCCTCTCTTGCATTTAATTCACCTATTCTTATACCTCTCTCGGAGAATAGATATGTCCCTTCATACTATGCATCCTTTCAAAAGGCACTTTTTATTTTGACTATTCGCAGCTTCCCTTGAGTAATTAATTACATATTTGCTTTAATCGGTTAGTCTTTGTTAACTCGTTGCATGATAATTAATTGCCTTTTTAATATCCACCCGCTTGTTCTTATGTTTGATGGGATTTTACTTTGATTATGTTCCTCACGGCTCAGCTATCTTCTTTCATTTTTACGGGGACATGACATGGGTTTAGTTTTTGGAAGTTGTGACACAGAATGAAAGAACATAATTTTGGTTGAGATGACACAATGTATGTTCCAAGTCAAAGGCGTGCATAACATCTTTTAACTTGAAGTTCATTTTTGTTCTATCTATTTTGTAACTAGAATTCCTATAAAAGCAAATAAAAAATGTGGCATCGTATGAAAATAGTGTCATAAGAATCCAACTATTATTAAAAATGTAAAGTTTCAAGTAATGTTTATCAAATCAATATCACAAACAAGAAGTTAAAGAAGCTTACTCTTAAGAGTCAATATCACAAACAAGAAGCTAAAAAAGCTTACTCTTAAGAAAAATGAGCATATGCATTTTTACATTGCCAACATATTCTTTAGTATCCTGTCACTCCTCTTCGCTCCTCTTGCAAAAGAGTGTTATCCCATCTAAAGTTTAGTTTCCCTTGCCAAAGATAACACAAGAACTGATTTGTCAATTACTTTTACTCGTAAGGGCCCTAGTTGTGTCAATGTTTCTCCCAGTCATGATCATAGTTCAAGTTATCAGGTCTAGGAGGGACATGTCTTCCTACAATTATTTTTGCTCTTCTCTCTTCTTATAAGATGGTACCTAGCAGTGTTGTGCCAATGTGATGTTCTTGTCCTATGGTCAAATATGAATCTCCTTAGGTCGGATAGTATATCACTTTGATTGGCTACTAATAAATCTAAATTTGGTTGTGTTATGAGAGGATTACTATGCCTAATCATGTTTGCACATACTCATCAAAATAATATAAAATCATATATAGCATCCATGCACACTATAGAAATTTTAAACCATGAAATCTTTAAAAGAAATAAACAATTCCTTTAAGCTACTTAACCATCTCTAATCCTAAATCTGCTCTTTGTTTAAATAAAAATCAAAAGAAATTTGGGCAATGGAGAGGCAAAATAAACTTTCTCAAGCAGGTTCTATTTCGAAATCTAGCAGCATTCAATCTTAGAAGATTTCTTAAACCATACTCATCATCTGACAGTATAATAAATGTGATTTAAAGACTATGCCAATCACCTAAGAAAAATATTGTAGGCTAATGCATGCACATCAAATACTTTAATCTAGCATTCCATGAAGACCATACAGTTCATAAAACAGAAGATCGATCTGTAAATGAACAATTTACCGTATTTGTAATTTGCACAAGTTGTAAATGCAAGAAAAGTATGACCTGTCATAAAAGTGATCGAAATAGCTTACAGGCAACTGTTGCAGAAACTGTCTTTCGATAAAACGATTTTTTACAAGACCAATGGCACTTCTACTGTCACAACTAATCCTTCTTGTCTTATTTTTAAACTAAAGTCCAAGCACAACTTTTCTAGATAGACTGTTGCTTACAAGCATATGTAGAAGTCATACATTCTGCCTCAGTAGTGGAAATGGAAATGTGTCGCCTCATACTCATCTAGCTAATAACTCCATCAATTAGAGAGATACTGTATAGTCATTAATAAGCCTTTTGTTGTTCAAGTAATTTGCCCAATCTCCATCCACAAAACCATGTATGTGCAATACTCCACCTGAAACTCAAATAGCAAATTGAGTAATCTATAATTTCATACAAACACCTAAACACTTTCTTAATCTAACTCCAATGTTCCTTACTTGGGTTAGATGTAAACCTACTCAATACTACTACTGCTTACACAATGTTTGATTTTGTTGAAACCATGACATATATAAGGCTCCCTATACTATTAGCATATATAATGTAGGAATTTCTCAGTCCACAAACGATCTTCCATTAAAAAAACATTTGTTTCAAATTTTGACTATTTTTGTGTCTAATAAGCCTTTTTTTTGTTACACGCTCATATTCAGAATTGCAACAAATTAGATTCAAATTAAATACAAGTTGTTGTAGGTGATCTCGTAGGCCACGTAAGTATATATAATTATGGTACAGGTGGTCTTCATATTGCCTTTAAATTGTAATATGTATTAAGTTTTGCACTTAAAGGGTAACTGGGACGATTTATATTGTTTTCAGCAATTGAAGAGTTGTTTGGGTGTAAAAGATCGAACAGAGACAGCTAGGTTTTCATAAAGAACAGGATATTCTTATCTTGGTTGAGTTTGCCCTTTTTCTAATGTGGGGTAGTGACAGTTGGACTTCTTTGGCGGGGATCATTTTTTCTTCTTCTTGCTGGTCGATTGACTTCTTAAGAGGTTCTGCATTTATCTTTCTCTGACTAGGTGACATTTAGGCTAGTTAATCATTTTGTTTAGCAGCTATTTATTTCTTCTTTACGACTGTGTTTTCCATGGGGTGGCAACCGCTCAAGCCTATTTGGCAGGTGTTCTATTCATGATTTATATAGGCTCATGAAAGTGGAGAAATGGTTGAACAATTATTTTTCATCTTATCTTCTAGTGATCACGGAAGCTAGATGGTTGGACAATGGGAGTACTTTCTCTCTGAGGGGGAATAGTAGATCCTTTAGGTAGAAAGAGTGGGGAAACAGAGGATAGAGAAATCCTATAGGTAGAGAAAGAGGAGATTTAGGAGAGAAATGAGCTCTTTTTAGTCGTTAGCATTGTTCCTTTGAGACGACGCAGAAAGAGAGAAGTTGAGTTGAGAGGCTGATTGTGCTTGAGTAAAGAGGCGGGGGAAAGATAGAGGAGAGATGTATTCTATACCATCATTCTTCTAGGACAAAGAACAGTCATGTAGTTTATTATTGAACCTTGTATTCAACAGGGGCTTATGAGCATGTTTTTAAGCCTGTTTCAGGCAAATTTGTCAATTTAATGTAAATAATGTCATCTTTATATTCGTTGTCTATTAGGTTTAGAGTGTCTTTGTTTAGATTGATCAATATAAAATTTTATACATGTCAAAGTTTTCATTTATTTTAGGATATTATTTTAAGGATTATTTTTTTATTGGTGAATGTTTTTGACAGGTGCTATGAATTAGTGAGGTCATAGATAAAGGACCTCATCATTGATATGAACGCTAGCATTAATACAATAGTTCAAACTTACAAAAACAAAGGCCTAACAAGGACAGAGAACTCTTGAGCACAGTAGTCTAATGAGGATTTCGAATATAGAAGAGAGCAATTTAAACCCACAAACACAACGGCCCAGCAAAGGCTCCCAACTTGCAAGTAAAATGGCCCAATGAGGGTTTGAACCTTAGTGACAAGGACCAAAACACCATGATTTAACCATCACACTATGTGATTAACAGTTGAAAAATCATTCCAAGGATAATTTTATCTCAATTAAAAAGGAAACATTTAATGATTTTAACTATCATACATCTAAAACCTCTATAAAATATTTTCAATATTTTTTATTTGGTTCAACTAAAGTTACATGTTAATGATATCTAGAATGAATCTACATTTCCTAAGTCTTTCGTGTCAAATTGCATAAAAAGTTGGGCTTTCAAATTTTTTATCGTGTCTTTCCTATTCCCAATTATTAACATATCATCAACATATAAACAAATGATAACAAAGTGATCACCAACCTTCTTGTAGTAAACATAATGATCATCTTTGCTTTGAACAAACTCAATTTTCAGCACATCAAAATCAAATTTATGGTACCACATCCTAGAAGATTGTTGGAATTGATGTGGAGACTTTTTTAAATTACAAACTGGATTGTTCCTTCCCTTTATAAATAAAGTTCTCAAGCTGATGCATAAATATCTTCCTCTAGATCCCCATGCATAAAAATTTTAATGTCAATTTTCTCTAACTTTAAATCCATAGGAGCAACAATAGAAACTAGGAATCTAGTTAAATTAAGTTTTGGAAACAAGAAAAAAGATATTACCAAAGTTTATTCCCTCAATCTAGGAATGTATTTTTGCCACCAATCTCACTTTGTACTTGTTCAACTTACAATCTATGTTGTATTTCTTCTTGAATACACACTTGCAACTAATGGATTTTCTTCTTTCAAACAACAACCAAGTCTCAAGTCTTATCATTGTGCAAGGCCATCATTTCCTCTTGCAGGGCCTCTTTCCAAGATTTATGCTCTTTTGATGAAAGACTTTCCTTCATGGAACTATATTCACATTAGTACAAAGAAAAATAAATATGCAATGAAAATTATATGCATTACACCTTTCAACTAGTTTTTGTTCTCTTGTGAATCTTTTCAAGGGTGGTGTATTAAACTATTCTTCTTCCTCCTCTAAATCTAAAATTTATTCATGTTCTTCATTTTGTTCATCATCCTATTCATGGTTAGATGTATTTTCTTTCTTTTAGCCTTAAAATGCGCCTTAGTACATTTTACTATTCTTTTCACTAGTACATACTAGCAATCTATTATTTTTTGAGTTAATAGTTCGTAAAGATTATAAATTCACAATAACCAATGAAATTATATTTTTCTACTTTGACATCTAACAAATTATTTTTTCGTAGGCATGTGAGCAAAAGCCTCATAGCTAAAGACTCTAAGATGTGCAAGACATATTTTTACCTATTCAAACTCTCCATGAGGTCTTATCAACGAGTCCAAAAGTTTAGATAACAAACAATAATAATAACTTCAGCCTAAAAAAAGGTTCTAAGTTAGCACTAATAAGTTTACTTCTAACTATTTCTAGTAATGTCATGTTTATTTTCTCAACAACCTCATTTTGTTGTGGTATTTTTGTTGTTTTATTTTTAATTATGCCATTCTACTTACATAATTTCTCGAATTCCTTAGAATAAAATCCCCCCAATGTCAATTCTCGAAATTTTTATCTTCCTATCCTTATGGTTTTCACACACACCTTAAATTCTTTGAACTTGCCCAAAACTTCAAATTTATGGTTTTTAGAAGTAAAATTAATTTATTTTAGAGCAATCACCTATGAAGGAATCCTAATAGAAAACAATCCCAAGAGATGGTACACCAAAAAGACTAAAAACATCACTATGTATCAACTCTAAAACCTCTGTTACTTTATTTCTACCAAAAATTCAGCCTTATTTTATTTGTCAAACACGTAGTGCTCACATAAATTAAAGTGAAGAGAATAATCATCAAAACTCTTAACCATGTCCTTATTTTTTAAATTTTGCATACCGTTCTCTCCTATGTGACCCATTCTTTGAAGCTACAACATTGACTTTCTAATAGTTACGTTTGCAAGACCCACTACAAAGTTATACAAAGTGCTAGCATTTAACTTAAACAATATTCCTACATGAATAACCTTTTTCCAAAATCAAAGTCCCCCTTGTCATTTTACAACTATCTTTGTCAAAATTAATATGCACACCACTACTACTATCTTAGAAATAGAAATGAGGTTTCTAACTAACCCTAGAATGTCCAATACATTAGGAAAGTCTTAACTTTACCATCACTAGACAACAATTTTATCTTCCTAGGTGATCCCACAATAGTGGTTTACAATTTTTGACCAAACTAGACATTGAAATTATTATTTTTAACTAAATCTTCACATTCGGGCACCTATAGCGGCTAAACCGTGAGGAATTTGAAGATGATGCAAACTAGAGTCTCATCACATTTTGTTTATAGATTCTAAAAATATTTTTTTCAAAATTTTTGGAATCAGATGCACTTCTTTTTCCATCTCCCACGAAAACTAGTTTTCTTTAGAAAACAACATTTTTAAAAAGTGGCCCACACCATATAACACATAACTTTTTTTCCATGAAGGATAAAATTATAATTCTTTCAAATTTAGATTTGTAACTCTGATATCTAGTGCTTCCACTTGGTTAGATAGTTTTTTATTGAATATTTTTTCTTTAATCAAGTTTCAAAGTCAAACCAATTACAATTCAGACATAGCGCGACCGTATAACGCTTAACTTTTTTTGTATATATCAAAATTCAATTTTATTTTTTTGTTGGATCAAGGACTTCAATATTTGGTGCACTCATATTTTTCAAAATTTTGTTTTGAAAATCTGTTATTTTTCCACATGTGCAGAATAGAGAGCTTGATTTTCAATGAAAAACCTATGTTTAATAAAACTAAAAAAACAAATACATAATAAAGCCAAAACATATTAAAATTATAGTCGTTGGATAGCTCATTCTGAGGACAACCTGATTCCAGTTGGGTTTGTGAAGTCTCCTCCATTTTCATCCTCAACCCGAGCTTCGAAGAGTAAAAATCTGGAATTTCAAAGTGCCTGTGAGGGAGAATGAGGGCAAAGGGGGGTTTGCTCAAACCCAGGTTCGAGCGAACCCCATTTCTTTTTGCATTTTGTTTGTTTTTTTTGGGTGGGAAATGTGGGCCCAATATTTAATGGGTTCGCTCGAACCTACAAGTTCGTTCAAACCCCTAAAACTATTTTTTTTTGCATGGGGTCATTTTTTTCTTGTTTTCCTTCCTCCATCAAATTGTAAACCACTATTGTGGCTTCACCCTCCCATATTTAACAATGTTGTAAAAAAAATTCACCCAAGAAAATTTTACCTCTATTATACTTTTCATGTATTGAGTAACACTCCTTATGAGTTGTACAAAAGTAAGCATCTAAATCAATCAACCATGAGTCACACTAGAATAAATGTTAGAAGTTAAAAAACATAATTTTTAGCATCATCTTTATTAGAGGACTTATCTACATAGAGTCTTAAATTAATCATTTTTCTTAACTTTACACTTCTTTACATGCCTAACTTTTGTCATAATCTCAACACTCCAATTTAGAATTTCTAGGGGGCTTAGACCGACCCTCTAGTTTGGATATATTTACTCCCATAATTTATTTTTACCCTATCTTTGTTTAGACCAACCTCTTACATACAAGGCATCTTTAGAGAAGTCATCCATGGATTTTCTCCTCAACTCCACTTAGTAGATTTAACACAACTTCTTCAAGTTTTAACTTAGAAGATGCACTATTGATAGTAATGTAATTATTTGATGAATAAGATGATAAACAAAGCAATATGACATACTTGTCCTTGTATTTTTGCATCTATGGAAGTTATTTGGTATGCCACTACATTAAATACATTTATATGTTCAATTATAGAGTCTCCTTCATTCATCTTTAAGAAATAAAATTATCTTTTCAAAATAACATATTTATAACTCATGATTTGATACAATACAATAATTTTATCCCATAATCTCTTAGCAGTGTTTCACTTGAAACATTCAACAAGACTGAATTGGAGAGGCATGATCTAATAGTAGATATTTCTCTCCTACTTGAATTATTGCATTAATTTGATTGTCCTAAAGGTAGGAACCTAGGTGCAACAATCACTATGATCCACTAATCTCTTTCCATTCAAAGATATTCCACCTTTGATTTTTACAACAAATTTTCCTATTGAATTTCTCAATCTCAACTCTCCAAGTGTTAGCCATGACTTTTGATTTCAAATTTGATCCCAACTCAATGTAAATGCTTCCATTGTAAATTAAAAAACACTAGGAAGGTGTCCCTTTTTCACAAGATCAAGTCAAATGAAGCTCAAATACCAAATGTTGATTTTACAGTATTTACTCTTCAATTAGAACAATGTGGTGAATTAAAACTTGTTGATCTAGCTAAAAAATCAAACTAAAATATATTTAAGCATGGAAATAAAAAGGGGATAGTTAAGAAGAGAAATGACAACATAATTTATCCTAAGAAAAATTATTTCAAGGAAAAAAACTAGCATCAAATGCAAATCTCAATATATTAATTTCTAGCAAGTATTACAATAGATTGAGAAGAGCCAACAAATGATGTAGCCTACATTTCAACACTTTATCAACATATGTCGATAACTAATCCTAAATTGAAAACTTGCAAAGCTTTCCTACAATCCAGATCAACTATTGATCCATTGTGTCATGGCCTATATTTATAGAGTTTATCCATCCAAACAACCAATTGTGATTTAACCAAAACCATGGGCTTTCAAAGGGGCCACCCAAGTCATTTTCAAGATGTAAATTCACTACCTAACATCATCTTTCATGCATGCAAGTGTAACTCCTACCATTTGACTAGTTAACTAGTCAAATTAGGCACTCCATTTGGAAGATATAACTCATCTTCCAAGATGCCCTCATGTAGTGCTTGAAATAAATCATCCAAGATACCTTTTCAAGTCCACTTTGTAACCCTGTATATAATTCTTTGTTCCACCCTTCATAACACATGTGAATTATCAAGGTATGTCTTACATGGAATCTTGATATTCCCTCCATGTGTGGCACCCCATTTCAAGAGGGGTCAACAATACAACATATAAAATATTAAGCATTTACATTTGTTCATAAGGCCTTTCAATGTGGCACAACACTTAATCCTATCACTTGAGGGATGTGAATTTAAATCACATGGTGGTTGGGTCCATTAGTCTTATCATTTGACAAACTAACTTAAGAAGGCATGGAAATGGATGTGGGGGAATGTTCAACTAGGAGTGGTTTTAACCCATTGACTGCTCCAAAACTTACATTTCATAGTGCCCAACTTTTGGTACAATTTGGGACCTATGTTATGGAGCAGCCAAGTCATTTCAAGTGTTAATTTTCAAGATGCAAGGGAATCAAAGGAAAGATGAAATTCAAAGAGAGACACCAAACTAAAGCTAAGATTTTTTACCCAGGATTGCCATGATATTATTTCCACAAAACTAACTAAATGCAACCACAACAAATAAGGTGCAAATTTTAATAGATTGAAAAATTGGGGATCCTAATTTTTTTTTCAAATTTGGGCATGTTGGGTAAGAACACCCAGCTAAGAGTGAGATTATCATTCAAAGTGGTTTCATCTTTAACGAGGTGATTGCTTAATCAAAAACAAGGCACCTATTTCACACCTATTTCAACAAAACTCCAACTAGTGTCTAAATTATTGATGCAAAAGAAGATTAGCCACCTAATCGTGAGTTGGAGACTCATCTTGCGGTGATTATTGAGGATATTTTGAGAGATGAGAAGCTTTCTAGTTATGTTACATCACTAAGGCTCTAGTTGTTGATGAAGGTTTGAGTTGTCACAAAGTGGTGAATGAGATTGGCCTACTAAAAGTAAATTTGATACATGAATCTCTTATTTCTATGCAAGAGTGGGGTGGGATTGGGGAGGGCGAGGTTATGATTCTAAGTGCACTACAATCCTTGAAGAGGTTATGGAAAATGGAGGACCTGCACTGATAAAACAAATATTTTTTTCATGAATTATGGATACTATTGATCCATAATCCTATGTAGAATACAATGGTAAGAATGAATCGGAGAAGGCTATGGCATAAGAGTACAACTCCTTGATGAAGAATCAACTTCATCTTATTCTTAGGGGGGTCAACTATAAAGTTAAAATTCAATCTACATGATCAAGTTTACTTCAAATGGTTATATTGTGAGTCACAAGGCTAAATAGTGGCAAAGAGATTCTCCAAGTGAGAATATTAATTTTTGGGAAACATGCTCTAGTTGCCAAGATAGACACCATGCATAGAGTTCATCATCTTATAGCCAACTTCAATGAGGATGTGCACAAAATGGATGTGAGGTGTGTTTTCTCAATTTTAATCTTTAGTACGAAATCTACATGGAAAAACCATGCTTGTGTTTATCACAATTACTCCAAGCTAGTGTGTAGGCTTTAGGAATTGCTTTTTGTTAAAGTAGGCCCCTGAGCATGGTATGAGAAGATTTGTAGATTACTTTTATCATGAAACTTCGACAAATGTGAGGCAAATAAAAATGTACATGTGAAGAATCCAGATGGTCATATTTTTATTGTGGTTCTTGATATTGATGATTTTATTATTATGATGGATTGGGTTTCATTGATTAGTCCCAAGGAAAAATTGAACATTTGAGATGGCATATCTTATTTTACTTCATTATTTTCTTGGAATCTATGGTTTATAATTAGACTAACAATACTTATTTCATAGCCTAAGTATAACCTTGAAATGGTAAAGGAATTTAACATGGATATTTTCACATCAACATATACCCATATTGGTGAAGAGTTAGGTTGACAATTAATTCGTCTATCCCACAAATTATTATTTTGTATAGGATAGCTTTTAAGGAGTCTTGTATGCTTCACATACTTGTAAAATTTGTTTATATGAAACATATCTTTTGTACAAATTCATGTATGTGCATAACTTGATTCAGTGGGAAACGAACATAAGGATATCTTGAAGTGTATCCTATGAACTATTCATAAGGGTATCGTTTACTCTAAAGGTAGTGACTAGTACTTGATGAAATGTTTGAGTCAATTACAATGCCCACCACTAAGGCATCATGCAAATGAGAAAGCAATGCAACATAGGAGTCACTAAGGTCCATAAATTGCTACAAGTTCTTTTCTACAACAATCAAAAGTTCCATTCAACTCTCATAAACTTGCACATAAGTTAGTTAGAAACCAAATTGATTTTCATACACACTACATCAAAATAATGCAAATAATAAGGGATGGTGAGTTCAAATTTGTATGAATTGATGAGCAAATTATATACAGTTTCAAGAAGCCTATTGTCAAGGTGAAGTTCATCAAGTTGTGATAGTTGCTTGGGTTTTAAGGAGTTGCAAACTAAGGAGGTTGTTAACATCTCATGGTTTCAACTTCTTGATGGCACCCTGCCTTGGACCTTCAATTTATTTTATTTTTGTTGGCATGGGGGATGTGAGGTGATGATGTTAAGTGTAAATTCCATCTTTTGGGGCCCATTGAGTCATTGTTGTCACTTTTTAAAAAAATAATATGTATTATACAAAGTGGGCCTAGTGCCTTTATGTGTCAACCTGCCCATATGTGATGTGTTGATAGGCATATAATTAGATCAATGACTCCTACCTAAATATTTAATTTGTTTGACTATGAACTCGTATCTTGCATTCAATTTCCCAAAAATATTACTTTCACATAATATCATAGTGGACATCATAGAAAAAACATTGGAGCTGAAATTATAATGCAATATCATTGAGTTGGATATCAAGTAATAAATAACTTCAACAAGCCCCTTGGTGACACCAAGTTTACTTAGTTTAGATTGAATAGTCAAGCACTAAGCGTGTTACCATATTGGATCTTATGTTTAGTGTCAACAAGAGGCAATAATTTTGTAAATGAAATTCTCAATTGTCTCACATTTTGGAAAAATATATATTAAAATACCATTAATATTTGTTGGTTGATTGTAGTGGATAGTGGAAAATTTGGATCGAAAAAGCTAAACTAAACCCGTAGTCATTATCAAGGACCAATATTTGAAGACAAGCAATGGATGAATACGATTAAATCCTATCTAACCCTAGTTTTAAGCCATGCTTAACCACCAAAATTTATCATATGATCAACAACCTAGATCTAAAGTTTTTATAGCGTTAGACATGGCATCAACTAAAGATTCATTGAATGGAAATTATGTAACATGAAAATCTCATCTCCACTATTGGCAACAAAAACATTGAAAGAGGTGTTAAAATATCGATTACAATTTGTTGGTTGCTTGAAGTGGATCATGGACAAGTTGAAACATAATGCTAAATTTAATCCTCAACTCACAATCAAGGACCAAGATGAAAGGACAATCAACAAGCATAGATTAAATCCTTTCCAATGCTAGCTTCAAGAAATGCTTAACCAGCTAGATTTAAACATTAATCAACCCAAGACAGTGAGTTTTATAGTGG
This sequence comes from Sequoiadendron giganteum, assembly GCA_007115665.2. NCBI lineage: Eukaryota > Viridiplantae > Streptophyta > Pinopsida > Cupressales > Cupressaceae > Sequoiadendron > Sequoiadendron giganteum. The sequence continues at coordinate 501,009,965 of CM021101.1, read as the reverse complement.
GAGAACTGGCATAAACTAAAGATTTAATGTCATGTCCCCGAAATTGTGACATTAAGATAACCAAAAACATATTTAAAATATTAACCATTTGATAATTATAATTGTCAAAGATAATATTATAATTATAAATATTAAGGTATAGATACTAATAATTTAAATATTATAATCATTATGATGTAAGAAATACTAAGAGTGTATATACTCGAGATGAACCAATAAAATCAATATAATAGATAATAATAATATTATAATTATTAAATACAAAATTGAAAATGAGGACAAACATCATTATAATAAACATAAATACACACAATATTTTAATATATAAAAATATAAAATAAGGAACCTTACATATCGATTAATATCCATGGGCTTGTATGCGTGTATAAGTGGCTTCCATTGGTACACTATAATACACATATGTATGTGAGGGTGGTATTAAGCCTGATGCATAATCGAGGAAGGGAATAGGAGCTTGCATACAGAAGAGTCAATATTCGGGTTGCATCCAAATATTGAAGGAGCCATAAACATTAGCAACATTTTAGGAATTCGACTGGGGATGGGAGGATTTGCATTCCAAACATAGATAAGGAACAAAGGTTTTGTTGTAATGATCTTTGTGCTCTACGCTTCAACTCATTTGTATCAATTCTACACACTAACTCATTTGATTGCAAAATCCGACGAAAATTTCTGCCAAAATCTGTATAATCAGATGTATTGTCGGGTACTTGTGATATTAAATGTGAAATTTTCATTTAAAAAAAAAATTATCCCCGACGTTCATTGGAATTTTGACGAACCTTGTTTTTCATCTGAAAGTTCGACGGACTTGCAAAGTTAAATTGTGGTTGACATAAATAAAATTGAGCTCGACTATTTATTGCGACAGTGTTTTGCTCAACAATTTTCTTAGGTCAGTTAAAATTCACGAAGATATCACCCGGTTTAGGGTAGTCATTGTCTTTTTCCAGAATTCATTTGTGAAATTAGATTTGTACTTCCAGGTTTGAAAATCATATTTTAAAGCAACATCTCATCATATTTCATTTTCAGACTTGTGCATTTTCATAATTTCATTTCCAGATTTTAGACTTGACTTCACAAATTATTTATAAGGGAATTGTTTATAATTGATGGAAAATTCTTGATGAATTTGGGCAAAGATTATATTTGCAAGGTTTCAATTTTAACCCTAATGATCAATTTTCAATAGATTTGGTAGCCATAAATAGATAATATCAAAGGCATAGGGATAGCTACAAAGTGAAATAGCTGTCAAGATTCAGGCCTAGAGGGTTGAACAAAGAATTGGGAATTTTTGATAGTGGATAGTTAGAGACATTTAGCTATGATATTTTTGAAGACTACTTCATAAAGATGTATTTTTCCCTTTGCCAAGTTTCAGAAATAGATTTTAGACCTTAGATGCCAGTGTCTTATAAAAGCAGTTATGGTATATTTGTTACCTGAAGTTCTTGAATTCATCTTGACTCTATACAAATGTATCTATTTTTTATTTGAACAAGAAAGAAATAAAGCAACCAATTTCTAAATATTGTGAGATATTTAGAGCAACAAACTAAAAAATGAAAAAATGAAGGTCAAGGCCTCTCTATTTTTCTCAGTTCACTTAAATTTTTTAGATGTTGCCAAACATCTAGCAAGCTATAACTATCATGCAGATTGTATGATTTCTATTTGTTTTGTACTTTGGAATAGTTTACAAGATGAAATTGTCTCCTCATGTAGAAGTATAAGCTACCAAATTCCTTCAGAATTTGATACAAGAATCAAAAGATGAACCTGTCAAATTGGAAACCAAACTTTTTGTGGTAAGAAGAGTTGATTTTGACATGAATGGCATGTTGTAACAACATTATTAAGTAATACAATTTATTTAGTTATTTGACAATTTGGTGATTTGTGTGTAGATATGCCACCAAATGAAACTGAGTGGAAAAGAGCACTCCTTGCCTTATCAAGTAATATCCAGGTAAGATGTTATAAAAAATAACTTGTGCTTTTAGTGAAGCTGGTCAACCTACTCATGCTTTTCCATGCTTAATTTTTTCCTTTTGGATTGAGCTACTTATGATAAATTTTTAACTTTCCTTGCAACCTGTGTATTACTCTCTCAAGTTTTTAACTAGTTAAAAGAAATCTCTTATAAAGGATATTAAATTCCTTAGTACTTTAGATTGTCCTTTATGTTAAGGGAGGCATCTGAATATTGTTTATATAATTCAACTTTATTTGAGAGCAAGCATATTTAATCTCTATGTGGTAGATTCAGACACTAAAACAAATTATTTGACCTTATTAGGAAAAATGAAGCAAAAAACATAAAAGTGCATTATAGGATTTTTTTTCATGGTTTTCATTGTAAAGTATGCAACTTATTTCAATATTTTCTCATGGAAATCATATGACCTTCTTCTATGGACTATATAAACTCCTTTAGTGTAAATGTTGTCCTCTCCTTCCTATTATGCAAGATCATTCAAAACCTCTGCTACTTTTGACAATGACATATGATTGTCATATCTTTGTAAGTATTTAATAGACATAATGGGAGATCCTTTAGAAACATCATCATCTCTGTTGAAAGTGATCCCATATCCTTTGTGATACCTGCCCTCTAGCAACTTGACCATCCTTTGTCTTTTAGCTTATGCATGAGTTTATTCATTTGATTTCAATGGCCTTGCATAACACTTGAAGAAATTAATTGTGGTAGCTCTTTGAGATATTGTCCATTCACACCTTAATACACTTGTAGGTTGTCCTCTTTTGAAACTTTGTGAGATGGAAATATTTATTAGTTTACCATACTGCTATGAAGAAAATGAACCTTTGACAAGATTTATGATGTTTTAAAAGCCCTCTTGACTGCTTAGTTACTTTTCTTTATGTATCTTTTAAAGTTCGTCATACTACCCTATCACTGTTATTATTAATTTCAATACCCCCTTCATGGTTATGACATGGACTAATCATTGTTTTTTTGAAGAAAAGCATGTGAGATGAGAGGTTCAATCCTAGGTTTCAACAAAATATGTATGGGAGATCTGATTTTATGAATTTTTATCCATGTGCAGACCTAATGGGTTGTGTCTGAGTTGGTTTTGAGGTCTGGGAGGTTGTGGAAGTAGGAGATTCAACAAACCCTCATGATTTTGGCCTAAAACAAGGTTTTTTGGGTTTGGCAAGAATTAAGCCGTACAAGTGGAATTTTTTTGTGGATTTGGAGGTTTGGAGGTTGTTAGCTCTCAAAAATGCAGGTAAGAATACCTCAAGAGGTTTCCAATATCTTGATACGTTGTAGGGTAAAAAACAAGGCCAAATAATTTGAACCTTCTTCTCTTCAAGTGCTGCCAAACCTAGGTGGGTCTACCTTTGCAAACTGAGTAGACTTAAGTGATGTGATTTTTTTTACAACAATCTATTCACAATGGCAATCTTACAGTGAACAAATATAATCCTAATAAAGTGTTTGTGTAATATTAGAATATGTTCAGTTAACAGATGTAAACAATAAAATGGACAAACAACTTTGCCAATTTAACTATATGTATATATAACTTTAAGTTATTTTTATTTTATTTAAAAGTATTGAAGTTACAACATACAAATTAAATGATATTTATGATTAAATATATCTCTTAGAATCCTTTTTGTCCCAATTTGAAAATAATTCTATATTATAGAATACATTTTTTAAAATTTTAAGATGAAAATAGCAAGGAAAAATCAAACAAATATCTTTATGAAAGAAGTATATTGCCGTGAAATTAAATATGATTTCTATTCCAATGTAAAAACTACAAAGAATGGAAACAATTCTTTCAACACATAAACTATTATGTAGTAGTCAATTAAACCTAAAATTAACAAAATTTATAAATATACACACTATACAAGATTTCAAAGGATGTTGCATTAGATGTAAATATATAATTGTCTATGTTTTTCTTCAAATACAATAGCAGATTGTCAATAGTAAAATATACATCAATATTTTCATATTAAGGAAAATAAAAATATCATGTGTAACCTACTAATGGTTAAAGCAAAGAACATTATTTGGAGCAAAAATAGTTAATGTGAAGTTTTTCCTAAAACTTCAACTATTTGGATTCAAAATGAGAGATATAATCACTATGTCAAATCACATAAGAAATTTGAGATCTCTCATTAAACAATTGGTAGAAGTCAATGCTCTATTAGATGATGAAGATGCTAAGGATATTTTGTTAAATAGTTTGAAAATACAACAATGTTATTTCTATGCTTAGTCCAATAACTTCTCAAACACAAGAAGATGTGATTTTGGCCCTATTAGGAGAAGAAAAATGAACAATGGAAAAGATTTAAAAGTTGATTCTCAACATGAGAATGTATTATACTCATGAGGTAATAATAATTAAAAAATAAAAATGAATGTTATTATTGTAAGAAAAAGGATCACACAGTGTGGACTTGTATAACTCGAGCCAATGATGTTCTTGAGGGAGAACTTAAAGAAAAATAAAATGATGTTAGCTTAGCCTATGTTGTGGACGAGGACCTCCTAGATAATCCTTTTGTTGAAGATTATTATTTTAAATATACTACTTGGATTGATACTTATTTGAGCCTTCATTATTAGAGGTGGAAGATTTTTATCATCTCGAGTCAACTTCTCACTCATAGTTGGGTCTTTGTATGAGAAGCATATTTTAGTTTTTCTTTCCTTTTTTATGTTAAAATAATTGAAGAATGCATATGTTGTGAAGTTTATTTTTTGAAAATAGATAGGGATTTGGTGAACTCAATATGTATTGTTGCCTAGATAGTTTGAGATTGTGTGGGTCTAGGGAATTATACCCTTCCAAGGGTCATGAGACAACTTGATGGAGCAATGGATTATTATCCAATAGTTTAAGGGATTTGTGATTCAAAAGCTTAGGGAGGTGGTAGTCCATGAACTCAAGAATTCAACTCGAGAGCTACACCATTCTGAAGATTATGAGGCAACTTGATGGAGTTACACTTGGTTCATGATTTATTTTTTAAATAAAAATCTTCTAAATAATATATATTTGTTTGTTTCAATCAACATGTTTTGTTGTGTGGAATGTAAAACTTAAGGGAGGGTGTTGGAATATTAAGATTAACATTAATAAATTCACCTTACTAACTTGTTTATTTTTGTTATTTAATTATTAGATATATTCTTGTAAGATAGTAGTTCAAATGGGAAGGTATATTTGAAAGGCTTTGTTAAAGCCATATTGTAATATATTCCCAAATGAACTGTATGATATAATTATTATTTTGAGTGTTTTTATGTGCAGATATAAGTTCTCTTGATTTTTCCAATATATTTTGTATGCTCTATTAGCCATGATTTCATGATTAATTTTCCACTTTCGACACTACTTCTTACTAACTTTGCCATCCAAATTTGGCTCTTAGACTAAATATTTCATATAGGTGCATTTGAATTTTCTTACTATCACCTTTGGCTGAATTTTTAAATTGGTTCAACCATGCAAAAAGTGTGGCTACTTTTAATTATTTCCACTTAAATGTTGGTTACAATTTTCTAATTTTATTTCCATTTAGCTAGTCACAATTGCAACTTGTAGACCTAAGAAGTTTCATTCACCAATAGCCACCCTCTCCACCGATGGACACCTATCCTTCGTTCTATTGGTGGGATGCCAGATAATGTTTCCCTGATACACCATAGTTCCCCCGATATACTTTATGCATTCGATAATTCATGCCCATGGTTATAATTCATGGTTACTTTTGTTGACAACTTGACTCTATCGGTATTTTGAGAGAACACCTTAGGATTCAGCCTGATAGAGTATTGTTACACCAATACTAGGTTGTGAGCTATTTTCACCGGGCCATCGGTGGGGTTGTGATGGGGGTTCTGCCGATGAAGTATTGTTAGGACGATGGTATTGAATTTTGTTAGGAATGGGGGAAGGACTACGTCACTACAGAATTTAAAATTTGTTTATGGATGCAATGTGAATGTAGGCTATAATATGGATCTTGTCACACAAATTTCTACAATTTGCATTGTTCATAAAATCAAAGTGTGGTATATTTTTGTGATTATTGATAAAATTCGATAATTCATGCCAATGGTTATAATTCATGGTTACTTTTGTTGACAACTTGACTCTATCGGTATATCAGGAGAGCACCTTAGGAGTCAGCCTGATAGAGTATTGTTACACCGATACTAGGTTGTGAGCTATTTTCATCGAGCCATCGGCGAGACTATGATGGCGGTTCCGCCGATGAAGCATTGTTAGGCCGATGGTATTGAATTTTCCCTCTCTCTTTTCCTTTGTATCTCTTATATTTCTCTCTCTCATGCTCTCTCTCTCTCTCTCTCCCTATCTATCTAAGTTCATCTATTTCTCTCATTATCTATCTTTTTAGTTTCTATCTCTCTTTGTATTAGCTAATAGGCTACATATATTGTGAGATTTGAGCTTGAAACAAATCTCATGCCTGGAAACCACTATTGTGTTGTTGGAAAACAAGTTTCAACTACCATTTAATGGTAAACCATCTATAGTGTAATGGTAAAATCCTCTAAAATATCAGGTAACAGCCTATATATATTATTATATAATAATAAATATAATTATATTATATATAATTTAATCTAATATTACTATTATATTAATTATATTTTGTATTATATAAAAATATACTTATTATTAATTATTAATTATAATAATTTTATATGTATTTAATAATTTTGTTAAAGAATATAATATATAATTATAATAAGTCGAATAATTATATTATTTATTATGTAAAATATAGCTAATATATACTTAACTATATCCTAGAATATTAAAACCTAGCTAAATGGCGCCATAATTTTAAATTTAATTAACATACTCTAAAACCTGCTAAATGGCGCCATAATTTTAAATATAATTAACATACTCTAAAACCTAACGAAACTAGGTTGTAGCTCGTCAAATTGGAGAAGTGAAAGGTCAATACCAGCGTCGAGGAAGAGTTTGGAGGAGTGAAAACAAGGTCAATACCAATGTCGAGGAAGAGTTTGGAGTTAAAACAAGATCAATACCAACGCCAACGAAGAGTTTGGAGGAGTGAAAACAAGGTCAATACCAGCGCTAAGGAAGAGTATGGAGGAGTGAAAACAAGGTCAATACCAGCACCGAGGAGGAGGTTGATGGCACTCAAGGAAAATCGACGACCAAGGGACAATGAGTACTATAAGTTTGGCACCCCTATTCTCTTTAACCTACAATTTTCATGCCTAGTTTCCAAAGATCTTCTCGTACATTGGCAACCCTATTCTCGTAAAATGGTATAAGATAAAGACAAAAAAAAAATAGCTTAGTCTTTCACATTTTTATGGACCAGCCTCAGGTCTTGGAAAAACTCCCATAATCTACCCACATCTTGGTTGTTGGTGGGAACATGTTATTCGTTGTTGTATGACCTACCTCAAATCTTATGTCCACAAAGTTGCTAAAAACATAAAACAATAAGAAAAAATTCAAAGGTACAACTAAAAAGGGGTTATTTCCTTTTGGCCTCCTCCACCTCTTATATTTCAACATAGCATGGAATTACGCTTACATAACATAAACTCAAAAAAATGGAAGTTTATAGGGGCAAAGGAGCCCAAGTATATGCTAGTCTAAGCTAGATCTAATGAATGGAAATAGAGGCATACAATTATTCTTTAAAACCTCCACCACAAACATATGCAAGGAAAGGTCTCCTCCCTTCTTGGTAGTGATAACCTCCTCCACACACAACCCTTAAAAATTATGAATAGACGAATATAATCTTTGAAGAAATCAAAGTTGATTCTCTCCTACCTGATGCAATTAGTCATTTTATCCTTACAAACATTTATAGTGATTACTAGAGTCACATAGACCAATTCTTCATAATAGAAGAATTTGATCATACTTTTCCAATGATGGCATTATGAGAAAACCTTAGGTTAAATGAATAATTCCTAGCTAAATTCTTTAAATCATATCCAACTGTATAAGAGAAGACCACTACTATGTGTACTTGGATACCATGGAGAAAGTCTCTTTGGGCTCTTTCATCAATCAAGGTATTGTTAAATTTTAACACCTAAAAGTGAGAATGAAGAATCTTTCCTAGTATGGTGGCCAATTATGCTTCTCAACACCTAGATTACAAAACCTTTTTCAATATCATTGCCATTACAATTAAACCTATTGCTTGAGATATAGTCATATAGGTAAACAAATTGGATTTCTTGATAGTAGATACATTCTAGACAATTCAATCCTTGCATCAGAGATTGTTGAATGGCCCCAACAAACTACTCATGATGCCCTTACTATTAAGTTAAAACTTTGACAAGGCATATGATTGTATCAAATGTCCTTTCATTTATAAAAGGCTCAAATGGATTTATTTTTAACCCTAAATTATTATCACACATTCATCTCTTTGTTAATGAGTGATTGCACAATAGTGTGTCCCACTTGTGGGATGAGCCAAAAAAATAATCCCAAAATTTCAAAATTACAAAATACCAATTGAATGAAGAACCTTCATTTGAAGGTGATGTCGTCATGACCTTTGAATGAAGAACCTTCATTCAAAAATGATGCCATGTCAAGACTTTCAAATGAAGGTATTTTTTATTTTAAATATTTTATGTCCAAAATGATTTATAAAAGGAACCTTTGCATGAAGCACCTTCAAATGAAGACCTTAATTCAAAGGTCCTTCATTAGAAGATCCTTCATATGAAGGTTCCTTTAATGCCATCCCATTATAGCTCTTAAAGTTGTTAGAGATATTTTTGTTTCGAAGTAGAGATTGGACCATCAAATAGTGCCACCATGACTCTACCAAGATATCTATCAAATTGATAAACCTTGACTTAACAACCACAAATTCACAAGAAAATTGCCCCTGTCAGCACTAGGGCATCAATTCAATGCCAAGTTTCTTGCTTTAACAGACCCCTAAATGCAATGAACCTCTATCATACCATGTTTCACACCAATCCACTGAGTTATAGTTCCAAGAAAGTGGGTGGATTGGTGGATGTCATTTTTATTTAGTCCTCAAACCCTTACATAGGCAAAATAGGCCAGTCCCTGTATTTGATTGTTTTCTCCCACAAAATAGTGATTTAGCACTTCAAAATAAATGAAAATGAAAGGGAACACATATATTTATCTACACCAATGATCTAAAAGCATTTCAAGCTTGTACGGATCCATAAAACACAAAAGAACTTTAGAGAAACAGTAAAAACACACAAAATTGCTTCAAGAACGTGGTATTTGATATGAAATTTTGGTATCAACTCCTACAACAATTGCAACAATTGCAATAGGATGGGAATACAAAATGATAGAAGTGGGATAAGAAATGCATCGTTTGAAGCATCAAACCAATATGCAAAGATGAAAGAAAGTGTTAACCCCTTAAACTGATTTTTTTTTTTTTAACTTTAAGTTTGCTGGGTAGCCAATTCTTTTAAGTTATCAAATCCTACCATCATACATAATCAAAATTTTGTTGTTTCAAATGACTATGAGTACTAAATTTCACTATTTGAAGATGTTGAAACCTTGTTATAGAGAACTAGAGCATTGATGCGACAACTCATCCTCTTTAAAACATACAAAAAGTCTCCTAACAATTAGACATAGGAAGATTTAAGATGACAAACATTTTTTATTGCCAAATCATAAACTTATGATGACTTAACTAGGCCTAGTACACACTCCCTCCCCGTTAACCACTTAGACATATGGAAATTAAATGTAAATTTGCTGCTATGTTTAGTCATGTAAGTGTCCAATAAACCACTTGGTGGTGTTTCCCTTCAAGTTTATTTACTTGAATGAAGAGCAAAATTCCTTTGATTACAATTAGAGAATACATTTGAGGCCTTGGTTGTGTAACTGGAGGACCATAGTCACATTTAACACTTGTTACAAAGTTTGGGAGTTAAAATGTTAAGTAGATTTGATTTGTGATGGACACATTTGGACAGTAGTAACAATAACTTGTAATCTATCAAGACTTGATTAACTTATAACCTATCAAATTCTAGCAATGAAATGATAGATTAATCATAATGTCACCTTGGGATCACATCGCCATGAAATAACTTCATCCAACATCCTTATGAGTGCAGGTACCACCAAATAGGTATTTTTCAGATTTGTCTTCCTCGAGCGAGGGAAATTCAGGAAGAGAAGAGGAAAGCGAGACATGTAGTAGGTCTAAAAGAGGGAGATCAACTAGAGGTCAAAAGATTAGAAGAAAATTTCGTAAACGCGTGGATTTTTTTCTTGCTAAAGGGGGGTCATGTTCTTATGATGATGAGAGCATAGGTGACATCAAGGTGCCCTTGAGGTACAAACATCTATGGAAACAATGGGTACCCAAGGAAATTCCTCCAATAAACACTAATTTTTGTGTCAACGAGAGGATATATCGCATAGCACCATCGTCATTACATGGTTTGGGCCTATTTTGCATGGAAGTCATAAAGGTCTGTTACGACAAAGTTACTGAATTGATGGAGTATGTCGGACCCTGTTACAGTTACAAAGATTGGATGCAACTGGTTCGATATACGCAAATTATGCGTAGGTATGCACTCTCAGCAAATTATATACAGCTAAAAGATAAGGATCAAAATGAAGGAGTGGCTATGTACATTGACAGAAGGCCAGAAGCATCAGGGAATATTGTTACACAACCTAGGTCAACAAATAAGCAACCCAATTGCATATTCGAGGCACACGAGGGAAATCGTGTATTCGTATGTGCGATAAAATTAATAACTGCAAGGGAAGAGTTGCTAATCGATTACAATTTGAATCGCTTAGATACAAACACAGTTACTATGGGGGTGGTATGTACTATGTACCATTTTACCCAACCTCTAATCAATGACTCCAATATACCATTTTATTATTATGTTTCTTTTCGTAAGTCTATTGGTTTCATTTCGGTAATGTTTTTTAATATTTAATTTTTGTCACAACAAGACATTGATCATACGGGGAAGGCTTCGACCTAGAGGTCAGATCGCAATGCATCTTCAGGTGCTTCTACCCAATAGGTTTACCTTATTTTAATTGTACAAATTAGATACGAGAAAAATGTTTTATTATTATGTTTTTTTCATAAGTTTATTGGGTTAATTTTGATAATGTTTTTAATATTCTTGGTGTAGTCGACTGACCAAGGAAAGGCACCAGCACTAGTAGAGGAGAGCATCCATAGGGAGGTGCAGTCACTATTATACGATGATGACATCGCATATTCCGCAAACCCTGTGGATATGATGAGGAAGACCCAAAAAAAATGCATTGAAGAAATCCTTCAGTTGATATTCATAGTGCCTCAAACAGATGAGATAAGAGAAAAGGTTAAAATATTGACTGAGAGAGCACATAACTTGCAAGTAAGTTGTCATGAGATCTTTAATTATAACATAAGTTCATTCATGGTTTTATATTTTGTACTCTTTTATGTCATGAACTAAAATATGTGTTGTTTTTACAGGATTATTTGTGCCCTCATGATGTTGTTGGCCATGATCAGGGTACTATAGGTGTTGTCTAGGGAGTAGGGGTTGGTACAAGTGTCGATCCTGATCTTCTTGCACGTACATCACATCATCTGATCCCATCATCCGTGCCTATATTGTCGACTGAAATGTCGGCAACACATACCATGCAGGCATCCGGTAGTGTACCCTCTAGCAGGGAACACATGCCAGAACATGCGTCAGGACATGTACCTGGGGATGCAGAGGCCACTTGTACGGGTAATGTTTTAGAAGAATTTCTTGGATCTTCCCGTATTACTAGTATGGGAACATTGCTAGTCACATTTGTGGTGACCGAGGATTTCGTTCCCATAAAGATAGAGAAGGTCCCAGGTACTTTAAAATATTTTAATTATTATTATATATAATCCAATTAAAATTTACTTATTGATCAATATTTTTGGACTAATGATCCCATGATCATTTTGTAGGAAATGATGTTTTTTATAAACAACTAAGTGATATTACATTGGAGCTCTTTGGGCCCACCATACATACACGGTGGAATGCCCAAAATCAAGATTTAAAAGATGAGCTCATTAACCGTTTAGTTGTGTTGTTCTGTGATAAAACACTCAACCGAACCAAGGTTCTTAAGAAAGTTGGTACCTATCTAAAGTATGTGAGGGACCAATATAGGTCACATTTAGAGAATAACATAAAGTATGAGTGTCCCCCCATGATTCTGGAGAGGGAGTGGAAGGACCTAGTGTTAGATGGAAAGGAGAAGGATGGAAAGAAAAAAGGGAAGACACCACCGGGCCAAGGAAGGTATGTGATACTATCAACAATGTAATTATATATTGATTACTATTTCTTTTTACATAATCTAACGTATTTCAAACTTTTCATAGGCTGCCCGACACATCGAAGGCAACAAAGGCAAGACTAGAAAAACACGGGCAACACAAACTTGGCTCTGGTGGTTATATTAAATTAGCCGCACGAATTGTAAGTATCAATAAATGAAATATTGCATCCAAATAATAAATTGCAAATAATTTTGGTTTTATCACACCATAGAAGAAAAATTCATAATCTTATGCAAAAATGCAGGGCTCTAAATTCAATAGAGTGCCCACATAAGAGGACTTGAAGATTGCCTTCCAACAAAGCTATGGAGCCTTGGTTGAATGCCTAAGAGTCTTGATTGGGCAAACACAATCTTCCACTGCATCCGACATGTAGGTAAATAAACTCAATAAAATTTATTTAGAATTGAATACTTGTGCAATCTATTCAATATTAATTTCCACCATAAAGTAATTATGTGCCTATTTGTTTTAAACAAACAAGCAATAATAATACTGCACATGACATTGGAATGCAGCCTGATGAGGGTGGAGCACAACCTGCAAATGAAGGTCATGGTGTGCATCCCAGTACTGGATGTATTCATGTGCTATACAAAATGTAGTATGGATTAATACAATTAAACATCTTTAATTGCATTTGGTGTATTAATTAATGTAACCTTTTGTGTTTCAACTTTAGAGCATGTAGAGCATGATCAACATGTTGAGCATGATTAGGCTAGACAAGATCAAGAACATGATGTGGCCCCATCAGGTAAAGAGGACCACTCTAATGTTTTTTTAAACATATTTAATTGCAACTAGTGTATTAATTAATGTAACCTTTCGTGTTTCAACTCCAGATCAGGATTTAGAGGGTGTTCACCATGTTGAGCATGAGGCTATAAGATAAGATCGGGAACATGATGTGGCCCCATCAGGTAAAGAGCACCACTCTAATATTCTTTTAATTAATGAAATACGTGTAACAATAATAATAAAACATATCAATTTAACATTTCTTTGCTATTGCAGCAGACCCCCCCTTGCAGTGGCGTCCAAGTTGTGAGTACATGACTAGGCATACATTAAGATCGCGAGTAGAGCTCAGAACAACTAAAGGGGGGACAAATGATTTAGAAAACAATACTCCACTTCAGCGTTTTTTAGTTGCAAAAAAGAAACAAAAAAAAAGTGATTGTAATCATATTATGACAACCATATTTTTGATAATATGTAAAAACTGAAAGAATGAATGTTATATGTTAATGAATGAATGTGAATATGTTAATGAATGAATGTTATTTATTAATTAATGAATGTTATATGTTATTAATGGATGAATGAATGAATGAATGTGAATATGTTAATGAATGAATGTTATATGCTATTAATGCACGATGAATGAATGAATGTTATATGTTTTTAATGGATGAATGAATGATTACTGTTATATGATTGGGTATGGGGAATTGAGAGTGATGTGAGGGGGGGAGGGGGCGGGGGAAGGGCCAAATGAACTTCCACCTTCACGTGGTTGGCTCTATTAAGTAGAGAATATTAAACTATTCTCAAAACAAAGAGAAGCTCAATAAGGTAATGCACTTTTCAATATAAGAAATGCATCGTTTGAAGCATCAAACCAATATGCAAAGATGAAAGAAAGTGCTAAATTTTCACTATGAACATTGTGTTGTGTGTGGGTTTGGTTTCAAAGCTTCGTTTCTTTTGTTTTTAGTGGTGACATAACTCTAAAATTTGACTTTTGTGCATAACAGGTTAGTGGAAAACTTGATAGCTCTGAAGGGTTTAGAGGCTCGATTGAGATAGATAAACAGATATTTGGATCTTGTTGTTGATGGGAGGCTGCCACTTAACCATGAAATTTTGTACCATCTGCAGGTATGCAAAAATTTCTCTACTTACATTCATTCAACTTACTGTAATATAATATTTGACAAAAATCTCCTTTTCATTATACTTAGATGGATTTTCATGCCTTGTTCCAAAGCACATGTTTTAGAACAGGAAAGAAGGATGCTGGCAAGGGTTAAGGAATTTGGCTTTACACCTTCCAATTGCATAGTTTACTTCATTCATCCAGCATATTACCAATGCGTTTCACGATTGTTGGAATCATATCCTATAATTACAAAACTAATAAAATTAAAATATGTAAGTTTCAAATATGGCATTACATATCTTTCTATGAATTTCTGAAAGAAAATATCAAAATGGAGAAGTATTAACAAAATAATCTACATAATTTCTAAGAGATTGGGGAATTTTTTTGCAGAGTTATCTTGAATATATTTAAGACAAAAATAACTTATAGATATTGAAGCAGAATATTGGTAGTCTAAAATCACCAGTCAACACATCTTAGTAGTATCTCAATTCAAGAGAACTAGGTCCACTATCCATTAGCTATTAAAACAAATAAAATCAATTCATAAAATTATTTTGTTTTAATAGGGTTGATTGGTTGCTTGTTTCTTTTTGATTGTCAGGAAGTCATCAATACACTTGGTTTTCTCGCCTTCTCTTGCCTTGTGGCCAGAGAGTTTCTAGAGAAGGCGTCAAAGTAACCTTCAAGATTGACAATGGCAATGAATACAAAGTCAGTATAACTTAATGTTAATTGGGTATGATTTTATTTGTTCAAGACCAATTTAGATTCATTTTCAGCTCACACTACTTTTATTTACATTTATGTTTGTCTAATATCCATTTTCCTTTACATTCATATTCTTCTATACATATTGTGTTTACAATAATGTTTTCCTTAATTTAATCTAAGGGAGAGGACCCAGTACTTGAGCATGTTTCAATAGTTGTGATAGTAGTGGTTTATATAGTGCCCAACCCTAATTATTTGATTCTTCTTACTGATCCAATTAATACTTTCCAGTTACTGTGATTGATTATAAAGATTTAATCTTTACGTGATTGTGATAAACTTAGATTTTCGGGCTTGTCTTACAGGTGCTTGTTTAGATGGGTGGGGATTGTTTCTTGTGCTAAAAATATTTGTATTTGTTAATGCTAAACTTACATAGCTAAATCAAGGGGTAGAGGTTGTCTTCTTCAAATGGAATAAGGAGAGTCAAAAGTGGAAGATCAGTCCCATCTGTAAGTTTCATGGGTAGCTGCACTGTATGGAATTATTTTTCTTAGGTATTACTTAAATTTAAAATTTTGATTATCTGGTAAAAGTCATGTTTCCATAGAGAGTTTGGAGGCTTTATCTCACAATTTAGATTGCTTGTGTCACTGTGTTTTTCTATTCAATATGATATGTATCTCAAGGAGGATATGGATCTGGTTCTTCATACTATCAACTTAATGAAGAGGAGCCTCAATGCCATGTTGTTAGGATTTATTGTGAAGGTAATCCAAAGTTTTTCATTGCTGCTTGAGGCCATATTGTAGTGCTTTCTCTAGGAAGCCCACATGATCCCCATCAAGTATCTTCTTTTTGTAGTCTCTAAATTTCTTAGAAGAAATCAACAACCAGTTTGTCTAAATGTGGCTCCTTGTTTACACATTAATATCTCTTTTGGCTGCAATGGATCAAAGTGGATTCATGGGTTCTTAAAGAGAAGGCTCTCAAACATGGAGATCAAGAGTGGGACTAGGTAAAACTATTCATAATCATGCTCATATTATTTTATTGACTGTCTAAGAGCTAAGTATCCAGGATAACATTATGTATTTTTCTATTGAATTTCCAGAGTGAGAATAATTTTGGGTTTCAAATCCTATTTTTTAGTACACTAGCTAAGTATCCAAGACGCACTGCAGGTACTTTTTCTCACCAAATTGCTCATTTTCCACAAAATTAGATTCTAGTGTGTAGTTTAATATTTTATTTTATTTTGGCAAAAATGGCATAGCCATTATATTATATTATTATAATTATTATAAAATATTACAAAACCTGATTCAAAATGTATACTGGGAGGAAAGAATTGGGAAGAAAACCTTTGGTTGTAGCATATTTAAATACAAAACAGTTGACAAAATCGTTTCATTAGTGGAACTCAAAATACAACCCAAAACAAGTACCCATTACACAGGTTTTCATCATGACGATCACAAAATGACTTCAAGTCGACAACCCTCCTTTTATCTAGGTGGCCACCCAAAGTGAACTACAACCCAAAACCCATACAAACATTTAATCTTACATGATAGTCGTCACCATTTTGAGTGACACTTTGGCCCTGACCTTCTTTAAGGTCCTAGCGATGTCACTTTGTTCATTCGATAGGAAGGTCATCGTTGTATCGAGGGGACATCCCTAAGTGTCCTACCGATGATGTTCACTCATGACAATAAGGATTTCATACTCCACCTGGGTTTCACACTCACCTTGTCATCCTCATGTTTGCACCGTCATCATTCATGTCAACACTTGTCATGGTGATAGATCCACCAAGGCATAGGTACACTGCTTGTGTAATTCTGAAGAATCAAGAAGGGAATCTACAATATTCACACCAAGCTCCCAGAAAGACGTCCGATCAAAGCTCTGTTTGATCTCCACCGTTCACTATTGCCAATAGTTCATGACATACATCATCTTCCACTAGCTTAGTATGTTGTCCAATCAACCTCGTTTACTTTTAATTATTTCCACTTAAATTGGTTCAACCATGCAAAAAGTGTGGTTACTTTTAATTATTTCCACTTAAATGTTGGTTACAATTTTATAATTTTCTTTCCATTTAGCTAGTCACAATTGCAACTTGTAGACCTAAGATGTTTCATTCACCGTTAGCCACCCTCTCCACTGATGGACACCTATCCTTCATTCTATCGTTGGGATGCCATATAATGTTTCCCCGGTGCACCATAGTTCCCCTGATATACTTTATGCATTCGATAATTCATGCCCATGGTTATAATTCATGGTTACTTTTGTTGACAACTTGACTCTATCAGTATATCGGGAGAGCACCTTAGGAGTCAGCCTGATAGATTATTGTTACACCGATACTAGGTTGTGAGCTATTTTCATCGGGCCATCGATGGGACTGTGATGGGGGTTCCGTCGATGAAGCATTGTTAGGCCGATGGTATTGAATTTTACCTCTCTCTTTTCCTTTGTATCTCTTATATTCTCTCTCTCTCTCTCTCTCTGTCTCTCCCTATCTATCTAAGTTCATCTATTTCTCTCATTCTCTATCTTTTTAGTTTCTATCTCTCTTTGTATTAGCTAATAGGCTACATATATTGTGAGATTTGAGCTTGAAACAATTCTCATGCTTGGAAACCACTATTGTGTCATTGGAAAACAAGTTTCAATTGCCATTTAATGGTAAACCATCTGTAGTGTAATGGTAAAATCCTCTAAAATATCAGGTAAAAGCCTATATATACTATTATATAATAATAAATATATTTATATTATATATAATTTAATCTAATATTACTATTACATTAAATATATATTATATTAATTATATTTTGTATTATATAAAAATATACTTATTATTAATTACTAATTATAATAATTTTATATGTATATAATAATTTTGTTAAAGAATATAATATATAATAATAATAAGTCGAATAATTATATTATTTATTATGTAAAATATAGCTAATATATACTTAACTATATTGTAGAATATTAAAACCTAGCTAAATGGTGCCATAATTTTAAATTTAATTAACATACTCTAAAACCTGCTAAATGGCACCATAATTTTAAATATAATTAACATACTCTAAAACCTAACGAAACTAGGTTGTAGCTCGTCAAATTGGAGAAGTGAAAGGTCAATACCAACGCCGAGGAAGAGTTTAGAGGAGTGAAAACAAGGTCAATACCATCGATTAGCTTTTAAATCGAACGACTGCAAGTTCATTCCGTGACCTAATACGCATGTGCCTTTTAAAAGGTTTGTTGAGGCACAAAATTTGTTTTGGGCCTCAATAAGCCTTTGAAAAGGCACATGCGTATTAGGTCGCGGAATCAAATCACAACCATCCGATTAAAAAGCTAATCAATGGCAATAGATAAAAGCCCTATTCAAGGCTAAAGGATCCCTAAAATTAAATAGTAATTTATTATTAGTGGCGATATTGCCCCAAAATTCACCGAAGGTAATTCATTTGAACGAATAGTTTTTTTATTTTAAAACTGCATTGTTTCGTCGAACTTTCGGCGAACCTCCAAAAGCGTTTGACGAATTTGCAATATGTCCAACGAAACTTTCGTCGTAATGACTTGCCTTTTTCGTCACACTTTCGTCGAACTTTCGATGAACCTCCAAAAACGTCTAATGAATTTGCAATACGTCCAACAAGACTTTTGTCGTAATGACTAACCTATTTTGTCGCAAGTTCGACGAACTTCTGTTGTTGATCTGACGCTTTGGCAAAGGCATGTCACTTGTGTTCTAGCTACGGTTCGTCGCTAGATCGACAAAATGTCTGTCGATATTCCGACGAACACCAAGACCCTTTTATGTGGCGGCAACCGACGAAACTAAGTCGTGATTTCGACGTTTTAAAGTTAGTTGAAAAAGCGACAAAAAATTAGTGACGAAAATTATTTTAATGGTTAGTCGGTATTCCGACAATACATTGTCGATATTCCAACAAACGTTCATCGGAAATTGAAGTCAAATACAGTTGAGTCAAATACAGTTGTGACAAATATGGTGGAGGGTAAATGGATTATCGACTTAGTTATGGGTTGTAACGAAGGTAATCACAAAACGTCATGACTAAATGAATAATAATAGTACTTTACAATAGAAAGGAGACCAATATATTAGATTAGAAACTAACGATGCGCCTTAGACACTAACGATGACTAGTAAAATTACCGATTACAATTAGAAACTAGAAGACGCGCCCTTTCAGCGCCGACATAAGGAGGTATCTCCTTTCACAGAGACAGCTGAAAGTCACGATCCTCCATAACATAGAAATGGAGAATGAGGAAGGAGCCAAGGAGGGAGAAGGGGTCAAGAGAGGAGTCTAAACCAGTCACCGTTCGTCACCAAGAAGCATCCCCATCCGCCAAAGATGCATCTTGCTGAACAATCGCGATTTATCATAACATTAGAAGAAGAGAACACCTCGGGTCAATCAGGATCATCATGGAAGAAGAGAAAAACAAATAGGAACAGAAAAACATAAGGGAGACATCAACTTAGGTGAGGTATTCTCACTTAGTAAATGAATATCTGTATCTCCAAAATATACGTTTGGTGCTAGCTTACTGGTGTTTTGGGTAATTAACCATTCAGGCTATAGATATATCTGAAATATATATATTCCTTAAAGAATAACCTGTTGCTCAAAGTCAAAGTACCTTCTAAAATATATACGTCTGTTGAATACCTGTGACAGTTGTAAATATAATTACTTTCTGAAGCATTATAAATGATAAATTCCTTCCATCCCTTAAAGACAAATAAATATGCAGGTCCTAGCCTCATTGCATTATGGAAATATACCTGATTTAAATATTATGACTGTACTTAGATTTGATTAATGCTGATCTTTTATTTGATAAGAATGCATTATCATGGGCCTTATGCATCATAGATAGAAAGGAATGAGATAAGAACTAACAGGGATATATTGATGTTGTTACATGTGCTTCTACACTTCGATACAATACCATGATATAGCTCATTTGATTATATACTCATGTAAATACTCTCAAAGTATGGATGAATATAAATGAATCAATGATAAATATACATGTGGTTGTACAAAGATTGTCTGCTATGTGCTTGTGAGCTTATTAGGAAGGGCGAATCATGAGTAAGTCGGTTTGCCTAAAAACCCCACCTAGGAGTCTGCCCCACAGGCCCGAGACACGAGTTGGGTCATGGAGGGGTGGGGGTCCCACCTAAGGTTCAACCCCACAGGCCCGAAACAAGGGTTGGGCAATAGGAAGTGGTAGGCCTTAGGCCACTTGGACTCTATGGTTCCTCTCCCTTGATAGGACGAGTGTCTTCCGAGGTGTTGCCATGAGTGGAGTATGCAAGTACTAAGCCACTAGGCAAGAAGGATTGTGATGGACAACCTTTTGAGTTTTATTTGAGGGCTTCAGGGCGGATCCACCTATGGCACTCCTCATGTCTGCCTAATTGCATTTATGATTATGATATATTTTGGACATCTAGATATTATTGCTAATGGACATATGTGGAAATGTTGTTAATTTATGCATGCAAACTTCAATCTAGGATCATTTCATTAAAAGGAACATTGTTTGGAAAGAAGAAACCCTAAACCTAATCTACAAGCGAATTCTAGGGCAAAGTAGGACAAGGGACATTGCATTTAATGGCATATGTCTTGAATAAAATATAAATGCACATGCCAGCATCTCCCTTGTGATGAAACCCAAGAGTAGTGTTTGTAAAATCAAGCCGAGATTGTGAGTTTTATAGTGGCAGAAATGGCATAAACTATATATTTAATGTGACATTGTCCTGAATAAAATATAAATGCATATACTCCCCCCTACTATCTTTAGGGCTGGCCATATCCGGGTGAGTTGGGCAACATCTATATATAGTGGCTTGACCGTCTACTTGGATAGTAGCTATAGTAGGAGAACATCCACTTGTGTGTAGAAAGATAAAACGCAAGAGTGGTGTTTCTAAAAAATTTAGGGCAGCCTTTTAGAGTAAATCATTGTGCCTGCTAATACTGTTCCTTTGTTTTGTGGGTGCTTCTTGTGAGTCATTTTACTGGTACTAAGTGTGTGTATGGGTTCTCCTGATGACTCCCAACAACTATTTGTTTAAAAATAAGAGCACACACTACAAAGGCTGCACTCAGTGTAGAAGGTTCCTTACTTCCTGATAAGCCAAGTTCTGTCCAAAACAGACAAGAGACATAAGATTCATAGCATTGCATTATACCAAACTGCCGATGCCCATCAGAATATACCAGCCAGCCTAAATCCATTTGCTGTCTACATCCCACAGACATTCATCATCCTCACATGGTTTTAATATTTTAGCAAAAGAAAAAATAGATTTTCCTTAGCAAATATGAATTGCTCTTCAATGAACAGAAGTTAAATGCTTTGTACATATGTGGTGCATATTAGCCCTTGGCTCACAAATAGGAATGGGATATGAGCACAAATTCAACAATAACCAGTCATAGATTATACTCTTATGTTGGTGAGACTTGGAAGTTTTAATTGAATACATCAGAATGGATGTTTATGTGTTTTAAGTGTGTATCTAGCGTACATATCGATTTTAAGCTCTCCTTGTCGGAAGATTAAAGAAAACATAAGAAAATTAGACAAATGATGCAATGCTTGAAGTTAAAAACTGTTAAGAATGCACTTAATGTTAAATGTTATGGGTCCAAACTCATCATGACGAAAGACAATGAATTTTCCTCATTTTTAACTTCTGCATGCTTTTCTTGTCAAAGGCCTCACACATGGGCATGAATCCAAATCAACATTCTTTCCCTCGCACGTTTAGAAACAAAGGTGATCAATGTCATTAGGTGATTTTCCAACTGGGCACAAATCATGTGACATGCTTGTTTATCAGTACAAGAAATGAATGATTGAATAACAGACAAATAGCATTTACTGATAATTTATTCTTTTTATCCCATCCTAGTAGTTGCTGAATGCACATTCAGCCAATGATGTGCTCTAACAAGCGCCTATTCAGCCCATAGTAAGTGATTAGAATGAAATGTCCTCTGGCAGATCTGGAAACCTCCCTGACATAAAAATTGTGTACTTGGCCTTCAAATCATCAACTGCCCAATCATGCCAACGTATAAGAAGTTATAATACATAAGATTCTTCATAAGTAACCATGATAACAAACATACTCTGTACCTGCACTATTAGATGGCTTCTTTCCTTTACTAGATGGCAACTTATCCGAAAGAGTTCCTTCCACCAATTTCAAGACCTCCTCCCCTGTTGGACCATGTCAAAGCTAACCAAATTCAGCAAACAAAATTAAATAGAGCAACACAAATCTTAATGACACATTGTGTGTACAAGATTAAAATAAGAACATTTGATTTCCACCAAAGTTGCATGAACATGGATACGGATACGGCCATTTTTTAAGACCCCCAACATGGATACGGCTGGATATGACATTCATAAAAAACACATATATTGAACACAATTTTCTAAGTTATTAGAGGAGATTTTCATTGCTTTAAAAGCAAATGAGTAAATAGAAATTAAAATAATATTTAAATATTAATAATTTAGTAAAAAGACATGAATAAATTTTAATTATATTTAATTTTTAATGAATAAATTTTATTTTTAAAAAAATATATAACGTTTAAACAACATAATATAAATATTAAGCATAAATATAAAATTATAAACAATTAACTTTCTTAAATCTATAAAAATTAAGACGCCAAAAAAAATAGTGGAGCTGCATTGCAAGAAGACCTAGAAGAATGATTTGTTGAAAAAATAAAACATTTCATTTGTCTTCCTCATTTAATGTAGGTTTTGTTTATACTAAACAAAAAAATATATTGCACAATTGAAGTTTTTAAAGATTAAGTTTAAGAAGATTCACATCAATTTTTTTGAAAATCAAATCACACAATATCCGGCACGGCTGGAAAATCAGAGTTTTTTGGGCACGTGTGGGTATGGTATCCAACGTGTATTTGTGTTGTATCGTATCCATATCAGGTATGGGGATACGCGAGCCTAGGGAGGGGCAAGGGTGTATCCAGCTACACTGGTTTCCACCATATGAATAACATTAAACATCCTTCAAAACCAACCATTGACAATGGGCAACCATGCACAAGCCAAGGAAATACTTTAAATGTTCCCCATATAGATTTTGAATAAAAACTCATGGCGAGGACATACCTGACAGAGTCTTCTCCCTTTCATTAGCATTAACAAGAAAAGCAGGAATTTTGTTGTTTGTTAGCTGAAGAGGTACCAACGAATCAGTAGGGTTACAGATATATCAATAATTCATACTTTGTCCCAATAATGGGTAATCCAAACATACACCCAAAACAAAACAGTAGAAAGATCAAAAAGTATAACCTGTGAAGAAAACTCCTTAGCAACTGCCACAGGATCAAGAGACATAGGACCTGATTCGTATGCAGGCATGAAGTTTCCATTTTGGTAGCCAGCCAAAAAGTGATAGGCAGCTTGACCAGGTGTAAGCTTGGATATAGAAGGAATAACACCTGAGCTGCACTTTCAATAAAGAGAATCTAAAATTAGAGGTTCTACAAACTATAGTCTCATATTGTAAAGTTGAAATTAGAAGCCAACAAACCATTATGTATTGCTCAGTACAAAAAATGTATATCATATAACATATAAAGGCCTTGAGAACTACACAAAATACAAGTAATGCAAAAACAGCATGGATAATTTTCTTAGGCAACTTTTTTGTAAACATTTGTAATAATGACATTGTCACCAGCAGCTTTGATTTGAAGCCTAGCCTAAAAAATTCTCAACGAGCTTTACATATTCAAAAAAGAAAACAAATGAGTAAAACTCAAAGATCACCACCAAAATGGAAGAACTCATAGACAAACAGCATCAACAGATCTTTGATTGGCTTCAGTATCCCTTAAAGCGCCCAATCTGTTGTGGTTATGAAATCTTAGTGTTGTTGATAGAAACTCAAAAGAAGTTCTGAGGCAGTTGGCCATGGAGGATAGTCCTCTAGGTGGTACAGTAAGCAAAAGAACCTCATTGATAACCTGGAGCTTTAAAAAATTCTCTTCAGTCAATTCAGTTTGCCATATATGTTTATGGCTGAACCCACTTGTAAAATTAACAATAGCAGATAGATATGCTTCTGAAAATCTCTAAAAATCCCACTGTTATGTCAGCCAAATTAACAAGAAAACTTGAGTCTGAACAGTTATTTTGTCACCTTTTCCCCTATTTGAATAATATGTGAAGTCTTAGTTTATTAAACAGGTTACATACGTGCTGACTGTTGTGAACTTGAATAAAGTCGAATCAGAGGAGCAAAGATCTTTGGTGAGTTAACTACTTGATCCTAAATCCTCTTGAACTTAATAGAATCATACATTACAGCAGGCACTCATGTGAGGGCTCGATCATCTGCATCACACTCTCCCTCATTCCATTTCTAACTTATGGTGTCACAAATCTTGAAAAGAGATTAAGTGTTTCTTTAAACAGCATTGCTGTCCTGTGTCTTGGGTTTCAGCTCCTCCACAATGGTTAATAAATGGCTATGATTTGCAGGCTGCCACTAGTCCACACATAGATGTTGATGTCCAAATTGTGTAACACCAAACTCAAAGACAGCAATGAGAAGCTATAGTACCCAAAGGGTTAATGACTATCTATCAAAACCATTCAAAAATGGATTCTGATTTGGGAAAAAAAAGGTTACTGTATGCATTGGGAGCAAGAGGGTGTTCACAGTTCTCCAGCATAGAAGTTCAAGAAAGAATACTCAAAGGAGGGCCATGATTTCTTGATTAACAATGCATAATTTATTTCTTCTCTCTAGTAACCAATTGCTAAATGGAATTCTGAAAATGAGCTATGCCTGAATTTCATAATAGATGCACAGAATATTAGCTTCAGCCAAAAAATCAGAATTTGACCATGTTCCATGGGATTTCGAGGATGGAAACAGCCAAAAACATGGGTGCATATTTTGGAGATGGAAGCAATAAGAAGCAACTTTTTGGGGGATAGTGAGAAATAGCAGTTTTAGATTTTGGAAAAATAGTAAAATTCAAAATATAGGAAATTATAACATTTAAAACAATCATAACATTAGACTAGAGGGAGGAGGGTCTTTATAACAAATGCCACTTCAATCCTACATTTTCAAACTCAATTTAAAAAAGTACGACTACTGGCAGAACCATTTATTGACAAATTAGATAATAGAATAAGCTGCACCAGAAAATCCTTACATTTTCAAAAAGCTATAGAATCAAGTATTTATGATCACCGTAATACAAACTAAAATAAAGAAGACTCTTTTCTCCGCACAAGCTGACAAGGAGCAAGTATTGGACAGTTTACCTAACAATTTATACCAAAAGTTCGGGAACAAATTGAAAATACGTTTACTAGGATGGTTGAAAGATTCATTGTCAAGCAACAAATCACAAATGGTAGAAGAATCATGTTATCAAGCAACAAGTCACAAAGAAATGCCTCAGGAACAAGGATGCCTATGAATACCCTGGGGACATGCCCCCATGTAACCCACAACTATAATACTAATCCTTTGATTAAATAAAAAGGAAATAGAAAAAGATAGTCAACAAATGAAAATTTTATCAATGCAAGGCAAGTCCGAGCCAATGTTTGCTTGATCTGGCTAAGGATCTACAGTGCATTTGGTGCTCCCTTGGCATAGATGGTTTCCCTAAATTTACAGAGTTGGAATCGTCACCAAATGGCATCCAATCCAAGGCAAAATAGGCTCAAAGATATCATCAAGATTCAAAATATTATGTACAAGTTGAATTTACAACTACAAGAATAATATAGTCCCAGACTATAGATGACACTTAACTATGAGCACGAAGGGATCATTAAAAGCATTAGCTAAAGCATATCATTTAAAATTTGTGTTAGGAATCTAGATATGCTTTAAGGAAGGTGCTCCTTAAAGTTTGTATTTTTCTATGTTAGCAAAGGGATGGTTATAATTTGTGAAGGGAGTGAAGATGTTTAAACATAAAAGTCATGCTCCCTATGTAGGATGCAAATGTGTGTTAAGCTAAAAATAATGTGATCTATAAAGGGTGCTGATTTCTTTAGGGACAAATGTCACTGAGTATGAACTTGAGCGAATAAGGTGGAGTTAGTTGTTTATAGTTGTTTTTAAGCAGTTACATCTACTTTTGTTATGCATTAAAATATGAAAAATAATTATAAATAATAAGAGGATTCCTGTGCCCATTTTGGGGGCTTCCAAATTCTCATTTGTTTTGAAATAAAACTAGAAGTAGGAGAATGAGTTTGCTTTTGAGAAAATTAATATGAGATGACTGCATGTTATGTATTGTTAAAAAGAGGATGATCTTGTGCATGTGGCTCCAGTCATTCTTACCAGATAATTATGCTAAAATTGATTTTCTTCAGATGTCATCTTCTTAAAGTTCAGTTCATTTGCTCAATGCAGACACATGCCATGGATTTTGGAACTCTGTATTTTCTATTCTGGGAATTGTGGACTTAAATATTGTTTGTCAATTGGTGAATTTAATTGTTGGTAAATGAAAATGGAAGATAACATCAGTGTCACCCTCTGTTCCACCAAGTTTCCAGGATGCAAGGGACGGGTGGCCACATTTTTGGGTCACTTTTTGGGAGGCCATTTTTTAGGGGATGGCATTAAAAGAAATAGGGAAATTTTTAAAATATAAGAAATTTCAAATATTCATACAATAAAGCATTCACCATATTCATTATATAACCATATTATGAAACAATACAACTGAATTAAGAATTCATGTGACATACAAATTACCAACATTTCAATGTCTAATCATTTGATTTTTCATTATCAATGTGCACACCAACAAAATGAAAAGGCCAAAGGCTACAACTACAAAATGACAAATGTAGACAACTAGATCTATTGTTGATATGCCTCTATCTCATCTTAACCTAAATCAAAATTAGGGTCTGAATCTGTTAGATTTAGGATCAGAAATGAAAGCAATCAGAAAATGCAACACATAAGACAATGAACACAACAAGATACCTTGGGAAAACCCTCCTACTCGAGGGAGAAAAACCCAGCAGATATATCTCTTATATATTGAAGGAATAAGAGCAGAAATCCGCTTACAACTCAGGCCCAACACAATGCCGAATTTGATACAATGAATAATAACACCTCTCTCTAGATGCAAAGATACAAATGAATATGTTTCTCCTTGAAATCGGTCTGCTGCTACAAAATGATGATCTGCTGCTACAAGATGATGATCTACTGCTCAAGTATGAACTTCTTCTAGGAATGCGAATTATGATGAATGAACTTGATGATCAAATGAATGATCATCACCTTGTATTTATACAAAACTAGGCGAATCTTCATTTGGGTTGGCCTCTTTTAAGAAACAAGGTGACTCTTCATAAAATTATTATATATAGCAAGTCCACCTTGCCTTGGTATTATTTATCCATCATTTTTAAATTTGAGAGAAAGATATCTCCCAATGCTATAACATCAACACTCCCTCTTAGCTAGGGAGGTATCTTTCCAGATATCCACGTCATGGAGTCTCTCAACATGACGCCCACAATGGCTACACCCATTTGTGGAAAACTCAAAGGTTCATCACGGAGTCTCTCAACGTGATGTCGTCATGGAGTCTCTCAACATGACGTCCACCATGGCTACTCCCATGTGTGGAAAGAAACACAAGTACAAGGGTTCATCACCGAGTCTCTCAACATGATGTCGTCATGGAGTCTCTCAACATGACGGCTCATCTTAGTCACAGAGATGAACAAGGGCTCGCACCTCATATTTCTTCGTCTCAGAGAAATATACACTACAAGGGCTTTCACCTCATTTCTCCGTGTCAGAGAAATATACACTACAAGGGCTTTCACCTCATATTTCTCCGTCACAGAGAAATATACATTACAACAAATTTTCATGATGATGTGACTCCCTCTGGAGCTCCAAGTACTTGCATCAACCTCCTGACCTCCTCGTCCAAGATTGTTTGCAATGCTTGCCTTAGAGGAGCGGTTTCCAATGCACACTTCCGGCACTATTGACTTGCTCGAGTCTAGGACTGTCCTCCTCGACCTCATCCCAGATCACCCTATTCTAAATAGGTTTGCTGAGCTACCAATGTCAAATCCAGATTAACTGTCTTGTGCAATTCTATTCTCAACTGCTGAAGAGGTCTTCCAAGGATTTTGCACTTGGCCTTGCAACACTACAACCTTCACTTCTTCTTAGTGAGTCACATAACTCCCTCTTGATCCTTGCCTCAGAGATTTCAAAGAAATCCTCTGGAAGTGAACTCCCCTCCATTCACCTATCTCAGAACCTTAATTCTTTTCCCGGACAAGCTCTCAACTCGTGCCTTGAATTCTCTGAATTTGACTCCCTCTGAATGTCATTTCCTCCTCTTCGAAGAAATTGATTGACTTTAGAATAAGAAACCTTCTGAATCAACTTTAGAGCTAGGCTCCTTTTGAGATGTCCCTATGTCAATTTCCGCAATAGAAACATGTTGTGTAGACCTTAATTTGCAATCTTGAGCAAAGTGACCGTACTTGTCACACTTGAAACATTGAATGTGAGAGAGATCCTTCTTCTTCGGTTCTGGGGCAGAATCTGATTCTCTATTTCCATTCCTCTTTCTTCCTTTGCCTCTTTCTCTAGAAGTATGTGTAGCAAGAACTTGATTTTCTACATCATGTCAACTCGAAGACGATCAAACTTGGGCAACTTGGATCTCCCATTGATGCTCTGAATAAAGGGTTCCCAAGATTGAGGAAGACCATTTAGTGCCAACATAACAAGATCTCTATCTGAAATTATATCCCCAATAGCGCTCAACTGATCTCTCAAATCAACAATCTTCATAAAGAATGAGATGATTGAATCATCTTTAGCCATTTTTAGATGGTGAAGTTGTTGTCTCAAAGCAAGGGCTCTACTGGTGTTGTTGATCTCATACAACCCTTTTAGAGTATCAAACATTTCTTTAGCTGTCTTCAACTTGGAGATGATCGGTACTAGGTGATTCATCACAGAGTCTATCATGATCTTTCTAGCCTTCATGCCATTTTTCTTCCACTAGATTTTCTCAGTATCATCGGAAGGCTCGGGCATATCACTTTCCACGAATCAAGAAGATCATTCTCCTCTAATGCAATGAGTACCCTGGGTTTCCAAGAGTTGAAGTTTGAAACTCCATCAAGCCTATCTTCTACCTTGACACCGCTCACCATCTTCTTTTTCCGCACAAATTCACCTTCAAAGATCTGCCCTTAGGTCAAAAATAATTTGAACCTTAGATCTGCGATACTTCAAGATCTGCCCTAGATGAAAAGTTGACTTGATTGCTTAAACAAATCTGATTAGATCTTTTCTTAGACCCGCTCTGATACCATGTTAGATTTAGGATCAGAAATGAAAGCAATCAGAAAATGCAACACATGAGACAATCAACACAACAAGATACCCTGGGAAAACCCTCCTACTCGAGGGAGAAAAACCCAGCAAATATATCTCTTATATATTGAAGGAATAAGAGCAGAAATCTGCTTACAACTCAGGCCCAACACAATGCCGAATTTGATACAATGAATAATAACACCTCTCTCTAGATGCAAAGATACAAATGAATATGTTTCTCCTTGAAATCGGTCTGCTGCTACAAAATGATGATCTGCTGCTACAAGATGATGATCTACTGCTCAAGTATGAACTTCTTCTAGGAATGCGAATTATGATGAATGAACTTGATGATCAAATGAATGATCATCACCTTGTATTTATACAAAACTAGGTGACTCTTCATTTGGGTTGGCCTCTTATAGGAAACAAGGTGACTTCATAAAATTATTATATATAGCAAGTCCGACTTGCCTTGGTATTATTTATCCATCATTTTTAAGTTTGAGAGAAAGATATCTCCCACTGCTATAACATCAACAGAATCTAAGTCACTGCCAATATAAGAGGCTGCCTCATCCAATGGAACCCTAATGAATCCCTCTTGTGCTTCTTCATCAATTTGTAGCATGTTCAAGATTAACATCCCATTATGCAGCTTGAATTTGTGAATCCAAAAGTGGCAAGGAAGTAGGCATAGCCACCAACTTCTCATCTTGTCAAGAGGTAAGCCCCTATTCCTCTTGACTAACTCCATGAAGTTATATGTGGACCAATTCTTCTCTATAGCAAAGGAACTAGCAACTTTTAAAGGAGGCGAATCACAAACATCCTCAACTTTGGTGCATCCTTGCCATGCTATGTCCACCATCCAATAGGGTCAGATTGAGGTAATATTGGCCTAACTATCCTCACCTCTAGCTTGCTGAATGTTGGACCCCAAAGATTGGTAAAACTACTTGTTACATTCCATTTCATAGTTACCAAGTTACTTTTACCATTATGAGTGAAAATGCCGATAAATATAAATTGTGACTTCAATATGTTTTGTTAGGTAAATGAAATATGTGAATATGCAATAAGATGTTATTGATTTCAAAAGAATGAATATGTTTTGAATTAGTGGAATGCTATGTATTGCAATATGAACATTCTAATGCTTTGTTGATACAAATGTGTTATGATACAAATGGATTTACTATGAACGTCTAACTACCTTGGTGTTGTACTAAGCTGGTTGTAGGACAGATTCAATCCTCCAGAAGGGAGGGGAAGTATCACTCAGGAGATGTGATTGGTCGGGTAAACCTTAATGAAACCTAACTAAGCTTTCAAACACACTCACTTCTAAGTATAGTTGAGTCAAGTCATAGTTGCGGGATATTGGTAAGTCATCCTTTAGACATGTGTTTGCATTAGACAAGATCATGATTTCTGTTAGAAGCATTCATGGTCTGTGATAAACGCTTGAGCAAATGTCTTTGATTCTTTGATTGTTTGATCAAGTTGTCATGATTGAATCTTTGAGTCTATGGGCTTTGTGAATAGTTATCTTTACGTTGATTCATATGTACGTTAAATGTATACATGTATATGGGTGTATATACATTGATCCGTGCATGAGAGCATAATCATATGCATATGTATGTAAGTAGAAATGCTTACGAGTGTACTCACATGAGGAATCAATTATATATATATGTGTGTATATATATACACTTAATGTATATTTGTGTCGACAAGAATATGAATGTATTCATGTTGATATGAAATGGTAACATGATATATGTATGTATAAACATATTAAATATGTATATGTTTAAATGAAAGAATCGAAGTGATGATATATATACGTTTAATATATGCGTATACTAATATATGTGTGTAAAGTATGTAACGGAAACGTACATTGCATATATAAGTATATGTGCATAAACACACACACACACACACACACACACACACACACATATATATATATATATATCGTTATTATCTAAATTGAACGTAAATATATATATATATATATCGTTATTATCTAAATTGAACGTATATATATATATATATGTGTGTGTGTGTGTGTGTATGTGTGTATGTATATACACACGCATATTGTTTATGGAAATGATAACATAGATATATGCATTCGAAATATCGAATGATGTATATTTAATATCGTATGAGTTGATATATATATATATATTATGTAAATGTAAATAGCACTGTTTATAAAATAAAGCGCATAGGATAATGCATTACTTGATTACATAGCAAGTAAATGCAAAGTGAAACATGAGTTAATGTCAACCAGCACTTAAGAAAGTTAGAAACCAATATATTCAACGCAAGAGCCAGTAATATGGCTTTAATAGTGCATGAAACGAGAATCTTAAGCTAGCGCAAAGGGTAGTGCGGGCCTCTTAAGGTAAATATGCTTGGATAAAAGTCAACGCATAATAAGTAAGTGGCTATGCATATAAACACAAAGACAACACTTAGACCAAGTCGACACATTAGCTTGGCACATGAATAAAGTAGAGAGAAGTTGCGCTCAAAGCTCTTGAGATAGTTGAACATGTGGAAGCTTGTTCCACGCATGATGTTACCTTGTCTTTGACCAATGCGTTAAGCCAGCAATGAACAAGTTTAGGCCACGAATAGGCAATCATCTGCTGCGCATAGTTTATATTTAATGAATAGAGCATAATGTTAAAGTGCTGCACACTATACAAAAGCAACGTGTTGCACACTATACAAAAGCAATGTGTTGAGTAATGATAATGCAGCGCTATTAAAAAGGGAAGTCGACTCATAAGCTATGTGTCGAATGCTTTGGTAGTGACCAAGTCAAAGTAAAACGCAGCCAATAAGAGTATTGAATTATTCTTCTGTGAAACAGCAAGCTAAATGATAGGGAATATGGTGAATTGTTGGCGCCATATTATGAACTCAGTGATTGAATAGAAGTCTCTTAAACCTGTAAGTCGATTTCCAGATTAGAACATGTGCAAATATGAATCAGTAAACATGTTGTTGGCAAGCAAAGGGTTGACCTGCTGTTCTTTTTGGATGAGTATTGAAATAGGAATCCGCCACCTTTTGTTTAACAAGCTGAGTCAATTGAATTGAGCTGAGAAGTGTCAATTCGTTAGCCTTGTTTCTAGCCTATAGATGCTGATTTTTGGGTATAAATAGAGGCACTCTTACCTCATTTGGATACACTTCTACTATGCATTATTACGCTGCTTCATTCTGCTGTATTTTATTTGTGAGGTTCTTATTTTGCTGAGAGGAATTTTAAGAGGAAACATTAGTGAGAGGAATTGAGGAGGATTTGTTGCTAAGCTGATTTTAAGAGGGGGTCAAGCTTAAGAACCAGTGAGTCAATTGGATTTAAGCGATTAACAGGCATGAGATTATGTTCTCTTTATGTTTATTATTTTTTTTCTAAAAGATTGAACATCTTGTATGTTTATTTGGAATTGCATTTGATTGCTTGAAATAGAGTAATAATCTATTTACTTATTGGAAAGGAAAGGAGTCTTATTGATATGATTTCCTATGAGTGTTTTTACATACTCCATATTAAGGAGTGGATGCCATCAATAGTATTATATACTAGATTTGATGAAAGCGTGAATAGCTTAAGGGAGTGATTTAATACTCTTATATACCCTATATGGGAATTTAGATGATGTTTCTATACATAGATAGTTTACACTACATGTATAAAGTGAAATGTATCAATGTCATTAAGTGACTTGACACTGTTAGCTTATAATGTTAGGAAACCTTAGGTATGATAAGGTTTAGCAAGACATCAACAGTGATAGTATGAAAGATATGATAGGATGAGACGTCATATTGCTAATCTATACTTGAATGATCACTTGATCATTACTTACTATTGAATGAACCCCTAGGTTGAGAGTAACATATTTGGGTCGAGAAGTATATTTGATTAATGGTTGAAAACCTAGGTTAAGAATTACCTACTAGGTTGGAATATTTACTTGAAGACCCATTGGAACCAATAGGTTGAGAATAACCTACTTGGATGGGTTATGTAGTTGAGCTTTGTTTGAAGTAAATAGGTTGAGATTAACCTACACAATCAGACTGATTGTTGATTATTGATTATATCTGAGATTAAAGTATACCAAAGTTGAGACTCATCTATGTGATTAATTTGATCACTTGAGTTTATAAATTGCTACTTGATTGGAGCCGTAGGTGGGATTACCTATTGAGTTTGAGTTGTTACCTGTTTGGTTGCTTTATACTCTTGATGTGAAGTTATAATGTTGACAAGTTTCTACTCTTTGAATCATTCTTTTTACTAAGGAGATTACACTCTCGAATAGAATCATTTATTGATATGATTGCTCTTCGATTGAGATCATTTATTAGTGAGATTATAATCTTGATGAGAACCACTTATTAGCGTGATATATTCGTAAATGGAGTTAGTCATTTATGATTATTTATTATATGATAAGATGAAGCTTATGTAGTTATATTTTAGAATATAAAGTTATTCCTGTTAATGTTATTATACAGATTTGTGATGAATACTTC
This sequence comes from Sequoiadendron giganteum, assembly GCA_007115665.2. NCBI lineage: Eukaryota > Viridiplantae > Streptophyta > Pinopsida > Cupressales > Cupressaceae > Sequoiadendron > Sequoiadendron giganteum. Next base: position 500,975,823 of record CM021101.1, on the reverse strand, counting down.
AGGTGAATGAAGAAATAAATTTAAATGTAGCACAAAATGCTATTTAAATTTATATACTTACATATTCGAAATTAAGTCAAGAGGCCGACTTCTTAAAAGAAATTAAAATATAAATAAAATAAATAAAAGCCATTTATTTATGAGGGCCGACCTTTCTAGGAAATCGTGCCTCTCTCTAAAAGACGTGTTTCCTAAAGAGGCCGACCTCCCTAGGTGAAAAGGTGCATTCCTTGGGTAGTCGCCTATTTATACAAGGCAGATCAAGCAAGGAAGAATCAAGTTCATTCAGCATTTTTGTCTAAGGAGAAGTTCGCACCATTACAGCAGATTGAAGCAGCAAATCAGAAGTTGATCACAGCAGATCATTTCAAGGAGAGTTATATTGTTTATACATCTGCATCTAGGAGAGGTGCCATTATTTATTGTATCAAATTGGCATTGAGTTGTGCCTGAGTTGTAAGCAGATTTCTGCTCTTATTTTATTCAATATATAGGCGATATATTGGCTGGGTTTTTCTCCCTCAAGTTGGAGGGTTTTCCCAGGGTATTGGCTGTGTTATTGTGTCTAATTTGAATTAAATTTCTGTCTATCTAATCTGATCATAAAAATCTACATGGTATCAGAGCGGGTTTGAAGAGGATCCTGATCAGATTTGTACTTATCAGCCTTACCTTGTTGAAGTTTTCTCATCCTCATTCACTTGTCAAGATGGTGAATGGTCTTAAGGTTGAAGATAGGCTTGAGGGAGCATCAAACTTCACCTCGTGGAGATTCAGGATCATGCTCACCTTGGAGGAAAGCGAATTGACAGAGTTTGTGGAGAGCTCCGCCCCCGAGCCTACGAAAGAGGAAGAAAAAACCCTTTGGAAGAAGAAAGATACTAGGGCAAAGAAGATGTTGGTTGATTCGGTGAAGGATCATATTGTTCCTATCGTCTCCAATTTAAGGACTGCGAAAGAGATGTTCAAAACCCTAGAGGAGATGTATGAGATCAACAACACCAGCCGGGCTCTTACACTGAAGCAACAACTTCATCACTTGAAGATGGCGAAGGGAGAAACTATCATCGCCTACTTTATGAGAATAACCGAATTGAGAGATCAGCTCTCGTCTATTGGGCATATGGTCGACAGCAAGGATCTAACCATGTTGGCTCTCAATGGTCTCCCTTCATCCTGGGAGTCTTATATTTAGGGAATCAGTGCCAGATCGAAGCTTCCCAAGTTTGATCGATTGAGGGCAGACTGCATCCAAGAAGAGTCTAGGTTGGCTGCCAGAGGTATTGGGAAAAGTTTCGCTAATGAAGATCTTCATGTTCTTGCCACTCAATCCTCAAAGAAGAAAGGTGGGAAGAAAGGGTATTTCAAAAGAAACAGAGATAGAGGAGCTAATGGTGGCCCCGCATTTAAGAAGAAGAGGGACCTCTCCAAGGTCCAATGCTTCCGATGTGATAAGTATGGTCATTTTGCAAGGGAATGTCCTTCCAGGCCTAAGCAGCAGGCTGCCTTTGCTAATGTCGATGAAGCCTTTTTGCAGAAGGATAAAAGTGAATACCTGCTCTATTCAGCTTTATCAAGTAATGTATCTACCGACACCAACACCTGGTTAATAGACAGTGGTGCCTCTCGCCACATCACCGGATTAAGGGAACATCTATTTGAATTGGTGATGAAAGATTCTAATGATTGGAGATGATGCTAGTTACTCGATAAAAGGAGTTGGGACTTCATCTCTACATTTGGATTCCGGCGTTTCATTACAGTTGGATGATGTTCTATTCGTTCCAGGCATCAAGCGGAACCTTGTTTCTATATCAGCCTTGGAAGACAAGGGTTATCAGGTTGCCTTTTCTGAAGGCAAAGTTCTCATATGGGCAAAGAACTCTAACTTCAAGACTGCCAGGATGGTTGGAGTTAGACATGGGTGTCTCTACAGGCTATGCACACGCCCCATTCAGGCTCTAGTACATGACTCCGCAAGTTTGGGTGATCTTTGGCATCGAAGATTGGCTCACCTTCACTTTCGAGCACTACCAGTTATGGAGAAGATGGTCACGGGTCTCCCTAAGTTCAATCAGAAGCATGAAAGAACCTGCAAAGGCTACGCTTTGGGTAAGAACACTAAAGGTCCATTCCATAATAGTGAAAGTAGATCCAAATATGTCTTAGATCTTATTCATTCTGACTTGAAGAACCATTTAGAAGACACCACCCTTCAGGTCTAGGAACAATATCCCTTGATTCCACCCTTTGAGAGAGTCATGGTGGATGTCATGTGTGTGACTCCATGACAACATCACGAGAGGGAGTCTGTGATGATTCACTTGTACTTGTGTTTCACCCTCTGGGGGAGCCATGGTGAAGTCACGATGAGGTGACAACATCACGTTAAGTGATGAGCACTTGTACACACCATCTATGGAGGTAGCCATGATGGTTGATATCATGATGAGGTGATAAGCTCTCTTCATGGATTGAGCCATGTTGATTAAACATCACTATGAGGTGATACATTTTTTGTACAGCTAAAAGTATTCCTCCCTATCTGAGAGGGAGTGTTAATGTTATTATACAAATTTGTGATGAATACTTCAGGCGAATGAAGAAATAAATTTAAATGTAGCACAAAATGCTATTTAAATTTATATACTTACATATTCGAAATTAAGTCAAGAGGCCGACTTCTTAATAAAGATTAAAATATAAATAAAACAAATAAAAGTCATTTATTTATGAGGGCCGACCTTTCTAGGAAGTCGTGCCTCTCTCTAAAAGACGTGTTTCCTAAAGAGGCCGACCTCCCTTGGTGAAAAGGTGCATCCCTTGGGTAGTCGCCTATTTATACAAGGCAGATCAAGCAAGGAAGAATCAAGTTCATTCAGCATTTTTGTCTAAGGAGAAGTTCGCACCATTACAGCAGATTGAAGCAGTAGATCAGAAGTTGATCACAACAGATCATTTCAAGGAGAGTTATATTGTTTATACATCTGCATCTAGGAGAGGTGCCATTATTTATTGTATCAAATTGGCATTGAGTTGTGCCTGAGTTGTAAGCAGATTTCTGCTCTTATTTTATTCAATATATAGGCGATATATTGGCTGGGTTTTTCTCCCTCAAGTTGGAGGGTTTTCCCAGGGTATTGGCTGTGTTATTGTGTCTAATTTGAATTAAATTTCTGTCTATCTAATCTGATCATAAAAATCTTCAATTCCTGGGATTAGATTGTCCAATCAAGGGAATAGCTTGTATTTTTGAATACTTGAGAGAAGTATCTTTATGATTTGAAACAAAAATAGCTTGTTAAGTTATTTTATGCAAAGTTAATTTGTAGACTTAGAAAGCTCATATGTTGTACCTGGGATTAGAATATCCATTGAAGGGGATGACTTATGTTTAAGCTTTAAAGCTCATATGTTGTACTTGGGATTAGAATATCCATTGAAGGGGATGACTTATGTTTAAGCTTTAAAGCTCATATGTTGTACTTGGGATTAGAATATCCATTGAAGGGGATGACTTATGTTTGTGCTTTATTGGTAGAGATACGATTGTGTTATGGGAAAAGGGGAATAGGTTGTTTCTAAGGTTAAAGATTACCTATTGAAGGAAATTACCTATGCATAGAATATAATGGCCTTAAGTCAAATCGAGCTAGAGTAGTGTATGTGAATAGGATGACTGTCACTCGAAATACTGAGTGAGAATACTTTGGCCAAAGTAGTGTGATTTCCTTTGGCTCCACTGTCAATTCACCGTGTTCTTTTTATGCATGCTAGTTCAGGATTGTAGTGTCTACAAGTTCTAGTTATGTAGGGCACAACACTAAGCTCAGAGTGGTTAAAGTTATGAGGTTACTCCACCAGTATCTTCGTTGAAGGGTAGGGCCATCTATCAGATAATAGATGTGCGGGGGACCGCATTTGAGTTCGTGGTTGGCAGAAAAGCGCTTGAATGATGCTTCTTCTCCTCAACTGACGACCAAGATTTGAAAGGAGATTCCTACACCATCTATATCTATTGCTTTGAAGCTCAAGAGAGCTACATATGTATGTATCATGTACCCATTTATATGGAAGGATGTAATCATAAATGATAAACTTGAGTTTATTCAATATGAAATCTATGTTATGGAAAGATTTGTGAAATTACAAACGAATGCAATGGAAGTTTGGTATAGTGAATATTTCGAATGTGCATGTAATTTACATTATGGAAAAGATTTTTTTTTTACTGCTATGGCATCATGGGTCATTCACTTGAGGTGAAAGCTTTGAAGTTTTACTGAGTAGAACACCGGGGTTGTTATAGTACTTCACTACATTTGAAGTCCAATTGCCTCCTCATTGCTATATATCTTTTGGGAACCTTCATGAGAAATGATTTCACCTCTCCATCATCAAGAGGCACTCCCCCAAGCCTTAATGCATAACATTTGTGATTTAGGGCATAGGCTGCCATATGAAGCATGGCATTCATAGTGATCCACCATTATGTCACAACTAACCTAATATTCTCTTCATTTAATCCCAAATCAAAATCTCTACTATGATTTGCTTGCTTCATTTACCTAGGCATGTTGTCAAATGTATCATATATATCTCCAAGAATAGAAGAGTTTATATCAATATATCTAATGACCCACACAATAAGTGAGATGGAGCAAATGTACAAACAAGAAAAATTATTAAAAAATGACTTAAATGATAGTGTAATGCCCAAAAGCTTCAATTGTTGCACAAGAAGTAAATACTAATACAAAAAATGAAAATAATCTACAAGTTAATAATGAAACAAAAAATACTAATACAAAAATAATTAATATAATAATGAAATCAAAAATACCTTACCTCATAGTAGACCACCAATCATCATCAAGGATCTTTTGCTTCCTACTTTTTCCTTAACTATGTTTTGTCTCTGGCTACCCCACCTTGCATTAACCATCATTAACTACAAAGGCTCCTACACCTCAAGCATCATCTCTAACAAAATTAAGTTACTGGCATATCTAGTGTCCACAAGTTTGGAAAAATCTTCCTTAATAAAATATTGAAAAGAGCAAATGAAGCGTGGTTTGCAAATGAACATATGTATATCTCACTTTTCTCACTACTCTCTGCACTGAATCTATCTTCCCTATCTTGCAATGCATGAACATGACATGGGGTCCAAAAAAGGTGTTTGTAAGTACCCTCCATCATCATGCCAACAAACTTACACACGTATTGAATTAGTGACCACTTGTACAACATTTGAGTCCCCAACATCTTTTGTGGTGTCCTTAAAAATATGAAATTGGAAATATTATAAATTTTGCGTCCCTAAGAAATCAATACCTCTAAGAAAGTAAGAGCCAATTGCACGTGACTATGATATTGATAAGTGGCAAATGTTTAATATTATTTACCTGTTGGTGTGTGTTTTGAATACGCCACCATACACTGAATAAAATGCCCAAGGACACTTTATCCTCTCTTGAAAAGTAATTGCAAATACCTAGAAGATAATACAATGACTCCAATGTTTCTTTTGGCTAGGTTATGACATATGGACAAGGTCAGTGGGCGTTGTGATTTGCTGGTAATCACAAGGGGACTTATAGAAAATTCATTTCGTGAGTCGAGGACTTAGACAGTTTTATCATTGAGGCTCTTTCGATGGGTGTTTCAGATTTTCTAAAAAAAAGGGCAAAAGGATAAGGGTTTAGAGGTCTAAACTACGCCTAAGAACTCAAGAGATGGCAGTGACGAGATAAAATAGGGTAACCACACTTTGTTTCGCCTCCTTTGGACAACTACGCAAAGTGGGTGCAATTTTCAAAGGAAGTGATAATAATTTTCATGTTTGAATTGAAAACAAACAGAAGTTAAGCATCCACAAATCAATGGCTCAGACTAACTTTACACATCAAATGCAAATCATCCATTTGACAAAAGTATGAGCTAAATTTTATCTATCACTGCTATCAAATCTATCATCCACTTAACAAACATATGAATCAAATACTAATCTAATTCTACTCTAAGTGTTGAAGGAGAAATATTAAACCTTGCACACTATTTGAAAACAAAAGTGATTCTAAGCAAATCATGCACTAGAGCTTTTATTGATGGAAATAGTCTTGTCGCAACAATATTATACTACTCACTTCACAAATTGTAAATGAGAGTAATCAAGTTTATATAGAGTTCATGAATTTGAATAAACGACTCAGATTAAAAATGAGCCAACGGCCAAGATCAAAACAAATAAACCCTAATTAGGGTTTCCCAAAATGACTTCAGTAAACAAAGAGTTGACAGGGTGATGTGGCGCTTGGAGCTATTTTCAAGGAATTACATCCCGATCCTCCCGCGTTGCCGTGTGTTCGATGAATCTGGACACGATCAAGGCAACTTCATCCATGGTGACTTGAGGAAGCATTCCGATCCTGAATTCTAGTCCGTCCACACTCTCGGCGCATCTGGCAAAGGTATCCTCCCACTCTGGCTTGGTCTTCTCAAAAGACTCTCGGATGCTTAAGAAGTTCGCCAATTGGGCCCAGTCCTGCTTCAAAATAGGTCCTGTGATGGCAAAGATGCCTTCTTGGACCTCCCCTTTCAAAACCTCTAATTGCAGGTCATTCTCTCGTAGAGCCTCCTTATCCAGGATATCGGCGATCATGTTGAGAAGTTTGGCCTGAACTTCTTTGACCCGTTCTTCCAATCTGATACCATCAACCTTCACCCTCTCCAAGACTTCACCTTGTGCCATCAAGGCCCAATACGAGGTGTGGAAGTCATAGGCTGCTCCTGCTGCAATAACACCTCCGTTTATCAGCTCCTGCTTAGGAACTCCTTTCAGAATCCTAAGGCAAGGGATTATCCTATCTTGCACATCCGGAAGGTTATCCCATACTTATGCCAAAACGGCCAGCCTAGAAAGTAGGGCAGTGGCCTGGCCATAAACCAGAGTCAACCTCTCTACGAATGCCTCAGCTTCAGTCCCCTTCGCTGCTATCCATTCTCTGGCTTCCCGAACTGTGACCATGTTTTCTTCTATCTCTTTAACAACCCCCTGCGAAGAGTTCGGGAGTAGAGGAGCTGCCGTGTTGTCTTGATCAAGTGGCTTGATCAAGTGCTGGATATACTCCTTTAGGCGCTCAATTTCTAACTGGCACTCCTTCCTCTTGGCTACCTCCTTTGCCAACCTTGACTTGATAGTGGACACAGAATTGTCCAAGTCTTCAATTTCTTGGCCCTTCGTGGTTGGTCCCAAGTCAATGGTTGTGATGGCATAATCTTGTGGAGCCATGTCCTCCTGTGGCCTGTCCATTGTAGGCACTGCGATCTGCACGGTCCTATTGCCGGCTCCATCTCTTTGTATGCTCAAGAATTTCTTTGCTGGCTTCTTAACTACAGTCTGCGTAAGTCTGACCAAGAAGTCAGCAGTATCATCCTCTTCTGGCTCCTCCACTGGCGCCTGTACTTTCAGCCTCTCCCTTAGCCAATCCGGGATCGTCGGCTGCTCTATGCCTTCATCTTCCGGCTTGTCTTCTCTGTCAGGGACGTCTAGAATTCCCCTAAGGGCTGAAATCATTCCTTCCTGGAAATCCTCATTTTGGGTGTCCACATTTTCATCATTGGACTCCAATATTTCTGTGCCTGTGGGAGATGGCGGTGCATCTTCGTCCGGTTGAGGCTCCATATTGTTTTCCGGAATCGGGGAAGGATCCCTAATATCAGCCAGTGAAGCATCTACAGTAGCCAGCATCTCTTCAATATTCCTAGATGTGGCCGAGTGTGAAGGCTTTACCTTAGCATGCTTCTGGACTGGCTCCTTTCCTGCAGCTATCTCCTTCCTTTTCTTGGAAGTGGTGGCCTCTATCATCTCTATGCCCTGGGATGCGTCCGCATTGGAAGAATAGGATTCCGCCTCACTCAACATATCATAAGTTAAGGTTACCCTATTTTGCCTGAGTTCCTAAATCTGTTGATCAACCCACCACTGTGTATACTTGATGACAAGTCTCATCAAAGTATTTAAATCGGCGTGCTCGGGTTCTGACCACCTGACCACCGGCAAAGGCAAACTCTCATTAAGGTGCGACTGTACCTGCTGTCCATCTTCCTCCAACTGATCCAACACTTGACAAAGTTCTGTTGCTCTGATCAAACTGACAGGCAATCTGGACCACATCTTTCTCCTAACTTCAAACTCGTCCGTAGCATTTGCCCAGAAATCTTCCAGTTCAACCCTATGCTTGTACCTCCTTCCATCCGCCGTCTTGATGTGATGATGCGGATCGAAGTGGCTTCTAGATGGATAGGTAGCAAAAGGATAATGCTGAATCTCGAGCCTGGCACTATCCGCTGCCTGTGATGATGGGCAAGACTCTAGCATGTTCCCTATAAAGAAGGGAAAGGTTACTGCCGCCTTTTGTTTTGTCCGTTGGAGGCCTTGAAATTCTTCTAGCTGCCTTAGTACTTCCAACAGGACCATCTTGTTAGTTGGGAAAATGGGCAAACGATATGGGCTCCCAGTAAATCCCTGGATTCTGATGTAAGTATATTGGGGATACTGGATAAACCAAGATCCATATCTGCCAATCAGCTTCTTGGCCTCAGGAGTTAGCCGTTGATGCGTCCCTCCTTGGAGTATCCTAGTGATATACATAAGGAAGGCGTCATGAGCTCACCGGAAGTGCACCTTTTCTTTCAATTGCAATTGTGGATAGTAGTCGTATGCCTTCAGCTCATTTGATCCACTACCGACCGTGCCCTTGCATATTAAGCCTGCATACTTGTAAGTCCTAGCCAACATGTAGATGACATAAGAACTCATATAAAACGTTTTAGTTTTCTCTAAGTTGACAAGCTGCTCATGGAGGTTGTTGCTAATCATTCGTGACCAGTTAAACATCTTTACACCCTTTGTGATGTCCTCAATAAAATAGTACATCCATGGCTCAAATGGCGCCCCCAAAGGACTGCCTGCTATTCTGTTCAACAAGATAATGATGTCTCCGTAGTCCTCCTTGAAGTCCGTATGCATCAACTTCTTGGGCATTTTCTTGACCGACGGCCTAGGCTTGTCTAGCCATGACTTGTTGATGTTGGCGGCACAAAGGTCAGGCTGCTCATCATACAATCTCTGGGCATCTTCCTTAGTTTTATAAGTGGTCTTAGGATACGAAGGAATGCCAAAGGCCTCTTGTATGGCCAACTCTCCCAGATGTGCCAATATTCTCCTGTCAGGCGCCACAATTTGTCTCAACTCAACATTATAATGAAGCGCACACTCCAACATTAATTCAGCACATTCAAGCACAAGCGGAAATCCGGCAGCTTGAAAGATTCCATTTCTTACCATTCTCCTGGTTGCAGGCGTGGGTAAAGGCCCATTGTGCCCATATACTCTTCTCTTGAATTCATCGAGGTCTATATGACCAAGATTGGTGTCCGAGATGTTCTTCCATTTTGATTTTATTTTAGTCTCTGGCTGCGATCCCTTGTTCGCGAACTTCATCTGCGCTTGCTTGGACGTCTCTCCTTGATTGACTGTCAACCTGCAAGTACAAAATGATTAACATTAATATAAGAACTTTTAAAATCAAATTACTCCGGGGTGTAGCTTGGACAAAATCGCACTTTCAGCTTATTAAATTAAAATTTCTGTCAAAAAGCAAGCTGAAAGTAATCAAATTCGCCCATCAGTGAATGAAACTCGTGCCGGAAAGGAAGTAGAAGATAGAAACAAGGTACAAACACATTGTCGATTAATTTCCAAACCTCAAAGATCGTGTTCTGGCTGCGAACGAATTTAAAAATTCTGAAAATCTGCCAGAGGAAGTGCGCCAAAGCTGGGAAGTACGATTTTCAGCAAAGAAATAAATTATTTCTCTCTAAAAATCATGCCTGTCAACAATAAATTACTTCCTTGATTCTCACAGCAACGTTACTTGCACTAAATTTTCCTTCGCAAACGATTCTCAGAAGATTCGAGAAAGATAGCTTCTTCTCAGCCGAAATTGTGAAGAAATGAGTTGCTGAAACTCATTTTATGGCTGAGAAGTGCGATTTTCCTCAAGGAATTGCTTTCTTTTCTCTGATTTTCTTCCAAATTTTAGAAACGTTTTCTTCTCGAATTGGCAAGTTTCTAATTTCACTTTCAGTTGCTGAGGCAAGTTTCCAATTTTCATCTCTGTGCCACCTCTGTTTGAGATTTTTGAATTTCTTAAAAAAATTGCCTAAGTGTTGGAGAAAATATCAAAAGATATTAAATTAATTGTTTAAAATTAATTTTCCAACGTACTTTAAATCTTCGAATCATGGCAATTTTAAATTTACCTAAGGCAGAATAATTTAATCTTCCAAATAATCTCCAGACTTAGAATTTTTTAATTAAAATTCCCTAAGTGCTGGGAAATAATTAAAAATATTAAAATATTTAATTCCAACCCGTTTAACCTTGACACATGGCTAAGTTTGTTTGTCCGAGGCAAAATATCTCTTTTCAAATTGTTTGCCTAGCCAAAATGTGCTCAATAGTTCATCTGCCAAATTTCAACTCTCTAGGCGGAGTTCTGACCCTTTTGGACATTTTTATTTAGCCAAACGATTCATCTTCTGGGTTGGGCGAACTTGGAGATCTCTGCCACTTTGCCATTTTTTATTAGTGCCTTAGGAATTTTTCCAAGTTGAGAGGGGCGGACTTCATGGTTGCTCTGCCAAACACTCTTCATTTTATGCCAAAGAATTTCATTCCATTGTGTTGAGGAGTGATTTTCGTGCCAGCCAAACCTCTTCTTCCTCTGGACATTTCTCCATTTTTCACGCCTTAGAAAAATTTACCTTTCAAAGTTGGATGAATTTCTTATAATTCCTTGCCAATGGTGTATTTTATTCTCCATTTGTCTTAGGTGAACTTCACACTTTTCTTGCCATGGCGAATTTTATTCGTGCCTTGTCCAATGGCAAACTTCACTTGTATTGGCCATTTAATTCCACATAAGGCAAGTTTTCCTTGCAATTTCACCCCTTCCAAACATCTTGGAGTGAACCCCTTCATATTTTTACCCTTCTCCACACTTCTTGGGGCGGACTTCTTAGACTGTTTGCTATTTTAGCATATGGCGGACTTCATAGACTTCATGCCATTTCTCCTTTATGCTGGGCGGATTTGCTAGACTTCATGCTGTTGACCCTTTTGGGTGGACTTTGACCATTTTGTGCCATGGGCGGACTTGGCTCTCTCCATGCCATGGGCGGACTTGCCTTGTCTTGCGCCATCCACTCTTCTCCTTTGGGCGGACTTCATGTTCTTCATGCCAAGGGCGGATTTGGCTTCCTCCTTGCCAAGGGCGAACTTGGCTCTCCTTGTGCCATGGCGGACTTGGAGACCTCCATGCCATGGGCGGACTTGGCTTCCTCCTTGCCAAGAGCAGACTTCTTAGACTTCATGCCATTCCTTCCTTGAGGGCGCCATCTTCATGACTTAGCCATTTTTCAAAACTTTTGCCATTTTTACTTTGATTCTTTTGACATCTGGAGGTGTGTTGATTTCTTACCTGATGGAATCCAAAAATAGAAACTTTCTAAAAATAGAAAATGCAAAAAAGCATCCCTAAAAAATAGGAACTCCAGAATGGCCTAAAAATGCTGAAAATCAAAAAAACAAAAAGCAAAAAAGCAGAATCCCTAAAAAATAGGAAGTGTCAGAATTGACCGAAAGCAATGGCGTTCCTTGTCTACTGGGTCTTCTGAGCATTTCCATGACGTTGAAGCATTCAAATGGGTTCAAAATCTCACCTTGGCCGGACTGACTCTCAAAAAGTTATTCAAATTTAGGACTCTAAATTGGCGATTCAGAGGGCGACATCAAAACTTGGGGGTCCCCATTTGCAATGGGGAGATGTGTGAAATAGGTCACAACATTACCCATCCATGATAATGGAGCAGCCCACCCTCAACCAAGTTTATCTCATGTCCTCCATCACTAAACTCACTTTAGAATACTCTATATTAAGGAGGTTGGTGTATAGTTTGTGTTCTCCAAGGGGGCATATGAGGGACCAACAACATTTGTATCTTTCAACATTTGTTTGAAGTAAGGAGAATGTGCCACATGAAATGGGATGGTATGGGCAAAGAAAAATTTGGCTACAAGAAATCTGCCACTTGCTATGATCGCATATTGAACATACTATAATGCTACTATCCCTTTCTTTTTTCCTTAATAGAACCCTCTCCCTTTTGACTCTCAACATCCACGATTTGGGTAGGCAATGGTATACCAGATTGTGTAATCTCTATTTGTATTCCCTTATTTCTTGTCTCACCCTCAATAAATAACCTAGCCACCTCGACCTTCTCAACTAAGGTTATTTTTTCACATCCCTTTACCTCTTGGCCACTTATGCACAAAAGATAATTGTAAAGTCTGTTTGTGTAGTTGCCCCTATAATCCCTATTGCACAAATGACATAACTAAACTCTACTCCTAAAAAAATTACTTTCTTTGTCTATGGCTGTTTTGAATTGCAAAAGAGGTTTTTAGAATTAAATGAGCCCTTAGCATAAGCTTTTATGAGAGTGGAAAGGCATTCAAATGGATTTTTGAACCCATAGTACTTGCAACACTACCACACTAGAACAATCCCAAGTACCTCTATGGCCTCTTTGTTGAATTTGAACCTTTTAACCTTCACTACCCTCACTATTGCTCTATTTATTAATTTATTTTTTAAAACACAACTGCAAGTGTAAACATAAAACAAAAAAAATCCCTAGATGCTTGAAACTTTGAAAGAAACCAAATTTTTAAAAAATGCAAATGAACAATGGATGGTAAACTTACCTCAAATGAGGTAGTTTTGATGCTCACTTGTCTTCTCACTATTGTTCTCTTTCTTTGTCTTCCTCTCACAAAATACAAAATGACAAAATAAGAGAGCTTTTTGCATAGTTACATGGAGTTTCTTGATAGGGGGATGGGGGGACAAGGAGAAAGGGGGACCAAAGGCCTAAGTTTAGGGACAATGAGGGGACAACAACACGAGGTGGTGGGGCGGTGACACAAAATACATATAGTACTTTAAAAATTAGTTATAAAAAGATGTGTAAAGAATAAGTATAAAAATTACAAATGAAACTTTGGCAAACTAAGTAAATTTTGAACTACTAAACATTAAAAACATCACAATGATTGCATTGAACATTAACAATGGTAGGCGCAAGTTTGGGAGCAAATCCCCAAGTAGGAATCAAAGGGCAACGCCCCTCACAACAGTCGAAGGGTAGCGCCTCTTGTGAAGGTCTAGGGGCAAAGACCCTAGTGGGGTCGAGGGGAAAAGCCCTCACCACCAAGCGCAAATTAAGGCCTTCAAAACCACACAAAAAATCATTATGAATGTCATTTTCACAATTATATCGCTTTTTTTTGCAACGCCAAGTTCTTACTAATTTTGAAACTTAGGAATGATTTGAAATGAGGCTTAGAAGTTCGATGCCTATTTATTAGTTTTTTGTGAGTGCTTAGGGTTTGGGTGGAGCCCATAGACCATTAGGGTTAGGGCTTGTGACATGCAAATTGAAAACATTTTTTTATTTTTAAAAAATATTGACTTTTTATTTTCCTAGCATGGGTGACGATTAGAAGTCCTTGGGACAATTGGGAGACTCCTCAAAGTCCCCTAGACATCTCAGGGATGTCTCAAAGTCTCCAAGTCGTCCCCAAACCAAGGGGCGTCCTAGAAACATCCCTCCTTAAGGGGAACATCCCGAAAACGTCCAAGAGTCTTGAGCGGTGGTGGTGGGATGGTGGGGGAATGTTCCCTCCAAGTCCCAACATCCTAGTGACATCCCCATCCCAGAAACGTGGGGATTTGAGGGGTACGTGTCAACTAGAACACTAGTTTTTTGCTTTTAGCTGTTAGTGTCTTTGTTTTAGGTATAGGGGTGTGGGGGTCCTTGTGGGCCGCCTTGTCAATGAATATTTATTTTCTTGCATGTAGTTGATTACTTTATTGCATTATTGTACACTTAGGATAAACTTACTTAGGTAGGTATCTACTTGGGTAGGTATTATCTTCCTTTCGTGTTAGTAGGAATCTACTTGGGGAGGTAATATGCATTTACTAATTATGGTTGTACTTTCCTAGTTTGGTAGAGACTTGTAATATAAATGTATACTATCTCCTTTATATCCTAATTTGGTTGGGCCTTCACATCTCTTTGTAGTATATCCTATAAATGCTCACCTCTAGCTCACTATTGATCATACATTGTAAATCCATTCATTGTATTGCATCCTCTACTTTGGAATAACTATCATATAGCATTCTACAATCTTCAATTGTCTTTGTGATTTTGGGTTCATTTGCCCCATTGACAAATCCTACATAATAGTATCAGAGAACTCTTTGAACCATTCTATGATTTTACATGATATTAGAGTAATCTTTGCACTATTCCACAATCTCACATAGTATTCTAGAATCTGTGTAGTGATTCATGGTGTGCTCATCTCCATTGAGGATTGAGAGTTTTGTGTGGCATTGTTTTGCAATCTCATCTAGTGAATGTTAGAGCAGCTTATATAACATGCCATTGTGCTTGCTGGTTTTGCCTTTCATTTCATCCAAATTGGCCTTCCAAGGCAAAATCTACAAGAGTTTGAAGGTGGGATTTTCTAGTAAGGCATCTACAAGTCATTTAACTTTTGGTGCATTTTGGGTCAAATTTGACCCTACCATTGCATCTAGAGAACTCCAAAACCGTAGGATCGCCTATTAATTCATTGATTTTCAACAACTTTGCCTAGAGAACTCTACAAAAAATCCCCCTATCATATGAGTTGTTCTTTAGCATATTCTTCAAAGAATATTGTCTACGTAAGTGTCATTATTTGATGGTTCATGGCTGGCATGATTTTGCACTAATGTGTCTTTGGCGATCTGTGTATTCACATAAAAGAGGCATAATTGGTCAATCTATGAAATAATAGTGGGTTGTAGTCATGTGATGGTACTATCAGTAGTTGCTAGCAATACCATAACTACATGGGAGAACTATCAAACAAGAACACTGTAAGGTGCAAGCCCCTAAAAGTTGTTGACTAACAAGTTCAAACCTCCAATGACTTGCTACATCATCACAAATGGTTCTAATACAACCACCCTAGTGGCAACTCAATACCACTAACCAACTTCTCAAAAAACCACCTCAGCTCCATTTTCAAGCAATTTCCAACAAAAGTTTGGAGGTTTCATTTTGGCCATGATTTCAAACAATCCAAGGCAGTTTTGGGAAACTAATGAGTGGTATTGGCATCTTCCAGAAGCATCAAAGCATATTTCATCATCTTCGCCATTTAGCACTTTCAATACAACTTCTAGAGGTTTTCTAACAAGTAACAATGATTTTTTTTTTCTATAGGCAATTTTCCATCTGTTGATATTAGCACTACATCAGCAAACCTTTCCCCCACTCACCGCCTACTCCATTTGCATTTTTATTTTGGCACACAAACTTTGCAAGCTCTGCTCACTAGCATCCAAGCTCTAGTTTTTGAGCAATTGTTGAGGATCGATTCATGTCAATCTGTCTGAAGATCTTCAGCTAGAGATTCAATCTAAAAAAGTAAAACATTGATATCATTCCATTTCCAGATTTTAAGTTCTTATGCTGAATGTGCTGATTGCAGAACATTAATTGATTTCTATGTCTGCATATCAATGATGGAACTCCTATTTGTAAGAGGAGAGGCCCGCCTCCAAGGGATGCGTCCCTTGAGAGGACGTGTCCCTTTGCACGCGGGCAGTCTACAGTCTAATGCTATTTGTTAAGTATGCATTAACACGCACACACCCATTCTACATGATGGCGGATGTCTTAAGAAAATTCCGATTTCACATGAATGCAGAATATAAAATCACGGGAATGATCGAATTTATATGAATGCTCATAATTTCGATTTAAATGCTTTTTAGATTATTTGTTTTATAAGTGATGATCTTGATCGCATCTGACCGAAGCTATCATCATTAACACTCCCTCTTAGCTAGGGAAGATATTTCAAATCAAATAAGTCAAGATATCACCTTCACACGTGATATGATATGTTTTCTCAAGGTTGTCAAGTCACATGACATTCTTCATAACACATCTACATTATTTTCAACACTCCCTCTTTAACTAGGAAGAATAACTTCCAAAGTGATATCACCTATCTCGTAATATCAGAAGATATGATATGCTTCTGAAGTGTCAAGTCTCATGACATACTTCATAACACATCTTCACTATTCAATACTCCCTCTAGGCTTAAAGAAAAATAATTTCCACTAAGTAAAACTGATATTACCTAACTCGTGATATCAGAAGATATGGTATGCATCTGAAAGTGTCAAATCACATGACATTCTTCATAACATATCTTTATTATTTCAATACTCCCTCTTTAACTAGAGAAGATAACTTCTATCAAGTAAAATTGATATCACCTAACTCGTGATATGATGTGTTTTCTCAAAGTTGTCAAGTCACATAACATTCTTCATAACACATCTTCATCATTTCAACACTCCCTCTTTAACTAGGAAGAATAACTTCCAAAAGTGATATCACCTAACTCGTGATATCAGAAGATATGATATGCTTTTGAAAGTGTCAAGTCACATGACATTCTTCATACATATCTTCATTATGGTATGTGCACTGACATCAAGTCACATGATGTCTACCATAGATCATGGCATATCCACGGATATAATCATCCACCATGATCATCTCTTATGGGTCACAATGACCTTCAGATATCAAGTCTCATGATATCCATCAAGGTGTCTAAGAGATACTATCATGACATGTCTATAGATATCAAGCCATATGATATCTATTATGATAGTTTTATCATTGTAGAGTCGTCACTTTACAATGTCAAATACAAGTGTTCATTATCAGAAAGATCGTCACCTTTCGATAATGTACACAGGAGGGGTAGGCCCATAAAGTCATGGAGTCACACACATGACAAAAGAGTTTACACATTAAACATCTTTATATATTAGTACAACTTATAAACAAATTTGAATTTCAAACATAATATCAAATTTCATACCAAGTTTTCTTCCCGAAGAGTTCAACTTTAACTCTGGAGAGAAGTTGTTGAGTATGTCCGCTGTTTAAACATTTGAACTAATATACTCCAACTGGATCACTTTCCTTTCCACCATATCTCATAATGGTAGGGGATCTCAATGTGCTTAGATCAAGGAGTCCCACAAGCAATTTACGAAGCCAAACTGCTTCTCTTGCTCCCATTGAGGCTGCAATGTATTCAGTTTTTGTCAAACTTACTGAAAACCGTTTTCTGCAGATCCAAGAGATCATAGCCGATCCTAAATTGAAGCAACATCCTGATGTGCTTTTCCGATCAGTTACACTTCCAGCCTAATCATATCCAGTAGTGCTTTGAAGATATCTCAATATATGCTTTACTAGGACCTTCCATTTGTTATTGGAGTGCTCTACCAACTGAGCTACTGGCCCCTTGTGGCCAACCCATCATTAGTCCGGGTGTGGCTTATATCCAACACCCCCCCTTAAGCCATACTACGGGTGCAAGGTGCTCTTCTGAAGTTAGATCCTGGGACCTGTCGACATGGAGTCTCTCAACATGACGCCTCATCTCAATCTCAGAGTTGAACAAGGCTTTCACCTCATATCTCTCTATCTCATAGCATTACAACAAGTGAAGATGAGACTCCCTCTGAAGCTCTAATTACTTCTCCTTCGAAGGGATGACTTAACACAGTCTGAAGGTGGCAAGCAGAGTCTTCATTTTCTTCTGCTTTTGATCCGTCCTGAAAGCATCTAGAGGAGATTATAAATAGTTCATAACTATCCAAAAATCATACAAGTTATATTATGAATGAAATTTTCAAAAGGATCTTATGCTAGTGAACACAACACAATTCAAGAGAATTCACAAGATCAAAACAAATGATATAACTCAGCGACCAAAGAATACTTATCTCTGTAAATATTTTGATCCGTCCTTAATGAAGTCATGAATCTGAATGATCAATCACAATATCTGCTCTTTCCACCCTGTATAGTAGCGTCGATTGCATCAAGTCTACCCTTCGCATGAGTTGAAAAATTTAAAGACTCCTGTGACAGTGCTCATTTAATTTCCAGGTAGCATAGGTCCCTTCACTCAACCTTGCCAATATCAGGCTCCTTAGTGCTATGATGACCCGAGGATTAAGACTCCGACCTTCCTGGTTTCCAAGTTTATTCAATGGTTCCTTCTTTACCATGTAAATCAGATAGTCTGGTTCATGATAAAATCTGCAGATGCCTTTATTCAAGAGCTATCCCGAATGAGCCACAGGCAGCCAAGCTATCATCGATCACATATAGGAATGTTTGCAATTCGTGGTAATGACCATAGACTTATTGCTCCACACACGAAAAAGTGCCTTCAGGTGATGTCGGGTATTTTCCAAGCATACGTTGAAATCCACATACTTGGTATATGTCCAGCCTTCAATAATATTAATCCACCCAGACAAGTTTTGAATTACACGCCACCCTTCCCTTCATCCTGCTTGGCATAATAATGGTGACTAGTTATGATGCACAAACCGTCTTAAGATAATCAACATTTCATCACCCAATTTTAAGACTCATTCTTCAACCCCTCCAGTTCGAAATGATAGAGATTAAATAACCCACACTAAAAGTTCACCGTGAAGTGCGATGTCTGAGATGATTTCACCGGCAACACTAAGCTCCGCAATGAGATTATATTCAACACTCCAGCCCAATATTTAATCTAGCGCACCATACATACATTTAATATGGTCCAGAGACTCACAATTCAACTGATTAATAATCTGAACTCCACACGAAATCAACAGAGGTGTTCGATGATGGCGTCTTTTGCTACACACAACCTCTCGCTATACCAAGGGTCTCCGCTCTGGCTTGAATCGAGTCCAGCGCTGATTGTGACTATGGATGTCGTCACAATGGAAGATTTTATTGTGAGACTCGTGCGTTCAGTTTCATGACTCGAGCCACAAGATCATGGCTCGAGCAGGCCATCAGAAACGGAGTCGTCTTCTAGACCCGTTGAGGAACTTGACCCGAGATAAAATCTGTCTAGTGTCGCCTGGGTGAATGCTTCCTTGTCATTTTTGTATCAATGAGAAACTGAGTGGAAACTGGACCAGGATGCGGGAACGGTAAAGCACTCTGGTAAAACTCCCGTAAAGGCTAGATGACCGACTCACCACTAGTGGAATCTCCGCTCCCGAGGATGCTGCGATTAAGTCAAATATGCATATGAGGTTAGGTGTCTTCTACACCCGATCTCCTTGCTTGATCCTGACTCCAGCGATCACATGAAAACATTCGATATCTAGATTGAATCGCCTTTGTCCTGTGCTTGACAAATCTCTGATTGAATTTCCCTTGAACCTGCTCTGATACCATGTTGAGGATCGATTCATGTCAATCTGTCTGAAGATCTTCGGCTAGAGATTCAATCTAAAAAGGTAAAACATTGATATCATTCCATTTCCAGATTTTTAGTTCTTATGCTGAATGTGCTGATTGCAGAACATTAATTGATTTCTATGTCTGCATATCAATGATGGAACTCCTATTTGTAAGAGGAGAGGCCCGCCTCCAAGGGATGCGTCCCTTTGCATGCGGGCAGTCTACAGTCTAATGCTATTTGTTAAGTATGCATTAACACGCACACACCCATTCTACATGATGGCGGATGTCTTAAGAAAATTCCAATTTCACATGAATGCAGAATATAAAATCACGGGAATGATTGAATTTATATGAATGCTCATAATTTCGATTTAAATGCTTTTTAGATTTTTTGTTTTATAAGTGATGATCTTGATCACATCTGACCGAAGCTATCATCATTAACAGCAATTTATTTTGATTTGAGCTAATTTTGTGAGAGCTTCGCAATGGTGCAAACGATTTGAGATTTTGGTGTCTAGATTTTCCAAAATTTGCATTTTCTCAGAGGTGTTACTATTTCATTCTTGTTTTGGAAACTTCTAAGGCTCCATTTGGGCTCATACGGACTCTTCAAAGAATTTTTTGTTAAATGTGTGATTTTTTGAGTACTTTGCAATGGTAACCTTGGTTTTTTCTCATCACGAATTGGATGTATAGTTTCAATATTGTGGTCTCTTGATGCACCTATATTTCATTGAGATCAAGTCCACCATTGCATATTTAGCAAGCGGTAATTGTACATACACTAAATATAAAGTGTTAGTCATCATATTTCACTAGGGGGGTCTCTTGATAAGTGTTGTGCATTGGCTTGAGTGATAATTGTACATGCACTAAATATAAAGTGTTGTCATCATATTTCACTAGGGGGGTCTCTTGATAAGTGTTGTGCATTGGCTTTTGTTGGATTGGTCTTTGCTTGATTGATTTGAGAAGTCTATAATACTTAATAATATTACAATAGAAATTTCAATTCATCCTTTTGTTATCACCTCAAATAGATGGAACTATAAATCCTAATGAGACAAAACCCTGAAACACTACAAATAGATTAAATTCTTGCCCCATCACTATGGATTTGTTCCTAAACCAACTACTTTTTGATGGACACAAGTATGGGATGACAAAAATGATCATGTCCTAGGATTAAATGGCTGTTGTTTGATATTAACACAATTTTTGCCATCTTGCATGTTGAGTGCCCTTGTGGCTCTTTGGATGAAAATTTGGGAGATGCATAGAGATCCCAATGATTCTCCAATCCCAAACAATACTGCTATGGATTGTCTTGTATCTTTGATTTACAACTGAAGAGCTTGCTGATTAGGAAAATTTCAAAATCTTAAGCATTGTGATTGTTGGCGTTTCAATTAGCACCTCTGGAGTGCTTATTGGAAACAGACAGCTATTGCAAGTGTGTTAGTACATGCTCTTTGGATTATAGAGAGGAAGATCTCTCTTTGCTGATTTTATACTGTAAAAAAGGGGTGTACTAAGATTTCCTATCTTTTTTACTTAGCGGTAGGACACAAGGGTGCATAAACCAATGCGCCGTAGCTAAGCTTTTTCTCTGGTTTCCGCAGATCTTAACTACGACTAACTAAGCTTCTAAACTATCCTACCTCCTCAAGATAAACAGAGCATGAGGGCGTAGGAGCGAAATGGTATGGTTGGATCACTTGAATCCTCTGTCTCAATGGAATATGGCCGAGGCTCTGAACCTTCGGATATATACCAAGATAGGGCTTGATACAAGCAAACACTCGTTACGGTAAACTGGATCTGAGACTTGCCAAGGAGGAGGAACCCCTATCCGAGGTATAGGCTTGGAAGCAGCTCACTGGAAACAACAAGGAACGATGGCCTTTCTAACAGGATTCCCGAGGAGGTGATGACACCTGTCCAAAGTCTAGGCTGCAAGAGAGATCATTACACAACATCAAACGATAATGATCGATGACAAAATATCCAAGGAGGCGACGACACCTGTCCAAGGAGGAGATTGAAACAATGCACTATTTAAAAACAAGACTTTGAATAACTCAAATAATTAGATCAATCAAGCTTGCACCATCTGATTTATTTCTTCAAGGTTCTTCAAAGAATTACAAAGGTCGGGACAGCAAAGGCACGAAATCATGCACAATTGCGATCAACCAACGAACTCTCATCCAAGAGTGAACAGATATAAACAAGCGAACTCTGGCAACAGTGGCGCAACAATTTTGCTAGCAAATAAAGGTTAAACAAATAAAGAACCTAAGGCTCTTATTTATAGAAACTCAAAGGAGTAGGCAACCCTAAAATCTCCTTGAGTTAACAAACAGTTCTTGCCAATCAGCAAGATATTATTCTATGTCTAAAAGTAGGTGAGCAAACAGTTAACTGGAAATCTACTTCAGTTAACTGAAACTAAACAAAAGTCAAACTGGAAGTCTACCTCAGTTGACTGACACCTAACTAAAAGTGAACTTATGTTACAAATGTGTCTCCAAATAGACATCCACCTTTTGAGGAGATCTGAGATCCACAAATCGTGGGAGTCAAATAGACATCCTAGATTAGTGGGATCTGACATGCATGATCTGTGGAGATCTGGAGTCAACTTGGAAAGAGGCATCAAGTTGACTTCAGTCATAATTAATGCTATTTGGAGGGTAGGACGTCCTCCCTTGGTGCTTTACACCTCTTCACCACTGGTCAACAAAGTCTCTATCCAGTCATTGACCTCTTCGGCCTCCGGGCAATTAATGCTCTTCAAGATGACTATGTGGCGTCTAAGCATTTCTTCACCCGTCGTAAGCTGCTGATGATAGGTTATGCATTGGGCAGCTGCTTCATCTAACTGGACAGACATGGCTGCAATTTTGGCTAATTTGCAGCCATTGGGATCTTCAAGGAATGAAGATCGGATGACATCCTGGAATCGTGTCTGCACGGTTTCAAGTTCCACATATTCTCCTCCTTCCCGCTGATATTCTAACTCCGGGAAGGATATTACCAACGTTCTTGCGAAGTTGATAATATTGGCGACGAAGCGTCTATAGTCAATCAGCTCCACAGAGTTGGCATCATAGGCTCTCACCTTGTATGCCACCTGTTCTTTCCACTCAAAGAGATGGTGTTTATTTTCTGTGGTCGTAACTGATTCATATGCTTGTTGCAAATCAGCAACTGTCGCCTCCTCTCTCGGCCTCTCTTGAGCTGCCTTTACATCTGACTTCTGGATTTCTGATCGAAGTCCATGTGCTCTGTCTCTCAGCTGATATGCTTCTGTCAACACACACCGCCCTTTGACGACAAACTCATCCACTTGACGTCTCAAGTGTTTACCGTATGTAATCAACTGATGATGGTTTCTTTCAGCTGGGAGATCCAACAGTCCTTGAGGCAAAGCCGAGGAGTTTGGAGTGTCATGTATCAAACTAGAAATGTACAACTTTAGCTGACGGATTTCAGCCTTCAAGGCTGCTTTGTCTTGTCCATCTTTTGTCATCCTTTCTTTGACACTCGCCGAGGCAATTCCAAGAAGGTCTGCCTCCACCTGTCGAGTGGTCTTTCCAAGGTTCACCTTTGAAAGCGTGAAATCCTCAACCCTCACATTATGTATATCTTTGTCTTCAGGTGGGGCAGCAGTCTCTATGATAACCTCGTTCTCTGCATTCTTTTCTACATGCGTTTGCTTCTTCAACTTCTTTACCGGCATGTCTTGTGGGACATGATGGAATTCAGAGAAGTCAAGCTGATAAGAAGGCCTCTCCCTCTTTCTCCCAAGCGAGCTTTCCAGCCAGATAGAATCTCGGCTAGCATCGCTGGGAGGAGGAACATAGGTCCCCTGAATGCTAGAAGAACGAGACTGTGCCGTGGCAATGTCTCGTGGTGGCGAGTCCAAATCAATAGGACTTTGTGACCTCTGTGATGGTGGTGAAGCTGGTGGCTCTGTTTCTATCACTGGCACCGCTTCTGCTGCAACTTCTTCTACAATGGTTTCCATCTCTACAACGATTATTTCAATCACTGGTTCTTGTGTAGTTGCAGCGGTCTCAACTGTCTCAGGCAAATTGGTGGCTGTCTCCACCTGTACCTCTTGCCGGCTTGTGCTGGCAATTCCTTTTCTCCCCCATGTGCTTCCTGACATCCGCATTCCTTATGGAGGAAAGCTCATCTTCTTCTGTCTGGGTTTCCTCCTAGACGTGGAAGGTAGTGTAAACTGAACCGCTGGCGGCTCTGATCGGGGAAGTACTACCTTCCTTGTCCTTTTACTGTCCAGGTAGAGTTGACCGTGTCGAACTACTCTACCCGTTCTTTCCTCAATAGACGTACTCTCTTTCGCGTACCACTCTACTTTGCCGAGTGGTTGTGAATCCACTAGACCCATGAAGAAGGAAGAAAGAATAACTTCTTCTTCTTCCTCAAATAAGCCCTCGATGTCTTCTGACATGAATTCTACAATCTGCAAGAGCTTGAATCTGCTATGGTTCCTTCTTCTCACTTTGAACTCATCCTCGCAGTTGACCCAAAAATCTTCCATGAAAGGTTCATGTGATGATCTTTGCTCAAGGTGAGCTGCGAAGATGCCTCTGGGGTCATAGGATGGCCTCCTGTCGATGAGGTACTTGAGATTAAATCTCACTATTTCTTGGCTTATCAACCTTGCATCAGCTGCAGTTCTGCATCTGTAGAGTCCCATCTGAAGAGGAAAGTTCACTGCAGCCTTTTTCTTTACGCGAAGGTAAGAGTGAACCTCGGCCAATTGCCTCAGGAATTCCATGAACACTACCCTATCTGAGGGGTAACGTGGCATCATGGCGGGGTGGCCATTATAGCCATACACGCGTATGTAGGTGAAAGTGGGGAATTGTATGAACCAATCCGCCCAGTCCACCATTGCTGCCTTAGCTGCTGGTGAAATACGCACGTGCATCTCATGGTCTAGCTCGTGCACGGTGTGCATAGTAAAAAGGTCATTTATCCTTTTGAAATGTCTTTCCGCTAGAGTGAACTCCAAGCGAGGAAAGTATTCTTGTACCTTTTGCACACCCAGGGTTCCCACAGTGTTTAATGTTCTGAAATCGCCTTGGAAGGCTATCAGGTAGACCAGGTATGAACACATGTGGAAACGGTGCTCTTCTAGAAACCCGGTGAATTGTTGGTGGAGTGTGTCATTGATCAGGGAGGCCCAGTCGTAATGTTCTTTTTTGCTGATTATCTTGCCAATAATGTAGAACATCCATGGCTGGAAGGATTTTCCCTCCTCTTGTCTAGTGACTCTGCTAAGTAGGGTGATTAGCACTCCGTACTCGTCTTTGAATTCTCCTCTACCAACCAATCTGGGCAAGCTGTTTCTCTTTGTTTTCAGCCAATGTTCAGCCATTATAAGCGAACACTTGTCCTTCGAAGCCTCGAATGCCTTTTCGCATTCTGTCACTGATATGACCTTCTTGGTAGGGCATGGTGGAATTGCAAAACAAGTCTCTATGTCTACCGGCTTCAAGCTGCAAATCACCCTCCCGTCTACTGACAGGATCTCTCTTGTAGTCGGGTTGTAATGCTTAGTGCAGGCAATTACAAGCTCGATGCTTTGTAAGGTGATTGGAATAGATGCTGCTTGAAACAAACCGGATTCTTCGATGTTCTGCAATGTGATTTGATTCATGCCCTCCAAGTCTTCAGAACTGACCTCTGGATTTTTCTGCCATAAGTCTGTATCAGTCGTTTTCAAGTAATCATGGTATAAGACCGTTTTGGTCTTGTATTGTACTTGAGAGTACTGCATTCTGAAAACCTTGAATATTGACTGGGCACTTGACCCTGTTCTGACACTTTTTTGGAACTGCTAAAAATAGCCTCGCCGGGGGTAGTTTTTACAAAAATTTCTGAGACATGGGTTTTGTTAAGAATGATTTTCTAAACAGACCCAGATCGTCAGAAATTTGAAAAAACGAGTTTTTCTTTGACATGCAAGAGTCCTTCGGTGGCAGAGGCAGCAAGGGCACCAGAAAGTGATTTTTCTCGAAAAAATCTAACACATGGGTTTTGTTCGTGCTTCAAAGCCAAACAAACCCAGTTTGTCCGTTTTTCAATATTATGACTTTTTCCGGAAACCCTAAAAAATAGGGGCAGCAGGGCTACTTTTTTTGAAAAAATCTACCATGTGGGTTTTGTTGAAAAAGCTGTGCTGATCATACCCAGTTGGTCAGATCTGTGATAATCTGTCGTTTCCTGTGACATGCAAAAGAAATATAGACAGAAGTAGAGGAAGTAGACAGAAGATGGATTGGAAGTTATAAACTGCCACTTTGCAATAATCTGTCTCTGGAAGCAATCTTTGGAGAAGAATGCTTTTACTGCCAATGATCTTCAAAAATATTGAAGATCCGTTCAAAACCCTTGCCAGATCTTGAAAACTTGTTCTTGGGAGCTACTTGATGTTTTATCCTTCAACCTGCAAAAAAGAATAATGAGGAA
Organism: Sequoiadendron giganteum; assembly: GCA_007115665.2. Classification (NCBI taxonomy): domain Eukaryota; kingdom Viridiplantae; phylum Streptophyta; class Pinopsida; order Cupressales; family Cupressaceae; genus Sequoiadendron; species Sequoiadendron giganteum. The sequence continues at coordinate 500,949,819 of CM021101.1, read as the reverse complement.
AGGGACGCCTAGCATGAATATAAGGCAATTAGGGTTAAGATCCACAAAGTATGGAAGATAACTCATCATTCAGGCCTGATTTGGAGTTCCAAAAGATGATTTCCATTGATTGTGGAGTGTTTTTCTCTTTTTTGGCTCCAAATTTGCTAACTCAAGTCAACATTTCTGTTTGACTTTCCTTTAGGCGTCCAACCTTGAGTTTGATCATTTTTGTCTATTTTGCAAGCTGAAGTGCTCCCGTTTGATCTTCGATTCAGGTTACTCAGTTGATCTCAAGCAGTGTCCGACAGTTCTGTTGTCGAGGCGGGATCAGTATGATTAGATATGCCTGGGAGAGATTAACTCAGAAAACTGAGTTTAGGTCTCCAGAAAGAAGGGCACCTTTCCTTGAAAGGGGCGCTTTTGACAATGCCTTAGTCAATTTTCATTGACTTGTTCTTCGTTTTGACCTTTTCAGACCCTCTTTGCTTTGATCTGACGTTCCCGATGTTTGATGAATCAGATGATTCTGCTTGACGATGCGTCGGGTAGCTGGTTCAGTCTTGTTCACGATGCCTGACTTCTCAGTGGAAGCTGGCAAGTTTTGGGCCTCCAAACTAAAGGGCGCCCCTGGCCAGCAGGGGCGCTTTTAGCTTTTGCTTGGTTTCATCTTGGTTGTGGACTGCCAGTCTTTGACCTTCTCCATCAGTCGATTGATTTGTCGGAAGTTCTTGCTGATAGTCTCGCTGACGAGATAGGTCATAGCTGAGAAGGTCATCCTGGGAGGCAGTGAAGATTCCGGCTGAATCTGGATACCTTTAGGAAAGGGCGCCTTTCCTTGAGAGGGGCGCTTTTAGCCATGCCTTAGCCATTTTCTGGCTTATCTTTCCAGTTTTTTTAAATTTGGCTTTTTCTGCTTGATCTCATCTCGTGATCGTCTGGTGTGTCTTGTGGACTTGCTGTTAGATTGATCACGTAGCCGGGAGGAAGTTGGAAAGATATCATGTATAGAGCTGCAACTTCTGGATTTATTTGGTGCTTGCAACTGAGGGGTGCCCCTGGCCAGCAGGGGCGCTTTTACCTTGAAGCTCTCTGATTTGGCACTTCTGTCATCAATGGATCCTCCATACTTCGCTGACGGTTGGTCAATGATCCCTGAATCAGATGATCCTGCTGATTGTTTCATTGTCGAGCCAGTATGAAAGTGAAGAGGATGACTGTTTTGACAATGCCAAATGATTTGATTTTCCCTCTGAGGTCCAAGGGCGCCTTTCTTCAAGAGGGGCGCTTTTAACCACTGTAGACTGTGTTTTGCCTTGGTAGACAAAACGTGCACCTTCCAGACTTAGCCAAATTTTGGCCTTTTCCGTTTTGAGAATCTCCTTCGTTGAACGTCATCATTTTCATCCTTTTCCGCCATGGTTTCTTCGTTGAAGCTTTTGAGGTTTAGCTTTCAGCACCTGGTACTGGCCAATCTGCCATTAATGGCTGCGGAGCTCCTAACTTTGTTCCTGAAAAATAGAAATAGACCCACCAGAGTAAAACATATTTTTTGATAATTCTGACTTGATCAGTGTGATCGTGAAGGCAATTAATCCTATCAAAATTATTTTCAATCATTTCCGGGAAGGTTCTATTTTTTAGGGTTTCCATAAAAATAGGGGTGTAAAACCCTAATTTTCATTTTTTCAGAATTTTAACCGTAGGTTCCTTGACAGAAACCCACAAAGATTTCATATTTGGTTTGACCTAAAACATACTTTCGATGGCATTTTTACGTTGTTTAGTTCAATTTAAGCAGAATGCCAAAAATTTCATTTTGGGTATAACAGTGATGACATAGACTTCTCTTGATGTTCATTTTTATCCTAAAAAGACTTATGTTGATTCTTTAACTTCATTGACTCCTATTGCAAATTCAAAGGCTTTGCCTCCTTTATTTCTGAGTCACCATTCTAAGGTTGAGGACTCTTCACCACCAACATTGACAAATTTAACAATGGTTCACTCTCGAGCATTTGATGTGAACACATTGTGGGATGAAAAGTGTAGTCGCATAACATGCACCAAGATTCCATCATCTCCTACTACAAAGTTCAGAGTTGCATCAGCAAGGGCTTCTAGTGATTCAATGCAGCAGGAACATTGTTTTCTAGATATAGTTCACTAGGATGAGTACTTGACAGATCTTTCAGGTTTGTACGTTGAATTCCATCTTTCAGATCTGGAAGTTACCATTGAGGTTGTTGTCTCATCATCTTTGGCTCCTATTCTACAACAGTTTCCACAATATTTTGAGATCATCATATTTGGTTAGGCCTGGAACTCCTGATGGATCATGATACCTTTCAGCACCAACATGGCAACAGAATGAGCAGCTTATAAAGATCTATATCTTGTGTTTTCTTTAGTGTTCCATGGGGACACATCCCCACCCAAAATCTGTCATTTCTGGGAATGGGATTCCTTGGACTTGGAGATGTTGGGGACGCATTCCCACGCTGCCACCAGTAGAGGGGAAACATACTTGAGGCACCCTGTAGAAGCAAGGGAGGTCTTTGGTTTGTCCCTCCTATTGGAGATGGTTTGGGGATGCCCTAACATCCCCGAAATGACCAGGGTTTTGGATTAAACACTTAAATTCACTTCTGAAAAAACATACTGACAAAAACAAAGTTGAATGTGATTTGCAGAGCAACAGTCCCCTTCATCTCCCTACTCCCCCACATTTTGGTACATAATCCCTCCATCCTCAAACCCCATCTCTGTGTCTGCCCCCCCGACCCCCACCTTCGTCCCCCTGTTCTGAGACTTCACAAAATGTAGATAAAAACTATATATAAGTGTCTCTCAGTAATGGCTGTTCACCTTACAGACTATACCCCTCAAAGTCAGTGTCAACCACCCGAAGAAATGAGCAAGCAGACAAAAGTAGAATATCGAAAAATCACCAAAACAAAAACAATATTCTAAGTATCCTTGCACATTCATTATAACATATGATCCATTGAATTTCAACTTTTTCTCTAGAATCTTGAAAAACTTAATTAAACAGGATATCTCTGATGTGCAAAATTAGCATTTAAAGTATACCTGTCAGCAGAAAACATGATCACCGATGATGGAAGCTTGAAGAGATTTGGTGCTTTAGAATCGTTGCTTTGAAACAATGTTGCTACTCCATCGGAGCACAAAGCAACCCCTGCCCCTTTAGAAACCAACATTTTATGCAAAGCTGTGCTACTTTGAACCATCTTTTCTGGTGCAAATAACAAGATAACAGATTCTCCATGCACAAGAAGCCTGAAAAGATGCGAGTCTGCAATCAACAATCTTTTCTATGCATATCCAGTAATGAAAGCTTACATTCGGCTGTATTCTTAACACTCACCATGCTGACAAGGGCAGGGCATTGCGTGAAGATATTGCTTGTGCAGAAGCAGCAGTTAGTGCTCTCTTCAATACAGCAGTACCTGCAAAAGCTTTCCCACAGAGGATCAAGGCTGATTGTTCATAATCTGCTACCACAAATCCAGCATTTGCCTGAGGCCCAAGCCCAACATTCTCCCATGCAGTTGGACTGAGAGTTGAAACAATTGTGAAGTATGAGAATACATATTAGCACCTTTGAGTGACATCTTACAGTTTGAATAAAATTTCCAAGCAATGCTTCTTCCCTTTTACACACAATCCAAACAAATTACAATTCAGAGATATAGAAAGTGAATCTAAGCATTTATATGAACTAGCAATCTAACAAATGTCATAATCATACCATTATTCTCTTAGTTGTGATAACTAAAAATTAACATAATGGATTCAGTATACTACCACCATGTAAAAGGAGATATTATTCACATATTAAGAATACCAATGTAAAGAGAAGACCACAGAAGTAAAATGAAATTATGTAAATCCTATCCTATACGTGTTCATGTAATGCTTTTAGCTTATCGCCATATGAAGTTGTTCCCTTTAATGGAAATCCACCTATCATAGACACCGAAAGGGACAAAATGAGCTCCATGTATACCTTTTATAGAGTTCACATATACCTATCATACCACGCAAAGCATGTCCCATTCTCTTCCTCTTTTTCGTTTACACAAGTTTTTTTTCCATGCAATGATATTTAAGAGTTTCTAACCTCATACACTTCAATCCACTCTTCTTTTATCCTTCTAATATAGAAAATAGATCATTGAGAATAGGCTGCGGCATAGAGTTAATCAATGCTTATGCCTTGCATACCATCATTTCTTTCTCTGAGAAAATAAGCTTCCAACATAAAAGTCTTAAAGTTAGCCAGTGCCTAAAGGCACTCAATTTCCTTGAGCACTTAAATGATCAGAAGCATATTATCTCTATGCCAACTTACTCACCTCAACCTGACCAAGTGAGATTTCACTTATCCAGTACTATACTTTTTTAATCTGATTTCATTGATGTCCTAGGTATAAAAAATAATGCATCCTATATTTTTTTTATCTAGTACTTGTGAAGGTACTTTGTGCTGATGAAAAAACTGAATCAGTAAATTTGGTGTGCTTGACCTGAGTTATGTACAAAAATTCCTCAGGCAGTACATTGTCAGACTGAATAAGTTGCAATTGTTAAATGTCATATGAAATTGGTAAATTAATAATAAATGGTACTAGATATGTACCCCTCCCAACTATTCAATCCTCATATCTTGGAGTCCACTAGCTGCCTGCCACTCCTCAGATAAGAAATTGACCTTGTCTTCAAAAGTGACTTTTGTGGGTTCACCAATTTGGGTGCTTGGCTCTCCAGCATTTTCCATAGTTATGGCTCCAGTTCTTTTGGCAGGGCCCTCCTAAGAAGCAGCACATTGAAATTCAAAATGTTGAAAAAAAAAAATTGAATGTTTTTGAAAAACAAAAATTTGATTCACATTTGTTTGCACACTGTATTTGGTGGGAATAGAAACCTACCATGGAAACAGGATGGAGTATCCTTTGGGCCTATGTGCACCATATTCAGACCTTTTTTTCCATGTCATGTATTTTCATGTGTATGTGACTATATAGCCATAGGAATTGAGGGATCTAGGCTAGAAAGTTGTGGAATCTCATACCTATCTACGTGTATGATAAATGAGGTTGAGGCAAGGAGAGGTTAAGATAAGACATTACTAAAATGAAAGGTGATTACACATTTAAACATTAATAAGAGAAAAGTGAGACACTTCCATATGCCCAAGAGGATATATGAAAAGGACCACAAAGGACATGGGAGGTGATCTAGCATTTTTGAGACCATGGATATTGAGATGGGCTTGCATTTCAATACCGATGTCATTGAGAACCTCCATGGGATGGGTGCATGCTCCTCAACCTCCACATGGTTTACACCCGTGATGACACTCCATTGCTAGTTCCTATGACAACCCTCTCTTCACTTGTTGTACGTTGGATTGCATATTCAACACGTGCTTGTGATTTCATAGCATGTATTGATTAATGTGTTCTTCTCAATCTCACATGTGGTTGTATCTTGTATGATGTGTTGATATCCCATGTGCATATATTGATGTTGTTGGTGGAACCCCCATGTGTACTTACTTGGCAATCTATGTGCTTGATGAGTAAGCATGTGTATGCATTGATTGGTGACTATATATCCCTCCTGTATGCTTTGCTTGGGAAAAATTGTGTATGTGATGAGGATAGTATATGTATCTTCAACACCATGTTTGGCACGTGTTGTTGGACTACCCAATCGGTTGCCCCCTAGTTTGGTGGAGTGGGCCTAAGGGTTCCACATGGTTGGGTGACATTGAACCACCATTAGGGCTCATGGATTCTTTGTAGCAGCTTGGAGAACATGCAAGGATTTCATCATCTTTCAATATGGTATTGTCATTTTGCACTCTTTTGGAAAAATGTATAATTAGGAATATTTAATGTCCTTGTATTTAATTTGTACAATTTATTATTGACAACAGTATTTTGTATTGTAATCCACCCTTGTAGGTGGTGCAAACTCTATCAATCATCATAATATTACTTGACCTCAAAGTCGAATGTGTATGGTTGTAATCAGTTTGTTTGGAAATCTTTCCCTTGGTATATGTTGCTATGTTGGAATAAAGTTGTTAGCATGCATTTTTCCAAGTGATCAACTCTCCCTTAAATGCCTTGTCACTTCCTTAGCATGAGTGGACCCATGCGAGTGTGGGAAGTGTGTCATGGGGTTTATACCTTTTTGAGGTTCTTAGGTTTTCTCACTTGATCAATGAAGGGCTTGCATGTGTTTGAGTGCTTGGCCTAGACCATTTCTATACAACACATAAAACAAGAAAACCATGCCCAAATGTTTTCAGAATTAGAAGTTGGTGTAGAGATGTATGATGCAAGTTAGACCCCGAAATCTGAAATGCATGCCCATATGGAGTTCGAATATTGAGTTGCAATTTGCATGTTGTAGATGCAAATCCAACTTCAAAGTCCTAATTGCAAGTCTGCCAAAGTTCAAACTTTAAGTCAAAATTTGCTTGCTTGTCAAAGGTAGATGTCCCTAAAGTCCAAAATGCAAGATGCAAATCAAACTCCAAAGTTTGAAATGAGAACATTTCGGAGTTTAGACTTGACTTTGCAAATTTCATGTTGCAAATTCCAAATCGGAGCCCAAAGCCCAAAATGCAAAATGCAAAATGCAAATTGAACTCCTAAGTCCGATATGAGGGATTCAAATTACAATTTCCATTATGCAAGTTGTTTATCAGGATCCAAAGCCTAAGGTGTTTGCTCACAAAAGCTTGAAGTTCAGCTTGGAAATTATATTTTGCACACTACTAGTTGCACATTGAATTCCAAGGTCTTGGTTGTTTGGAAGATGCATATTAGACCCTAACGTCTAAAATGCTTGCCAGGTGCATATCAGACCCCGAACTCCAAAATGCTTGCTAGGTGCATGTTGGAGCCCCCAAGTCCAAGCACACAAGACCTTGAAGTCCAAGCTAGTGTAAAGAGGACCCTAGAGTCCAAAGCTTCGTAAAGGTGTAGGCAAACCCCTAAGTCCAATCTAGTGTAGACTTGTTCCAACTTCCCTAAATCCCAAAGTGCAAAGGAAGTGGTTAGATAAGCAAGGTGCAAGGTTTGTAGGTTGACATGGGAACCCCAACTTTCCACCAGATTTCATTGTTTAAGTTTGTCACAATGACTTTAGCCCATGGTGTAGTAAGTCTTTTGTTTGTATCACCATAGTTAATGTATATGTGTGTGCGCTAAGTGTGTCGCAATGTTGTGTCGTGGCACCTTGTGCACGTAGAAGTGCAATGTGACCTGCTACTGTCACATTTGGATCACAAAAAAATTGTTCATCCAGTTTTGTCTGTTAATGTCTTAGGCAAAAGCTTGGGTACAAAGGAAAATATCAAAAATTAAAAAAGGAGTCAGGTCCAATCTGCTAGCCTCTCCTCAACCTCCAATATGTAGGAATCGGTACTCCTATTGACCTCCTGTATTCTCCTGCCTCTTAAAACTTCTCTAATTGTACATCCAACCAATTCAATCCCTCCTCTCTGAATGCAAGCTCCATTGACATGGTAGTCCAATATCATGAAGGACCAACCTTATCCAAGTAAATGGCCTCCACAATGATTTCCTCCAACTGCATATTGCAGATTCAAAAGTTATGAATCTGAATCACCATATTCAGCAACTTTTTGCTGAAATTCAAAAGCCATCAATTTATATGTACTTGTTTTGAATTTGCCATGTTTATTGATTCACTTAAATATTCCCAATTGTAGCCTCTAAGATTCAAAGAATGGCCATGATTCTCCTTCATGATATTCAAGCAAGCAGGTTTCTGGATGCATTGGGTAAAGTCATATGCAGATCGAATAGATTCTTCCTAATCACAGGTAGACTTAGTCACCAGATCTAGAAACCACACATGATGCAACAAGAATAGTCTATCAGATTCCCATTCGTCAGTCTTGTGAGAAGGTAATGAATTAATACTTATATTAAGCTTCTAACTTATTTAATACAGAGGTATAACATTAAAAAAATAGTCTGCATAAAATGTATTCATATGCATATATGTGAGTGCAAGGTATTTGTGTGTTTGTGGGTGTGCGGGTGTGTATTGAAGTAGTTTTAAAATATTAATTTCTGCTTTTCAACTTTGACATGGATTTTCCAAATTCTGAATTGTCAGAACTGTCTTCCAACTTTATTATCCTCAAATTAAAAAGTCAAACTTGAATCTGCTTATGAGTTAGATCATTGTACTTCTCAAACATGTATGTTCACAACAGAATAAAATTGAACTCACAACTCAAAGCACTGCATGATTCACTCAAAAAAATTATAGTGGACTTCTAAAGCTCAGAAGCCTAGGTACCAAACTCCTCCTGCCATACACCTACAGAATATATGCATAATGCCAAACCAACAAGAAAAGGAAGGCTCCTCACAAGCATATGAAAATAGAAATATTCAACAGGATAGATTTTTGGAAGCTAGCTAAATATTGCAGATTCCTTCTTTCGTTTCCTGATGAAGTACATCCGAAAAGACTCTCTAAGTAGTAGTAATTGAGTTTTAACTTGATATCATAATCAAAAGAACATTTGGTGTTGGTCAAAGTACTGTCAGCAGAAAAGAAATGATTATATAAGAATGTTAGTGTAAATGTAATCAAATCTTTCCTAAAATAGGATTCTAATACCTAAGAGCAAAGCTAAGTTTCAATTCTGAGAAAGACAAATATAAGTTTCAAATGAACTTTGAGAATTTCTTCTAACTGTGGTTTCCAGATTTCCTTCTAAGTTCGATTTCCAGATTTTAGACTAAGTGTGAATGTGCTGATTGCAGAACATTATCTGATTTCTATGTATGCATATCGATTGAGGAACCATCCTAAATAAGAAGAAGACCGCCCTTCCTAAGAGGCGCGCCTCATGAGAGGACGTGTCTCCACGAGTGGAGGCACGTCCACTCATGGGACGCATCCCTTAGGATGCGGCTGGTAATTGCATTCAATTACCATTTGTTAAGTATATACTCACACGTATATAATCTTCATTATGATGGCGTATGACTTTCAAGAGAATTCCAATTTCACATGAATACAGAAAATCACGGGAAAGATAGAATTTAATATGACTGTTTTATATTTTCGATTTTAACGATTCTTATAGAAATATCATAATGAGGTATGATAGTTTCGATCACACATGAATGACAGTGATGCAAGTATCACTGTCATTCATATCTGACCGAAGCTACCATACATTAACAGTTAGGTTAAGGCAGTACCATAGTTTAAAAATTCAGCACACTAAAAATATATATAAATTTGTAAAATAAACTTAAAAATCATTAAAAAACTGAATTTAGAAAACTCACTAGTAGTTTTTCCTTCATTTATTGACCAAAACAGGAGTACAATGCACATCATAGTGGATGGTAATGATTCTTGCTAAGGAAAAATATCATTCTCAAGCATATCATGATCATCCAACAAAGCCCTTCATGACATTTCCACCGCTTGTGCATGTGCTTCTCCATCTGCTGCCCATTTTGCTACTTGCTTCTCAAAATCAGCGATGCCATCTATTGAAAACATGGGCTCCGCATCCTTAGCAAAGTGACCAAATCCAAATATGGTTCAATCTCATCCAATTCAATCACCTTGTGTCTCCTTTCCCTCCACCTTTTTTACACAAAGATGGAGGTTGTGCTATACAAAAATGAGGTCATTCAAGCACTTTTTAAGTCAACCTATTGCAATTCTTCATGTGAATTGCTTAAAATTTTGAGCCAACCTATTGCAATTATTCATGTGAATGGCTTCAAATTTTGCGCCAAACTATAGTGATTGTTTGTATGAATGGCTTGAAAAGTGTTCCAATTGTGCTCACACCCAAAAGGACTACATGGTTGGCACAAAATATGGATGGAAGGCTTTGAAAATTCAGTGATCTGCACCATAATCTTTCTACCACAAATCTGCAAGAACAATATTTATAAGCTTGTAACATACTAAACTTAACCGTTAAACTACAGTTACAAATTATTAAACTTAGTTAGCTTATTTTTTACTTGATTGTTGATTCATTATTCTTCAAATGTATGGAGCTAAAGAAAACAATCTCCCCTTTGTAGCCCTGTAAATATGCAACTCATCCAAGATCATGTCTTAAGCTATGCTCCACGGGGGTGCATCCCCTGTGTTTTTTTTTCCGTTTCCCGTACCGGGTACGAAATGGGGATGCGGGGACGGCCAGGAAACGTCCCCTAGCCGTCCTTTTTTGCCCTCAAAGTACCCGGACCTTACCGGGGACTTTTTGCCAACATGTAGGGGATGTAGGGTACGGCTAGCAGTCCCTGATGAGGCCAAGCCGTCCCTCGACCGTACCGGGTATGGCTACAGCCCAGCCAAAAATAAAACGCACTTTTAAAAAAAATGAAGTTTTTAAAATGCAAAAAGAGGTATGGTCGGGCCCACAAGGGATGCCCCATGCCACTTAACCTAATCTAAGTGTCATATATGCTCTAAAATGAGAAAAAGTTAACTCATTTTTACATTTACATTGTGAAGTGAAGGAGAGCAAAAGAGGAGCAGCTGAGTGAAGGAGAGAACAGTAGGTTGAAGAGGAGCTTAGGGCATCATTTCCAGCATATTAGAGGTATGTTTTTCATCTTTTTTTTGTATTTGCTATTTGTTTTTAATTTTTGCAAGATTTTTTAAAGTTTTTCAACACATAGGAAGGGCATTGTGGGTTTTTTTTTTTTTTTTTTTTTTTTTGAACTTGCAGCTCTTTGAAATTAGAAATTTCATAAAAATTTAAAAAACAACCATGAGTAGCAGCAGTGATAGTGAAAGTGATGATATTGAAATTCAAATGCAAGAAAGAACTCAAACTCAAAGAACAAGAAATAGACCTAGAAGTAGTGCAACTGCAAACATTGGGGGGTGTTCAGAGAGTGGGAGTGGAGCAGGGTCAGCAAGTTCAAACCCATTTGAATGTCCATCTGAAACCCTCAAAAAATGGGCAAAAGGCCCATTTAACCCCAAAAAGCCTCTACTACAATTTGCAACAAGAGTTGATAAAGATAAAAAAAAAAATTCGGGGGTAGTAGAGTATGGGAGTGTCATTTGTGCCACAAACAATACAAGGGCAGCTATACGAGAGTTTATTGCCATCTTTTGTGGATTGGTGGTCAAGGGGTGAAAGGGTGTAGAAAAATAACCCAACAAGAAAAAATTGAGGCAACTAGATTGCATATGGAGGGGGAGGCATTAAGTAAAGGGCTTTCAGTTGAGAGTTTGCAGCCTAGTATGGGAATGCCTACACCATCAGTGGATGTTGCTGCAGCTTCTCAATCTCATGTGGGGGAGGATTCTACTAGAGGAAAGAAAAGAAGTATGCATGTTGCTGATATGTTTAATGTTACAGTAAACGATGGGGCTGATTCCTCTATTGCTAAGTTTTTTTATGCTAATGCCATACCATTTCATGTCTCACGTTCACCATATTTAAAAAAAAATGTGCAAAGATATTATAGCTGCTGGTCCCTCATATGTTCCACCTAGAGAAACTAAGCTACGCACCACTCTTCTTGATAAAGAGTACTCCAAGGTGAGTATTTTGATGGAGGATATGAGACAAACATGGTTGACAGATGGCTGCTCCATAATCATTAATGGGTGGTCCGATATCAAACATCGGCCACTCATCAATCTTATTGTCACTAGTACAGTGGGCTCTTATTTTCTTAGAGCTATAGATTGTTCGGGCAAAAGGAAGGATGCAACCTTCCAATTTCAGATTTTGAGAGATGCTCTAGAGGAGGTTGGAGCCTCTAATGTTGTGTAGGTACTGATCACATTCTGATTTTCTTTCTTTCTTATTTTTGATTTGGAATGTGAGACATCATCTATAAATTAAAAAAATTATTAAATTATTAAATTGATATCTATACTAATCTCATATCAACTTGATGATACGCCACTGCCAGGTAGTGACCGATTTAGCCCGTGCGTAAATTAGTTGGATTGATGGTGGAGAGTGCTTATAAGCACATTTTGTGGACCCCTTGTTGTGTGCATGCATTGAACAAACCTTGAAGGACATTGGGAAGATAGATTGGGTGAAGGTAGTGGTTGTAGAGGCTAGAGAGGTGCAAATGTTCACTGGCGACCATCAGACTTCACTTGCTTTGTTTAGAACATTTTTGAGGAAGGAATTCCTCAAGCTCATGGAGACTAGATATGCTAGCTACTTCATTTTATTGGAGAGGATGTTTGAGGTCCAAGAGGCTCTACAAATAATGGTGGTCAATGTAGAGTGGGGTAGATGGCATGAGTCAAGCACACCGGAGGGAAAAAGGGTGAAACAAAAAATCCTTGATGATGACGGGTGGTCCACAATGAGGTAAGAAAATTGGCATTGCTGATTTTATTATTTATTTGAATTATTTCTTAATTTTATTATTGCTAATTTTCATTTTATTATTTAATATTTATAGGCTAGCTGATTTTAATTTTTGTAACTTGTTTGCACTTGCAGATATGTATGATCCTTCATCTAGCCTATTGTGCAAGTGATTAGATATGTTGATACTGACTCTCCTAGCCTTGGAGAGATTTATGAGACCTTTGATAGTATGCTTGGACAGGTCAAGCAAGCAATTTATAGCAAGGACCCTACTTTGGCATTTTATGAGGAGCATCTTAGGCCCATTGTGACGCGACGGTGGGACATCATGAACACCCCACTTCATATAGCAGCCTATGCTCTCAATCCAAAATGTTATGCACCGAGACCTAGGAGAGTGGCTCCATCTCATGATGAAGAGGTGAAAGAAAGCTTCATGAGGGCCCTTACAAAAATGTATACTTCAGAGGAATCTACTATACTTCGCACACAGTGGCTTGCATTTGCCAATCTTCATGGTCCAACCTTCGGCAAACCAGAGGCTGTTAGAATATTATATTCCTTTATAGTGTTAATGGTCAATAATGTAACTTGTTAGTTAAGACATCTTAAATGTCTTCTGTAGTGAGTAGGTTAGATATTTTCCTAGTTTAGATATTCAGGTAGGTAGACATTTAATGTCTACAGTTGTAGTTAGTTGCAGTAGGTCAGTTTTTTTAATATCTTCAGTGCTTTGTAATCTCTATATAATGTAATCTTCTTCTTCTATTAATACAAGTAATTTTACAAGCTCAAATTATTTCATGGTATCAGAGTCGTAGAAAAGAAAAAATCGAGGGTTTTATTCTATTAATTTGTGGGCGTTTTTTTTGTGGAGGTTCTTTGCAGAGATTGAGGGTTTTTCTCTGCATTTTGTACAAACCCGCAAGAGTTTGTTCTCTCCTGTTCTGTGCGTAGTTCTGTGCAAGCCCGTGTTAGGGTTTTCTTTAAGGCGCCGCTCTTAAAAGTTGCGTTCTTTTGCAAGCACAACTTTCTGCAAACCCGCGTTCGTGACTTGTGTGTTTTTTTTAGAGGACGCATTTCTTCTGGTCGCGACCTCTCTACCCATGTTTTCTTGAAGTTACTGGACGTGTTTGTTTCAGACTGAAGACGTGATTTTTGGCTGCGTTTTGGCGCAATTTTTTAATCGCGTTTTTGCTTGTGCTCGAGTCACGATTTTTAACTACCTTCTGGGCCGTGATTTTTGTCCTCTTGCACATGATTTTTGGAGATTATAGCCCGTGTTTTGAAGAATTTGTCTATGTTTTCCTGATTTCTGGCGTTTTCAGAAAATTTTCTAGAGCTTTTGAAGCTTTCATGGCAGCCTAGGGCTTTTTGAAAATTCGACTAGGGTTTTGACCCTCCAGTTCAAGTCGAATTTTTTTTTCGATTGCAGATTCCTTGAGGGTTTTTTGAGAGCTCAACTAGGTTGTTCTCCGATTTTTCTGGGTCCCTTGTTTTCCGTGCCTTGAATTTTATGCAAGTGGGTGCTGTCGAAATTTTCTAGGTATTCAAAAAAAATTATGGGTTTTCAACTACATTTTTTGGGTATTCTTCAAATCTTTTGGGTTTTGTCTTCAAAGTGCCTCGAAATCCATGCTACGGTTTTTGCTTTGAATTTGTGTTGTCTTTGTTTTCATTTTTTTTGCTTTCACTAGTTTGACCTCAAGGTACATGATGGCATCTCTGACAAATACAATGCTTGAAAGCAGCCAGAAGTTCAACGTGAAGAATTACAACACCTGGAAGCAACGAATGCTTACGATCTTCAAATATCGGTGTCTCGATTAGGTTGTTTTGGGGAACTCACCTCGTCCCACTGTAGTCGGAAAGGACTAGGACAAATGGGATGAACGCAACCGAGAAGCTGTCATGCTCATCAAGCTTTCAGTAACTGACGACCAACTGCCACAAGTGCCGTTAGGCAAAACAGCTGCTGAGGTTTGAACGTACCTGAAAGATCTCCATGAAATGTCAAATAAGAGTCATGTGTTCTTTCTTAAGAACATGCTCTTTTCGATAATGATGGACGAGAAGACCTCTCTCCAAGAGCATCTGACAAAGATAAAGGAGATTCACGACCAACTGGAAGCTATTGGTCGAACAATGGAGGAAGAAGATATGGTGGTCATTACTCTGAAGAGTCTCCCACGTTCATATGAACATTTCATCGAGACACTAAATATCACCTCCACCAATGTTGATCTCAAATTTGAAGATCTTTGCAACAAGCTCTTGCAGCAGGATCGATGGCGACAACAGTTTGGAAGCAATACCAGTTCCACCTCCACAGAGCAAGCGTTCTCTGCCAAATCTTCTGCTAAGAACAAAGGGAAGGCTCAATCTTCTCAGTCGAAAGGCTCTGGTTCTTCTCAGGACAACAAGAAGAAGAAGAACGTTCAGTGCAATTATTGCCATAAATATGGTCACATGAAGGCTGATTGTCAAATTCGGTTGGCTTCTGAACAAAAGAAGCAGGGAGGGTCTCAACAAAAGGAAAATGTTGCAAAGCACTCTGAGCAGAAAGAATCTACATTTTATGCTTTTATGGCCAAGAGAACAGCAGATCTAGTACAATCTTCTGCCTAGTATATTGATTTAGGGGCTTCTCGGCATTTTACTCATCGTCGAGATTGGTTCACCAAATATGAACCATTCACTGGTTCAGTGATCTTTGGAGGAGGCAAAGAGTATACAGTTGCTGGTAAGGGCAATGTTCAGATTCACTCTGGAGGGAGAAATTTATTATTTCTCGATGTCTACTATGTTCCAGGCATGGAACATAATCTTCTCTCTGTCATCCAGATTGTGAAGCATTCTCCCCAGTTGGATGTTATTTTCAATCCGTCCACCTGCAACATTGTTGATAAGGAGACACGTACTATGATTGCTATGGGACTTGAGGATCATGGTCTGTATAGACTTGTTGATTTCGGTGATTCTCAAGAGTACGCTCTAGCCGCCAAGAGTACTTCCATCAGAAAACTTTGGCATCAGCTTTATGGGCACCTGAATGTGCACTATCTCTCTCAACTGTCTCGAGAGGGTTTGGTTGCTGGTCTACCTGAGATCCAAACTCAAAATCATAGAGTTTGTGGAGCCTGTCAAGCTGGGAAGCAGCATCGGACACCATTCTCGAATGGTGATTCTTGGCGAGCTACCAAGGTACTTCAATTGGTTCACACTGATGTATGTGGACCAATGAACACTCCATCTGTTATTGGTTCCAAGTACTTTTTATTATTTGTTGATGATTTCAGTAGGAAAATGTGGGTGTATTTTTTGAAAAATAAATTAGATGTGTTTAGTACATTTCGGCAGTATAGGGCCTTGGTTGAGAAAAAATCTGGTTCTCAGATTTTCACTCTAAGGTCAAATAATGGGGGGGAGTTTTGTTCAGCTGACTTCTCTACTTTTTGTGCTACAAATGGCATTAAACGCCAAATCACCACACCATACACCCCTCAGCAGAATGGTGTCGTTGAATGTAGGAATCACACCATTATTGAAATGGCTCGTTCTATGATGGAGTATAGAAATGTACCTAAGAAATACTGGGCTGAAGCAGTTTATACTGCAGTCTACCTACTGAATTGGTCACCTACACAAACCGTTAAGAAGATGACTCCTGAAGAAGGCTGGTCAGGACGTAAGCCTAAGGTGGGCCATCTGAAAGTCTTTGGTTCTACAGCTCACGTATGGATTCCAGAAGCCAAGCGTGCCAAGTTGGACTCCAAGAGCTAGAAACTTATGTTTACTGGTTACAACGACAATCACAAGGCATACAGGTTGATTGATGTGGAAACGGATCGTCTCATATTCAGTCGTGATGTTGTGATTGATGAGACTAATGGTCCATTTGTTCCTACTACTAGCCCTGAGGATCATCTTATGAAGGTTTTTGATGAGGGTGTTCGTCTTCCTCTTGGTTCCCTTGATGGGAGGGCTTTAGAGCATTCCGACTCTGAAGATGAAGAGTCTACTGATCATGATATAGAACCACCTGCTTTTCCTCAAGATTCATATCCAGATGACTTTGTTCCAGAAATCCCAGGAGATGTTGTTTCTCCTATTCCAGATGTTGGTACTTCTACTTGTTGGCCAAAGTGGTGGCTCAAGACTATCGGAGATCTTCATATTGATGAACTCATTGAGGGTAGATCAGCTTGCCGAAAGAGGAAGCAGTACAACACAATCAATTTTTCTCTTATGGCCAACATCCACAACATCTATGAGCCTCAGACATATTCAGAGGCTAAAGGAATTCCAGAGTGGGAAAAGGCTATGGAGACAAAATACCATAGTCTTCTGAAGAATCACACTTGGGTTCTCTCTGATCTTCCTCCTAGGAAGAAACCTATCAACTGCAAATGGGTTTATAAGGTCAAGTATCATGCAGATGGCACTTTGGATAAATATAAGGCCAAATTAGTTGCTCGGGGATTCACACAGCGAGAGGGCATTGACTACGAGGAGACTTTTGCTCCTACTGCCAAGATGAGCACAATTTGTCTTCTTCTCGCTATTGCAGCCCAATTCGAATGGAGAATTCATTAAATGGATGTCAAGAGTGTCTTTCTCAACAGTGATTTGCAGGAAGAAGTCTACATGACGCAACCTCTTGGTTTCAAGGTTGGCGGCAAAGAACATCAGGTATGTAGGCTTGTGAAAGCACTCTATGGACTGAAACAGGCTCCCCGTGCATGGTACATCAAGATTGATCAGTACTTGGTTGATCATGGTTTTCAGTGTAGCCCTTCTGACAGTAATTTGTATGTCAAACACTCTGGTGATGCTATTCTCTTTCTTGTTGTCTATGTTGATGACTTGATCATTACTGGTAGTTCAACACATTTGATTGCAGCAATCAAACAGGATTTGTGTTAGGCTTTTGACATGACAGATTTGGGGCTTCTCCATTATTGTTTGGGTATTGAGGTTTGGCAGACTGTTGGTAGCATTTTTATCTCTCAGTCTAAATATGCCAGAAGTCTGCTTGACAAATTTCGGATGCAAAATTGCAAACCTACCTCCACACCTATGGAGAAGGGGCTGAAGTTGTCAGCCAACTCTGATTCACCTTCGATCAATGAAACGACAAAATGCAACTAGTGGGCAGTCTCATCTACCTCACTACCACTAGACCTGACATCAATTTTGCAGTGAGCTACATTTCTCGCTTCATGACAACTCCAAAAGTTGATCATTGGCTTGCAGCGAAGCGAGTGCTGAGATATGTTAAGGGCACTTCAGATTATGGCATTATGTATGGCAGATGCAAGGATCCAAAGTTGATTGGTTATACAGATTCAGATTGGGCAAGTTCAGTGGATGACCATAAATCTACTTCTGGATATGTCTTCAGTTTGGGTACAGGTGTTGTAACATGGACCAGCAAGAAGCAACAGGTGGTGGCTCTTTCCTTGACTGAAGCAAAATATTGAGGAATCGTTAAAGCAACATGTGAGGCAGTTTGGCTTTGCAGGATGCTTTCTGACATGCACATGTCACAAGCAGGACCTTCTCCCTTGTACACTGATAATCAAGGGGTGCTCGAACTGGCCAAAAATTCAGTCTTCCATGAACGTACCAAGCATGTCGAGCTTCATTGTCACTACATCTGCAAGTTGGTAGAAGACGGATCAGTTCAGCTGCAGTATGTTCCAACAACAGATCAGATTGCAGATATTCTCACCAAGTCTCTGAGCCCGGATAAATTTGTCAAATTCAGGGGGCAACTTGGTATTTTTGATAGATTGACCATTAAGGGAGGGTGTTAGAATAGCATATTCCTTTATAGTGTTAATGGTCAATAATGTAACTTGTTAGTTAAGACATCTTAAATGTCTTCTGTAGTGAGTAGGTTAGATATTTTCCTAGTTTAGATATTCAGGTAGGTAGAAATTTAATGTCTACAGTTGTAGTTAGTTGCAGTAGGTCAGTTCTTTTTAATATCTTCAATGCTTTGTAATCTCTATATAATGTAATCTTCTTCTTTTGTTAATACAAGTAATTTTACAAGCTCAAATTGTTTCAGAAGCGAGGACGGATAGAGCTACATTGGCTCAAACCGACCCTATTGGATGGCGGACGTGGCATGGGAAGGATGTACCAGAGTTGAGATTACTTGTCGTTCGTCTTCTTTCATAGGTTGCCAATTCCTCTGCTGCAAAGAGGAATTGGTCCACATATAGCTTCATCCAATCAGTCAAGAGGAACTTCCTTACCTCTAGACAATCGAAGAAGTTGGTGGCAGTACACAGTGCTTTGCGGCTACACGATCGACAGTTTAGTGAGTATCGTCAAACTCCAGCCTTACGATGGGATGTTAATCCCGAAGATGCTATGAAGATTGAGGAGGACGATGCACATGAGGGATTGGTTGGGGTTCCATTGGTTGAGGCAGATCCTTCTATTGACATGGACACTGACACTGACTTAGACTCGAGCTTCGATGGCGAGGGCGATGCTGATTTAGACCTACCTTTTGCTGATTAGGGACACTGGACAGCGATATATTTTCTTAGTTTTATGTTTATCAAGTCATTTCATAGTTGAGACTTGGAGCCTTTGGGCATTTTGGTTATAATTATCAAACTCTTATATGATATGTATGCACATTGATAATGAAAAGCATTTGAATTTTGTTAATTTGTTTGTCGATTCTCATGCGAAATCTCAACTCAAGTCTAATGATATGTATTAAGCTTATACAATGTCTAGAATGAATACTTTATCAATGTTATCTCTATATTTTTAAAAATTTCCCTATTTTTTTATCAATCGTCCCCTACCGTCCCCTAAAAAATGACCCAAAAGTACCCCCATACCGAAAACTCATCCCGCCATACCGGGTACTCCCCGTCCCCAAAACCCCATGGAGCATAGGTCTTAAGGCATTTGTTAGGGGTTCATCCTCTCAAATGCATGTGTTGGGGCCATCCATAACCTCCTCATTAGCCCTAAAGGAATTGAGGAAGAAAAACTTCAGATTCAAGTGATAGGCCGATGCATGAATTTGTTGGTGATGTTATTCATTCCACCTCTAATCAATTATGTGCTAAATGGATTCATATTTTTTTTGCTGGACCCATAAAAATGTTGGATGACCTCCTTGGCCTTGTCAATGGCTTCATATGGATAAACCATTGAGTCTTTTTGCCCATCTACCAAGAATAGAACCCTAACCAAAAGCTCTATCACCTAAAACAAAATAGTATAATAAATCAAAATTTCTAAACCATGAATTTGAAAGACAACACTGCAAACAAGAAAGGTAGAGTCTAGGGTTCACCATTTAGGAGCCTTGGCAACAATAGCGACAATGGCTGCAGAGGCTGATTCAGAAAATGGTGATCGGACAAACAAGGGAAATGTTGGTTTTCATTCTTGCTCTAGAAAGGCAGCTAGCAAGATTGTAATATCCCCAATGGGATCTGCCCTAATTCTGATTTCTGATTTTTGTTTTCTGATTTCAAACAAAATATCACAGCAAACATACAAGTGCCCAAACATGACAAATAAACACACCAAATGATGCTATCAATTGATATTCGTATCAAACATGAAATCCACCATTAAAACACAAGATAGGGCATCAAAATGCAACATACAAATCTGATTTTTTGTAGATAACTTCTGCTGTTACAAACTGAATATTCTGGACTGAATTTACAATGAATTCATGGGCTCAAACATGCCAGACATATGCCCAGATTTCTACTCTATAAATTGGATCTAAAACTATGATTATACATACCAAATACATGCAAAATAGTCTTCAAATATCAAACCCTAGATGGGTGAAATTCCTCCTTGGAAAGTGCTTAGGGTTTGCTGCTCCAAATATGCAAAATTGCCCTCAAAAGGTGGGTGCTCAGGTCTGCTCAAAATCTGATCTTCAAAATTGATTTGCAATGATGCTCCAAGCCTCCAATTATCTCCAATGAAGTGCAATTAGAACTCCATCATGAGTTCTCTACAAGGTGAGCTAGGGTTTTGTCCAACTCACCACATTCACAAGGGTTTTTGTCCTTGGAATGAAGCCCAACCAAAGTTGCAGCCAAGAGAAGAATCTCCAAAAATGAAATTCGATATGAATGGATGCCAAATGACTTGCACTTTACTTTCTTTTATAGCCCTCCCAAAAAAACCTTATCAAGGCCAACCTCCTTAAGCAATATATTCTTATTTTATTTCCCTTTTTTCCCTCCTCCTTAGGGCCGACCCTGAGCAAGGCATGCTAGGCGCCCGAAAACAAATAAAATATTTTATTTTATTTTTCTTTCCTTTCTCCAAGTAGGGAAAACCACTTATGGCATTAAATATTTCATTTCTTGACATCTCACTAGGTCGTCCACCTCAAGGGAAATTTATTTGGATTTATCTTATTTTTCTCCTTCAAATTTGGCTGACCACAATAAAGTAATCTTATTTTATTTTATTTATTATTATATTATTTATATTTTAATATTATATAATATATATACTAGTGTTTAAAAATACTACTAAAATAGGGTGGATTTAGGATAGGAAAAAGGGGACATTACAGTCCTCCATTCCCGGAATTGCTTGCCCACAAGCAAAACAAACAATTGCAAGCCTAGTTACTGCAAAACATCTTCAAGTGGCAAGCTTCTCCAACTAGTCAAGTACTCCATGATCACCCCGTTCCTCAACTTGTGGCTACTCCTCCCATAGTGAATATATTAAAATATTAAATGTAATATTAATGGTCATCTTAGCTTTTATTAGTCGTTAGTTAACTAAGTTAGTTTTTAGTAACTTTCGTTTGCACTTTAATTCGCTTTAACTTCTTTCTATTTTTAGCGTTAGTTTGCTTCAATTAACGATGGTTTCTTTTTAGAAACATTGTCTTGTAATTTCCTTTATAAGGAGTATTCCTCTCCTTTGTAATTACATAATTATGAGTATCAATTATCTTTTCATGGTGTATCAGAGCTCAGGCTCGAACCTGATTAGTTTTTTGAAGTTTCTTAGATGTTTTTTTAGCTGATTTTTCCTAAAATAAAAATCAAATATATATTTTTAAGATTTTTAGTGAGCCAAAATCGTGGGTTTCTTGAGAGGAATTTTTTGCAAATTTTGTGAGCCGATTTTCGTGGAAATTTTCAAGTAAAATTTTGAAGGAGATTTTCAAAAACTCTTTTAGCAAATTTTTTTAGAAAAAAATTTGAATTGCTAAAAGAGTTTTTGAAAATCTCCTTCAAAATTTTACTTGAAAATTTCCACGAAAAATCAGCTCACAAAATTTGCAGAAATTTTTGTGCCATTTTTTAGGATTTGAAAGACACGTTTCTGGTTGTTGTTGGGTGCAGTTCGTTGAAGTTCGTGGGCAGTGTCTTCTACCTAGGGTTTTTTACAGCGACCTAGGGTTTTGCTATGATGAGTTTTTCACCAGATTTGTGGGTGTTCACAGTATATTTTCTGGAGTTTGTGGGTGTTTTTTTTTCCAGATTTCATGGCAATGTGAAGAGTTGATTTTTGGAGCCAGTTTTGACAGAATATTTTTGGGAAAAATAAAAATTCTGCAAAGAGTTTTTCTAAAAAATTTCTGGAAAAATTTACAAAGTGTTGTTTTATGAAGAGTTTTTTGACAATTTTTTCGTATCTAAAAAATCGTGGGTTGTTGCTAGGGTGTGCAGACCAATTTTTTGGGCGATTTTTTTCTCAACAAAATATCGTGAACCTAAAGATTTTAAAAGAGTTTTTGAAAAAAAATCTATAACAATTTTGCAAGTTTTCAAAGGTTTTTCTACAAAAATCTTACTTTTCAGAGTTTTCGAATGTTTTTTTTGAAAACATCTTACAATTTTTGAGCCTCTTTTTAGACAATTTTTGAAAAATCATGAGTTGTGCCAGCTGATTGTCCAGTGTTTTGCTAGCTGATCATAGTGTTACCTCATTTTTGTTCTTTGGAAAATGGGAGGGATGGCGTCTTTGTCCAATGTCACGTTGGAAAATATGCAGAGGTTCAATGGAAAAAGTTACTACCTAGAAGCAGAGGAAGCTCACAGTTTTTGAGTGTCGGTGTCTTGATTTGATTGCTCTGTGAGAAAGGATCTGTAATCGCATGGCGGTTAATCTTCTCCAGTTATCAGTCACCGATGATATGTTTCCAGAAGATTATGGGTAGAACCATAGACCTAGTTTTTTGTTTGTACGATGACCATTAAGGGAGGGTATTAAAATATTAAATGTAAAATTAATGGTCATCTTAGCTTTTATTAGTCGTTAGTTAACTAAGTTAGTTTTTAGCAACTTCCATTTGCACTTTAGTTCGCTTTAACTTCTTTTTGTTTTTAGCGTTAGTTTGCTTCAATTAACGATGGTTTCTTTTTAGAAAACATTGTCTTGTAATTTCCTTTATAATTAGTATTCCTCTCCTTTGTAATTACATAATTATGAATATCAATTATCTTTTCAGAATATGAAGAATAGCATACAAAGTGAGTTCTAATGCAGAAATGAAACAATACCGTCCATACATATTCAAACTCAAATCTACTCCATCTCTCAACCTTTGAAATTATGCTCCTCCTCCATGTAATTTGTCTATGTAGCAACATGTGATAGGTGATATCATAATCATGACCTCTAAATCACAACCACCTACACCAAACCTTTCGTTGCTCCACTCTGATACAAATATCAGTCAACCAAAAATTGTGAAGCAACTCACCAAGATCCCTGTGAAGTATTGTATCAACCACACCAATACCAAGATCCCAAGTTATTACACCATAACACCAACTGAAAATGAAGAGATAAGTATCTCTCAGCATGTTTTCATCACCAACTATCCATCTAAATCTGAATTGTCCCCTACGGACACGAAAAATATCTATCATATGTGCATAATCAAGCATGCATACCCACTCTAGGCTGCTGGTATAAATCAGAACAGCACTTGGAAAAGTGAAAATCAGACCTATGATCATTCTAAAAATGCTCCCATTGCCATAAGATGATAGGGTCTCATCATCATGCAATCTCCCAACGCTGTAGCGACAATCCCATGCACACAATCCATCTAAACAGCTGTAAACATCAATTTACCGTCTGAAAACTCCATGATCAGAAACATAGAACAGCCATCAATCATCAAGGAGTGAGCTGAAAACCAATAGATTGGGTCTGAAATTTTTTTGGTCTCATGCTCATTTCCATCTCTTGGACTATAGTCCAGCTGAAATTCAACATCCTCATGAACATACAACTCCAAATCCGATACCTCCATGACATCTCCTTCAAGTTTTGAAGCTGGGACAACATTGTGTTCACTCAAAGGATCATCATCATGATAGCATGACGTCAAAACACGAGTAGGCTCATGGAGCTCTCCAAGAATGGTAAAACTCTTAACCAAATCTGAATCACAAACGTTCTTCTCTACATATGCATAACAATCATTATTTGCTGGTCCAAAAAGTATATGCACAACTTCCACCTCCTTAACCTTGAGTTGAGCCTTCAATTGGCTCTCCAAATGATGTGTTTCATGAACCCTATGATTAAAGCCATTTGCACAAAATAAATATCTGATTTGTTTTCAAAATCATACCTCTCAACAAGTTCATGCGAATCTAATTGGTCTTCATTTTCTACGATCATAAGGGGTTCATCCTGTAGAGGTTCAACCATCATAGTCCCTTGGAGGTATTGGAGATTGACGAAGAAGTGTATCTCGCTGCTGCCTCTCACAATCCATGTGACTGAATTGTTCCCTGATATTCTGTAGGTGTTGTTTTTCTTGAGCAGCCAACAACTTGGCTTCCCTAGCCCTCCTTAGCCACTCATCACACATGCTTTGAGTCCTCTTTACATCTTCTATGCTATGATGCACAAAATCAGATTGTTTGTGGCTTGGATCCACAACTGTTACCTCATGCTTAGCCATCAAATCTTGAGTATCAACAAGGTAGGGTTTCTTACCACTATCATCCTCATATGATTTGTCTATCACCTCATGATTATGTGAAGATAATGGACTCCTGTTCATAATCAGAAAATCAAAATTGTCATCGTACCTTCTTGTGGTGTCTTCATGGAACTCAAGTTCATCTTCCTTCATTGTCAGATGTTCATCATCACGTGCTGGTCCAAGAGATGTATCTAGCTGAAAACCAAGTATATTATTTGTCATAGCTTCTATCCTATGGCTGCAAGTTGTACCTTCATTGACTTTCAACCCTTGCCATGCTAAATGTCTTTGATCTAATTTATCCAAGTCATTTATCTCATCACATAACAAATTGCCTTCATATGTATTAACAATATCACCTTCAAGGTCACCCAACTCACAATTTGATCCCTTGCAAGTACTATGTAGAGATGCTGAGGCGAAGCTATGCTCAAATAATGGATCATCAAAAGAATTCATACCTTCATGTGGCTAATCAGTCATTGCTTGCTTGGAAAACTCTATAACATACCCTTCAACCTTATTGTTATCATGAAAACTCATGTGCCCCTCACGTGTGGATGCATGAAGTGGTTCTTCTTTGTCCATATCATCATTATGCTGAAGTGAAATTGTGAGCATGGATTCATCTTCTTTAGGGCTTCCACATTTATGTCTAGGTGTCCAAGATTCTAGGCAAGTGAAGCAACACCACTCTCTCCTCTTCTTAGGATCACCCATAGGCTACAAATCACAAGGAAGCAATTCTTCTTTCTTTTCTTCCTTCTTTTCGTTTGTAAGGCCTCACCTCATATTTTTTAGTTGCAAACGTGGAATCCATCAAGATGACTAAATTGTGCGAGAAGCTAACCATCCTATCCAACATCCATGGAGTCTGAGCCCCGATAAAAAAAGGTGTATTATTCCCATCGAGCCGTTGAAAGTAGAAGAAGTTGTCAAAGTCCTGTTCACTTCACAGTAGGATACTTGTCGAATCAACTTTGTGTTTTTTGTAGGTGAGCAGAATGCACCTTTCGCCAGGCATTCATAACATCCTTTCTTGTAAGGAATCGATCTCTCTTGGACATCATGCCACATAATAGAGGATCGCTGATGTGTCTATCCATTATTGCATTGACACTGACGTCCATGAGCAAAAGGCTTTCAATATAGCTTTTGCACTCCGTGGATAGATTAGCGGCAAACATAGAACGCTTCTCTCCACTTGTGTCATGAAAGCCATGGCAAAATTCACCGTTTTTATCTATGTGGAACATTTCTTTGTAGATAATATAGGCAACATCGGGTTTTCCTTCCATAACCTTTACCATGAAGTGGTATTGACAACCTCGCATTTGTATAAACGTTTTATGTGGTTTCTTCTCTGGTGGAGGCTGGTTTTTGTTGTTTTTAGAACCGCATTGACACCAGTAGCTGCAAGAAAGGCATCATCTCATCATGTTCAATCAAGAGAGTAAAATATCATTCGACCATAGAAATGAATGTCGATATATACAAACCTCTTATACAAAATTGTTTTGCTGTAATTTTTGTCGTAGATGGAACACGAGGTGGTAGGTTCTCTTATTTTTTTGTCCAAAAATTTGGTTTCTACACCTTCAACGGACGTTTCACCGTGAATGAACTGATCAAGTCTCGTAAGAGGAATTGCTGCAACAAGGTCAGGGACCTTATCCTTGTTGACGGAAATAGTAGCCCATTCCAAATTGGAAGACAAAAAAGGAGAGCCTCCATTTTGTACATCTTGCACCTGCAATTCGTCTAGCTTCTTCCATTTCAAACCTCTCCCCATTCTAGGAAATCACAACATTGGAGGAATACTTAAAACTAATGTGGATTGTTTGAAGAAAAAGAAAAAAATCATTCATTAAACATAGATAAATGTGCTTGCATTTTTCTCACCCATGTGAAACCAATAGGACGTTTCAGCTTCAACCAAGGAAAATTAAAGGTGATAGATTCAATCAAGCTACGCATAAAATATAACACAAACACATGCTGGAAATTGGACAATCCAACAACCCAACACTGTGTTTTCCGAATCACAATTATTTTTTGCACTTTTCTTTCAATCATGCGAAATTCAAACACAACAATGGAATGTGTGGTTTGGAAGACATTCATACTATCTTGTAACATTCTATGTTGCAAAACCTTAGGTGTTAAGAATCAAACAACCTACCATGAGACAACCCTTGACATTTGAACATGGAGATTCAAATAACTGAAACCCAACACTGTGTTTTCCAAATCACAATAATTTTCTGCACTTTTCTTTCAATCATGTGAAATTCAAACACAACAATGGAATGTGTGATTTTGAATACATTCATACGGTTTTGTAACATTCCATGTTTCAAATCCGTAGGTGTTAAGAAGCAAGCAACCCATCATGAGACAACCCTTCACATTTAAACATGGACATTCAAATAACTAAAACCCAACACCATGTTTTCCAAATCACATTTCTTTTTTCCAATTGATTTTGTCAATCATGCGAAAGTTAAACACAACAATGGAATGTGTGATTTGGAAGGCATTCATACTATTTTGTAACATTCCATGTTGCAAAACCATGGGTGTTAAGAAGCAAGCAACCGAACATGAGACGACCCTTTACAATTAAATAGGGAGATTGAAATAACTGAAATCCAGCACTGTGTTTGCCATTCACAATTATTTTGTGCAGTTATTTTTTTTCAATCAACTGAAATTTAAACACAACAATGGAATGTGTGATTTGGAAAACAGTCATACTATATTGTAACATTCCATATAGAAAAACCATGGGTTTTAAGAAGCAAGCAACCCACCATGAGACAACCCTCTACATTTAAACAAAGAGATTGAAATAACTGAAACCCAGCACTGTGTTTCCCATTCACAATTATTTTGTGCAGTTTTTTTTTTCAATTAGCTGAAATTTAAACACAACAATAGAATGTGTGATTTGGAAGACATTCATACTATTTTGTAACATTCCATGTTGCAAAATCGTGGGTGTTAAGAAGCAAGCAACCCACCCTGAGACAACCATTTAAGAAACAAGCAACCAACCATGAGACAAGGAAAGATAAACAACAGACTAATTTCACAAGATGATTTCTTTTAGAATTCATAGATTCAACAAATAAAACATCAACACAATTCGACTCAGCAAATATCATATTGAAGAACGAAGAACGATCACAGAAGTAGAAAGATATTTGCGATCAAGAAAATATTAACAAACTCAAAGATTCAATCTTATTTCCTTTTTTTCTCAATACAAAATATGGGTTCAAAGGCTCCATGGCTGCGTAACAAAATTGTCTGAAAATAGAAAATGCCCTTCTCCCCCCTTTTCCTCTCTTTCTTTCCTCCCCTTTTTTTTTTCTCCAATAATTGTTCGCAATCCTCCTTAAAAACGACCAAGGTTGCAATAATTAATTAAGAAACGGACACTATTTCCATTACACCCTAGGATTTCGGCCACTATTCATAATTACAAAATTTTCATGCATGTAAAATAAAGATTCAGTTTCTGTCGAAAGAAACCATTTTTGTTGACAACTGCATAAATAAACCAATTTTGCTAAACAACCGGAGGAGTTGGAGCCCAGAAAATCTTCGCAAGCATTTCATTAAGCAAATTATTAAATCCGACTCGCTCTTCCTCTCTATCTAAGACATAGATCACCCTCCAATATTCGACGTAGTTGGAATTTTCCTTCCATGCAAGCGAACGTAGCTCAAAAACAATGTCGAGTTGTTCCTCCTCGAGCCACATTAAAATAGGCCGAATGATTGGTACTCGCTCGATTTCCCATTCCGCAACTTCACCAGGAAGCACCATGTCGAAGAAAACCTGGGATCAAAATTCTGCCACCTTTGCAAAATCGTGGGTGTTAAGAAGCAAGAAACCGACCATAGGAAAACCCTTTACATTTCAAGTGGATGATTAAAATAACTGAAACCCAGCACTGTGTTGCCCATTCATAATTATTTTGTAAATTTTTTTTTTCAATGGTGCGAAATTTAAACACAACAATGGAATGTGTGATTTGGAAGACATTCATATTGTTTTGTAACATTCCATGTTAAAAAACCGTGGGTGTTAAGAAGCAAACAACCGACCATAAGACAACCCTTTACATTTAAACAAGGAGATTCAAATAACTGAAACGCAACACTGTGTTTTCCATTCAAAATTATTTTGTGCAGTTTTCTTATCAATCGACTGAAATTTAAACACAACAATGGAATGTGTGATTTGGAAGACAGACATACTGTATTGTAACATTCCATATTGCAAAACCATGGGTTTTAAGAAGCAAGCAACCCACCATGAGACAACCCTCTACATTTAAACAAGGAGACTCAAATAACTGAAACCCAACACTATGTTTCCCATTCACAATTATTTTGTGTAGTTTTTTTACTGAAACTCAGCACTGTGTTTCCCATTCAGAATTATTTGGAGACTTGCAAAAAAGAATAACAATTGAACTAATATAGTGGAGGCTAAATACTTCAATGGGTTACTTGTTATTGATTTTCCAAATTTGGATAACTTATATAATGTCTTACTTATATGAATTAAAGTAAAAAATTATAGATAACTCATAAGAAAGAGACCAATTTGAAATGTAGGAAATGGGTTGAAGGCTAGATTTCAGTATGATTCTTGGTTGGGAAACACTCTTCATAATTTTTTAATCCCTTGTTTAGCTATCAAGAATGGTCTTTCTTCTTTATTTTCATACTGTGTGGCTAATTACTAGGAATATGGTACTTAATGTAGAAAGTTGATTAATTTATTTACTCCTCTCAATCATCTCAATCAAGAGGTTATTAGCTACCTTATAGAGAAGTTAAAGAGTTCTATATAGTCTAGTTTAATAGGAAAAAATAGACCATTTGGTTAGGTTCTTCCATATGGAAGTGTACTATTGCATCTACTTATCTCCTTTAACATGATATACATGTTGAGGTGTTTGAAAAGAAGAAGATTTTGAACAAGAATATATTACATAAATTCAATGACATCTAGCAAGTTGCTTGTTAGAGTACATTGTTTATTATCGATATTCTTAAAAATAGAGCCATTACAATCCCAAATAGGTGTGATCTTTGTGAGAATAATGTTGAGTCTATTTTTCATATTTTTCTAGAATATTTATTCACCTACTCTATCTAAATATCAAGTTCTCACCCTTAATGATGAATGGAGATTCCCTCGGTATTTTAAACTACCTCAATTACCTTTCTCCCCCTCTTTGAATATCTTAAAAATTATTAAAAGCTATAAGAAAATTCACTCCATAAATGAGGAAACAATTGATCA